>CM032454.1:3336234-3488376 GCA_019049505.1 Pachyrhynchus sulphureomaculatus
CCATTTTGAATTATTACCACTTTCACATTACACGAAACAAAAGTAACAATCATCACTATGGCGTTCTTTTGCTCGCGCCATACCATAGGAATCGCATATTCGGAAAGCTTTTTTCTTGCCCTTAAACCAATTTCGAAGGTCTTCAACACATCGTTGTGCAGACTTTATGAGGCTGCCCAAACTTTATCCTGATCTCCAAGTTTTAAGCCAAAATACGTGAAGTATACTTTTTTTACAAAGTCCGTAATATTAATGTTGTTACTTTAATACCAATATATTTCGCCACAAAATATAACAGATGTATATGTCAGACGAATTCACACACTTCCGCATACAGGATGACATTGCACTATATTGAACCAAGATCTATAAAACAATGACGATGTTAACACGTAATTGTACTCTGGCCACTTCTACTCCAGTCTATCGGAGCGCGACGTTCTAGGTTACAACGTTTATGTTTGTTAATTTAGCTCCACACAGGGCGTTCTTTATTTAGAAAGTATATTGATAGTTATTGGCCTGTTATACATTTATAAAAAACAGTAATCAAAATAAAATTGTTACCTATGTATTTATGACTTCAAGTTTAGCCCAAAAAAAAAACCCTTTTTTATAATGTAAAATTTTGCGTTTTGCAAAATAACTGACGTTCTGTGAATTTTTTGAGTATTTTTTAGTTTTCAGAACACAATAAATACATAGAAAGTCAGTTGAAAACATCCAGACAGCATTTTTGTTGCCAGACCTGTGTGATGGAAAATATCTAGTACAAATTTGATCTTTCTAGCTTTGCCGATGCAGTAAATTTGTTTCTTTCATTTACCTTTCAGCCCCGAGCATTAGTCACCCACGTAACTATCCACAGACAGCAGGAAATTGTTCAATCTAGCATATCTGGAAGAAAATAAAAGAAACGCTATCTTGGGGTGAGAGTAAACCAAGTAGTATTTAATGCTGCAAAAATTAAGGCCGCAGTTTTTTCTGAAAATAATGTATATGCTGCATAACCCGAACAGTTATGTGGGGTATATTTACTGTTCTTTAGCATCGTCAACTCAATTTGCTGTGCGTTAACCTGGGAGCAAATATGTATTGATATGAAACATGTTGCATGCATAACAAAGAGCGCTTCTTAAAAGCTAGGCATATTATTTGTCGGTACCTAAAGCTGTGTCTAATATATAATATAATGAAGAAGTAAAGTTTGTGAGTTTGTTCGAGGTAATCTCTGAAACTACTGATCCTATTTAAAAAAATCTTTGACTGGTATGTAGCTTGGACTTTTGGGCTAAACATAGGGCTATATTTTATGGAGTTGCGGACAAAAGGGAGCTGACCAGTGAAGATTTTAGTGACGCAAGTCAACGTAAAAACGATCAAGCGCAAACGCTGCCTTTACAGTAAATAGCGCGACAGCATATGTCTATCTGCTAAAGTCAACCCACAAAATGCGGGGGAATGGATTTTATAGGTCCTAAAATTATACGTGACCAAGTGATAGCATCTCTCGAGAGTTGTTTCCATAGCTAAAATTACATCCTTATCAAAATAAATATGTCCTTCGTTACATACATTTTAAGTATATAAAACTTGTCCTACACCAAACCATTTGGAATAAGTAATTTGGATTTTACGAGCGTGTCTTTGAGTAAGCGTAACTAAAAATAGAGGTACATGTGGCGACACGGTTTTAAAAATATGACTATCTTGGAGGAATTGTGTAAGAGTCGGGCGTGACTGTGCTGTATATGGAAGAATTGTAGACGTTAATTTCTAATTTTACGGGTAATTTTTAGAATATATATCACAGGTAAGTATTCCACGGAACGTGGGGAACAGGGGAAGAAGTCATGAGTAAGCGGCCTTGCAAGTGGGAAGCGGCAATCGGGAGACGGGCGGCGACACCGCGTGCGGGGCAACCGCCTCCTGCTGCGCATGATGTGACCAACAGACCAGCCGATGCGCTCGTGCAGTGGTTAACGTATCTATTATCTCCTGCGTTATCGTTCAATTTGGTCGATACATGTCCTGCGATCTATAAACTTGATTTTTTCACTTTTGAGTTGACTCTTCGTTTGAGAAGTTTAGTTAGGGTCGTGATATGAACTTGATTTGGTACATGATATTTTGTTTGTGAATAATTATTGTTTCGTTTCTTATTCCTTGATGTTGCGTTCTTGAAGACGAAAATGTTTTTTGTTATAGTTTTTGTTACTCGTAGTTTTAAGATTCTTTTATTCTTTTCGTAGGCACATCGTAGACTTTTGGTGTCAAAAATATTTATTATTTATTGTTATTAGTGTATTTTTCTTCAATTTGTGCATAAAAAAAATATAGCCTTTGAAAAAATAACACTTTCCACGCGAATGAAGTCGTGGACGGGTTGCGAGGATTCTATAAAAACTTCTAATTGTGTACAAAGCATGAAATCGATCAGTAATGGAACGTTATATTTTTTAGATTCTATCCCGAGAAGAGCTATTCGCCTGATTGGAGACTCATAAGACAAAAACTTTGGTTCTTTAGAACGTCAAAAAACGTTCAGGGACTTCAGGATCTTTTGTCTTTTTTGCGCTTATTATAGATCGTAAATTTGTCACGGTCTTGAAAGTGACAAGGAAAGAAAAAGTAAAAACGATGCTTACAGAGGGACTTTATTTCTCACGAGTACAATTTTGTTGTTCCTGTGGCACTTTAGGGATTTATCTGCAGCATTGTATGATACCCATTAATACCATATACAGGGTCTGTCCAATAAGTATCAAGATAGATTTTTTCTAGTCAAGAGAAAGAAAGAAAGGATGGGGTCTCTATGGGCTAAAATGTTGTTGGGGGATGTCAGGTATATGAGGCAACCCGGTCTAGTTGCTTCTGAGCTTTGACAGGGTGTAAATCGCGCTCGGAGTAAGTAATTGGCTCGGGGAGAAAATTTGTTCGTCGAAGAAGAGAGAGATTATTTGTGCTGTAAATGAATATCATGCACAATTAGCAAGAATTTTTTCCTGAATAAAAAAAATAGAATCTCGCTGGACCAAATGTGTTACACTTAATGGAGATTATAATGAGAAATCATTTTTTGTTTTTGCAAACAATTTTTTATTGACCTTGCCTTTTACAAGACTTTTTTAATTCACCCTTGTATATATTTTCTTACATAAAATATGAATGTCCCCAATTTTCTTCTAACGGTAGAAAACAAGGTCAAACCCGTCTGACGTCAACCAGCATGACAATCTCTTGTTTTGTTAGATTCACGTTAAATTTTATTCTTATTTACTTGTATACGCGGAAATTTACACCAGAATTAATTCTGAAACGAACATGTATCTGATAGTTTGTAAATTTTTTTTTTCTTTATTTTTTTTTATGGGTCTAACACACGTGCTGCAGGCGCGACACATGTGCGGAAAAAAAAAAAAAAAAAACGATTCACGTTGTTCTTGAATCGCTGTAAATTGTACTCGGAGGGAAACACAGTCTGGGTAAATTATTCCGAAGGGATGATGTTCTCATATAAAAAACTGCTTGAAAAAGCGTTGTATGAGGAGTAACAAGCTGAACTTCATACGGATGTGACGTATCAGCGCGTATTTCTAACATGCATCGCTCTGGGAGGAATTAAACGGGCCACATCGTCCGAACACTTTCCATGAAAATACTTGTAGAATAGGCTCAAGTCGCCAACCGTTCTTCGATGTTCCAGCGAATCAAGGCCGCGCGGTCAGTTCCAGGTCTCCAATCAGACGAACAGCTCTTCTCTGAATAGAATCCAACAAATGCAATGTTGGAAGCAGTATTTCATAGTTGGTCGAATTTGAGCTTTGTAAAGAATTAACAGTTGCTGTGGAGTGTAAAGCTTTCTGGTTCGAAATAATATTCCCAACTTTTGAGAAGCTCTCCTTGCTATGCCTGCAACATGCTCATGCCAGGACATATTTGCTCCCAAATTAACGCCCAACAAATTGAATGACGATGTTAGAGGAATGGATGTGCTCCGCCATAACTATATCGGGTTCAAGCAACGTTAACTTTTTTAGAAAAAACTGCCGCCTGGGTTTTTGTAACGTTAAATCCCACTTGGTTACTGTCACCGCAAGAAAGAATTTCTTTTAGGTCTTTGTTAAGTTGAACAACTTCCCGCTGCCTGCGGACACTCGCCTGAGCAGCCGATGTCCGAGCGTTCAAAGTGAATGAAGAGATAAGCGTACTGTCATCTGCAAAGCTGTAGATTTGATTTCCGGTCTTTTCCAGCAGATCGTTAATCTAAATAAGAAATAGAGTAGGAGATAGTATGGAGCTTTGGGGCACACCGGCGTTGATAGTGAAGGTGTTAGAAAAAAATCCGTCGACCGCCACTCGTAAAGAACGCTCACTGAGGAAACATGAGAGCCACAAACAGAATTTTTCAGTCATATCACAAGCACGTAGCTTAGCCAACAGCCCATCGTGCCGCCGAACACGATCGAATGCCTTGGATATGTTAAGAGCAGCCGCTCGAGATTTTCCAAGTGTTCAGTTGCGTTGTTCCAAACATGTGTTACATAAGTCAGAAGATCTCCTGTTGATTCTAATGTTTACGAAAGCCATATTGGTGTGATCGCTAATAATGTTGAATTCTTCAAGATATTTTAGAATATGTTGATTGATAGCCTTTTCCATAACTTTCGGTATTATTGAAAGCAGTGCGACTGGTCGGTAGTTATTTGGCAAGGTCTTCTTGCCTTTTTTAGGTATCGGCTGAACTGTGGGCACATTTCCGGCAGGAAGGAAATATTCCCTTTCTGTAGGATAGGTTGAAAAGTCGACAGAACACTGGTGTCAGTTCCCTTGCACAGTTTTTGGGAACTGTGGCAGCTATTCCGTCAGCGCCAGAAGCCTTTTTTGGTATCTAGCTTAATTAAAATACGTTTTATGATACGCTGTCTGAAGAACAACATCGGGCATCCTTGACTGCACTATGGAAAAAATAGTAGGTGGTGTTTTTCCTTGGAAATCGACAGTAGAATGTGAGGCAAAGACTTCAGCCAACAAGTTCGCTTTGCCTCCTTGATTTCGTCGATAATTTCTTTGCATCTGTTCAGGGCACGAGCAAAGGTGTTACGATTTATGGTGTTAGGATTTTCACGCCATCGTCGGTAGGCAAGATGTTTAGAAGCAACAGCTTCTTTGCATTTTCGGTCAAACCAAGGCTTGCCGTTGGAGGGGCATTTCTTCGAAAAAGGAATGTAAGCTTGCATACTAGCCAAGATTTAAAGGAAAATGTTCATTTTTAATAGTTCCATAAATAGAACAATTTTTACGTTTAAAAATCATTGTTACCAAAGACAAAAAATTGGTTTGTTTCTTAATTTAATACTATTTTTAGTGTTCCGTACGGAACACTTATAAGATCACTTCGGTGTCTGTCTGTCTGTCTGTCTGTCTGTCTGTCTGTCTGTCTGTCTGCCTGTCTGTCTGTCTGTCTGTCACACCCGATTTTCTCCGAAAACTATTTGACATAGAAGGTGAAATTTGGTAATAATATAGGAATTGATGGCCTTATCAAAGCCATGTAGTTTTGAGAATTAAATTTTGACTTAAGGGGTTAGTTTTGGGGGGTGAAGAAGTCGGAAAAAAAAAATTTTTTACTAGGTCATCGAGTGGTTTGGTGTCAAATGAAAGCTTGTGAAAACACGAGTAAAAAATATATATATACTTGCGCGCACTTTTCTTTGTATTATTTTTAAAAATTCGCTAAAAATCGCTGTCCCGGGCCTTATCTCGAAAAGTACTTATCAAAAAATTTCGAAAAAATTCTGGAATATTCTCCACGGGGTGTAGATTGAACGAAAATTATCACGAGTGCATTACCTTTTAATAATTTATATGGTATATAAAAAAAACCGGTCAAGTGCAAGTTGAACTTGCACAATTAGTGTTCCGTACGTTGATAGTTTTTTAAAATAAAAAATTTTTGTTAGGGTGGTATAAAATGATCAGTGACTTCACAAAACACACCCCAAATGAGTTTTCAACAAAGTTTGTTTCCAATCTTTACTGAAAACTGGTGACCTTGAAATTTTGTTTTTTTTTTTTTTTTAACTATATACCAGATAAATTATGCACTCGTGATAATTTTCGTTCAATTTATACACCGTGGAGAATATTCCAGAATTTTTTCAAAATTTTTTGATCAGTACTTTTCGAGATAAGGTAGGGGACAGCGATTTTTTAAAATTAATACGAAGAAAAGTGTGCGCAAGTATTACATTATATATATTTTTTACTCGTGTTTTCACAAGCTTTCATTTGACACCACACTCGATTACCTAGTAAAAAAAATTTTTTTCACTTCCGATTTCACCCTCAAAACGAACCCCTTAAGTCAAAATTTATGTTACGGTGGTATAAAATGATCAGTGACTTCACAAAACACACCCCAAATGTGTTTCCAACATAGTTTGTTTCCAATCTTTACTGAAATCTGATGACCTTGAAATTTTTTGTTTTTTTCTTTATATATCATATAAATTATTAAAGGTAATGCACTAGTGATAATTTTCGTTCAATCTATACCCCGTGGAGAATATTCCAGAGTTTTTTCGAAATTTTTTGATAAGTACTTTTCGAGATAAGGCCCGGGACAGCGATTTTTCGCGAATTTTTTTAAAAATAATACAAAGAAAAGTGCGCGCAAGTACAATATTATATATATATTTTTTACTCGTGTTTTCACAAGCTTTCATTTGACACCACACTCGATGACCTAGTAAAAAAATTTTTTTTCACTTCGACTTCACCCCCCAAAACTAACCCCTTAAGTCAAAATTTAATTCTCAAAACTACATGGCTCTGATGAGGCCATCAATTCCTATATTATTACCAAATTTCACCTTTCTATGTCAAATAGTTTCGGAGAAAATCGGGTGTGACAGACAGACAGATAGACAGACAGACAGACAGACAGACAGACAGACAGACAGACAGACAGACAGACAGACAGACAGACACCGAAGTGACCTTATAAGTGTTCCGTACGGAACACTAAAAACAAAAATTTCATGGTCTTCAGATTTCAGTAAAGATTGGAGAGAAACTTTGTTGAAAACTCATTTGGGTGTATTTTGTGAAGTCACTGATCATTTTATACCTCTGTAACAATTTTTTTTTATTTTAAAAAGCAATTAACGTACGGAACACTAATTGCGCAAGTTTAACTTGCACTTGACCGGTTTTTTTTTAAATTTATTTCACTTCTTAACATGGTTATCCATGTAGATGCAAAAATTCTATTTATTTAGACCCTCTCCATATCTTTCAAATATAAAAAATTAATTTCTGCAAACATGTCGGGAAAGCTATTTTAATATTCACCAAAGCAAAGAATTTGACGTGGCACAATTTGGCTTATTTATTACTTCATATTCCCTATATTTGCTCTACATACAGATGTCGTATATTCATTTTAAAAATAGATTATTTGTTTATCTTTGAAATAAAACAGTTTTAACATGCTTGTGATTAATATTATTATAGTTTGCTTCACATTTAAATTTCTCTTATTAAATATTTATTCGAATATGCAAAGTCAAACTTACTGACTTACTGTCTTGTAACTGGTTTAATTTGCTTTATGAATGCAAACATTCATTTTAAGATTAAAATTTGCATTTAGCATTTCAAGATGTGTGAATTAATACACCGTTTGTATAAATGCACCTTTTTAGTGTTCCGTACGCAACACTTATAAGATTTCTTGGGTGTCTGTTCGTCTGTCCGTCCGTCCGTCTGTCTGTCTATCTCTCACACTCGATTTTCTCCGGAACTGTTTGACGTAAAAAGTTGAAATTTGGTATTAATATAGGAATTGATAGCCTCATTAGAGCCGTGTAGTTATGAAAGTTAAATTTTGACTCTAGGGGTTAGTTTTGGAGGGTGAAATAGGAAGTGAAAAAAATTTTTTTTTACGAATCGTCATCGAGTGGGGTGTCAAATGAAAGCTGGTAAAAAATACGAGTTTAAAAATATATATAATATAATAGGAGCGCACACTTTTCTTTGTATTATTTTTAAAAATCGCGAAAATTCGCTGCCCCCCTTTGTCGCGAAAAGTACTGATCAAAAAACACAAGGTGTAGATTGGATGAAACTTATCAGGAGTACATTACCTTTAATAATTTATCTGGTATATAAAAAAACACAAAAATTTCAACGTAATCAGTTTTCAGCAAAGATCGGAAAAAAAAACTTTGTTGAAAACTCATTTGGGATGTGTTTTGTGAAGTCAATTAGTCAAAATTACACCAAATCCACCATACCACCACTCACACGGCCAGATAATTCCATTGCAACCACACCTGTTGAGAGAGCGAACTTGTTGGCTGAACTCTTTGCTTCACATTCTATTGTCGATTTCCAAGGAAAAACACCACCTACTATTCCCATATTGCAGTCAAAGATGCCCGATGTTGTCTTCAGACAGCGTATCATAAAGCGTATTTTAATGAAGCTAGACACTAAAAAGGCTTCTGGCGCTGACGGAATACCTGCCATAGTTCTGAAAAACTGTGCAAGGGAACTAACACCAGTGTTCTGTAGACTTTTCAACCTATCCTACAGAAAGGGAATATTTCCGTCCTGCTGGAAATGTGCCACGGTTCAGCCGATACCTAAAAAAGCAAGAAGATCTTGCCAAATAACTACCGACCAATCGCACTACTTTTTAATAATATCGAAGGTCATGGAAAAGGTTATCAATCAGCATCTTCTAAAATATCTTGAACGATTCAATATTATTAGCGATCACCAATAGGGCTTTCGTAAACATAGATCAACAGGAGATCTTCTGACTTATGTAATTCGTTATTTCTTCAATACTCATTTCTTCTTCTAAATCATCTGCTGTAATCCATTCAACAACATCTTCTCTTGTCACATTTTCGCAACCTTTTCATTTTTGCATTAATTCAAATAAACTTTTTTCTTTTTCTTCTATATCGCTGTCAAAATTTGAACAGCACATTTCTCCATGGATTCTCAATTTCAAAGCTAATTCATTTAATGGAGTATCATCTTCACTGTCATTATAGTCCTCAAAATCAATAACTTTTGACCAAGATTTTTGAATAGTGGTAGTACGCACAGAATCACAAGCTTGACTTACCTAGTAAATAACATTTTTCAGTGTAACCTTTCTCAGCCCATTGATAATATCCTCCTTTTCTGTGTATTCTAACAGATGTTCAAGATATAAACCCCTATAATTTTTTAAAAACTGTTTTCGAGGATGCCTTGATCCATTGGTTGCATTATACTGGTTACATTTGGAGGAAAAAAATTTACAACAATTTCGCCCACATGAAGTCCTTCTCCAGGGTGAGAGGGGGCATTATCCATTAACAAAATTGCTTTAATAGGCAGACGGTTTCTGTTCAAAAATTTAGTCACAGATGGGACGAACTCTTCTTCAAACCAGTTAGTAAATAAGGTCGCATCCATCCATGCGCTCTTCTGACTTTTGTAATAGACTGGTAGGGCTTTGGATGAGATGTCTTTTAAAGCTCTTGGACGTGCAGACTTGCCAATCACCATCAGTGGGATTTTGTGCTTGCCAGATGCATTGGAACATACCATTATAGTTAATCTTTCCTTACTTCGTTTTGTGCCCAGGAGCTGATTTTTCCTGTCGAGATGCCAATGTTTTTGATGGAAGCATTTTATAATTCAGATCAGTTTCGTCACAGTTGTAAATTTGATCACATGTGTATCCACAATCTTCGATTTGCTTTTTAAAGTTCTGCTTAAACTTCTCAATTGATGACACATCAGCAGAAAGATTTTCACCACATACAGTCAGTCGTCGTACACCGTACCGTTTTTTTTCCAGCAGTCAAGTCATCCAGAACTGACGGTAAACTGACTTATCTCTGGGAATTGCCTACTAATCATTATTGCTTTCAGTTGTAAAATTGGACCTGACAGAGGCACACCTTTTGATCTCTGTTGGTTAAACCACATGAACAAAGCTTCGTTAACCTTTTCATAGTCGCCGGTTTTCATTGATTTTCTTCCTAAGGACGAGGAGGCTTGATTTATACACCACTCTTCTATTTTTGTGCAGTTTCTTTTCCAATCTCCAACTGTTACCTCACCTACTCCATAATCTCGTGCAACAACTTTAATTGTCTCCCCTGCTTCAGTTCTTCTGATGGCTTTTAATTTTTCTTCAATAGGAACGACGATTCTTTTACGCTTGTTTTGCTCCATTATAATACGATAAACAAAAATTCAAACAAAGCAGTTCGTATTAATTATACTTAACTACCAGAACTACAACCAAATAAATTATGTGAGTATATTCGTACTTCTCCGTAGTAAACGCTATAACGCACTGCATTCACGCAAATTTACATGCTGAAAGAGTCAAAAATATAAATAGGGGAACCCCTCACATGGGCCCGGGGGATTCTCCTAAGGCCCACACGATTTTAAATGGAAATATGTACATACATATTTTAGAAGCTCGGTTAATACGCAGCATAGACGCGCGTACTTCGGATAATAAGGTTCTTAGATTGGCTCGGTTAATCCGGAGCTCGGATAATCGGGGTTCTACTGTATATGTATATATATATATATATATATATATATATATATTATATATATATATATATATATAATATTTAACTGCGTAAACATCCCGACGACTGGTGTTGGTCATAATAGTTGTTTATTTTAGCAAATATTTACAATAGCTTGCAGGTTATTTTAACATATTAAAAAATGTAATTTTTTGTCATGGCCTCAAACGCTAACTCTCATTTAAAATAAAATTGATAAAAAGAATTGCAGATTATTCTTTTTAATAGCCTCCCTAATTGATCCATCAGTAGTTTTTGTGTTATGCCAAACAAATAAAAAAGCTTTACTTTTGTGTATCCGATTTACTAGATTCCTCATTTAAATTTTGCTTTTTGTATTGCAAAGCTGCTTTCTTTTTGACAAGTTAGTACCAGTTAATCCTGGTTAATTTTGTAACGTAACTAGTTACCTTGTTACTGCCATTCTAAGATGGATTGCGCCATCATAGGGTAAAGACAACAAGGGGTTCTCTTGAACACACTAGTCTAGCTTGCAATTGTTCAATTTTTTAAATCAGTTATGGTCAGGATGTTATAAAATTTTAGGCCGAAGTAAACATTCGGCAACGGATTATTAAACTGTACTAAAAGGATACATATTTTATGTATTTTTGCCAAAATGATATAATGGCATATTCGAGTTAGAAACTAATTTATTCTTTAGTCTTTAAAATTTAGTAAGTTTTGCAAGTCACATTTTCCAATTCTTTATTCAGTATTAATCAAGTAGTAATCTTGCCAGGAAGTGAGATATATATTGTTACGGTCCGTATTGGCCCTGGAGAAAATTCGATCTTTTTCATCATTATCTTTGAGCAAAGCATTTTTTTCTTCATAGGGATAAATTTTCTTTTAATTAAATTAAATATTAAATCGACTTTAGCCCTTTAAATAAGGCATATACTGAAATAACTTGTTTCCCATTTTGTTTTAAATATTGTATTTTCAGTGAAAATTAATTTTATCTATTTTACCTACTTTGTTTACTTCAAGCATAACCTAATTTTTTTTGGCCAAATATTTTTATAGTTTTTGCTGACAAAATGTAGTGAGTTAGCTTATAGTTTCCCTCGTGTTTCCCAGTTAATGAATAGATGGGAAAACTAAATTTCCATGGATAAATTAACAAATTGAATCCTATTTGTTTATCTACAACTAAAGGAAAATGTCGAATGACTGATGGTCAAGAAAACATGCTACTGCGCAAAGAATGTTTCGGGGCTAAATTAATACCGGGAATTTGGATTATAGGATATTTTGATAATTTGGTTGTAAAGGACCGGCGTCCGTAGATTCACCTGGTCTCACTTTACCTTGGGATTCAGTATGAATAAGATATAAGCCTCTAGTTAGTATCAAAATTTAAGATAGCAATTTTTGGTTTTAAAGGGAATATGGTTTGTGTGCCTGGCGAAAGAATGTAATATTTTTTTATAGTAAGAGAGGATGTATATATATGTATATGTATATGTGTATATATATATATATATATATATATATATATATATATATATATATATATATATATATGTATGTATAAGAAAATTAACGTTTTGGTAGGCCTCTTCTTTTGTAACTAAGTGTGGAGAAGATATTTTGGGATTTTCAGTGAAGTTTTAAAGGGCAAACGTGCGATTAGTGAAAACCAAATTTTCGGGCTACCGTATAGTGAGTAGTTTTGGTAATATACCCGGCCAGACGATCTGAATTCTTCTCATTGATGCAAAAAGAGCATTAGGGGAGCACTCGAGGGTGTTTTTCATAGTTTGTATTAGATTGGTTTTCCCACGTGTGAGAAATTTACCTCAGTGTGAGAAGGCGTTATTCTTGGACCACGTACTGTTCCCAAAGGACTACTATGAGTGTTCCTTGACGTCAGTGTCCACATCAGCTTTTGGTAGGATTTTCCTTTTCACCCAGTTGACGGCTTGGTATAGCTTTGTGTGCGACTACTCCACCTACCAAAGCAATTTAGTGAGATACCGATAAGTTTTAGAGTGTAGAATTTAGTATCTTCTATCTCCCACAGCTACGAGCTTGGCAGATGTATTTATCATTTAAGTTAAGTAAGTAAGTTAAATATTTATCGTTTAAGTTATATTGCTTTTACTAAGTTGGGAATGTGGAATCTTTGGCACAATGATATTACTCAGTATATATCACCACTACACCAAACACTTTATTTTTGCACTCGACGCGCGTTTCTCTAACCATGTTAGCTTCATCAGGAACGATGATTGACTAAAGCTAAACTACAAATCTACCTTATTTATACTTAGCCTAACCCTTGAATTACTCAGGCGGAAAATAATGGCACAGGCAAGGCCATCAGTTCCGGTCAAGTAACCAGTAGAGGGGATTATAAGGAATAGGCCCTCTGTCTTTATTTAAACTACTTTTACATTTTATAATTTCCATACTTTCGTATGCGTTCAACAATCTCCTATCAGATACATTTTTATTAATCTTAGATTATCTAATGTTACAGTATGATCAGCTTCAAGGGCATGTTCGGCAATGCTAGACTTTTCTATTCTACTGTATTTTAAGTGTGCTAAATGTTCTTTTAAATCTTGTTTTAATTGACCTTTTAGTTTGCCCAACATACTTTTTGTCACAATCATTACAAACTAATTTCATAAATTCCACTTTTCTCACAATTAGGAATCTTATCTTTGCGATTTCGTAAGATATTCCTCAGATTGTCTGATGACTTATAGACTAAGGTGAGGCCTACCTTATTAAATACCTTATTGAGTCCCTTGCTATATTTCGGATTATATGGTATGGAGACATACTTGGTGTTATTTTCTTCGCGTGTAAAAAAGGTGGAATTCTGAATATTAAACCTAAACTTATGTCTGATTGTTGAACGCATACAAAGTATGGAAATGGTTACTTGACCGGAAACTGAAGGCCTTGCCTATTCCATTAGTTCCGCCTGAGTAATAAAAGGGTTAGGCTAAGTATAAATAGGGTAGATTTGTAGTTTAGCTTTAGTCAATCATCGCTCCTGATGAAACTAACATGGTTAGCCAAACGCGCGTCGAGTGCAAAAATAAAGTGTTTGGTGTAGTGGTGATATATACTGAGTAGTATATTGATTTTCTTTGCGGATAAGTTTGGTATTAAATATATTACCTTCTGTCAGCCCTACATAGAGCGATTGGTAAATTTTAGTTCTTAATCACAAAAACTCCATGTTCTATAAGTATAAGTTTAGTATTGAGAGTAACATTTATGTAATCAACTAATGTCACCAACTACTCAACAAGGAGGAAATACTCTATTAAACAAGCAATTAATTTTTGTTAATGATAACACAGCCCCACAAAAAAAAAAGTGGGGTATACTTTTGATGCGATATATCAGATCCGTAGTATTTTTGCCCGCTGATCACGATTCTGACGTCAGAATATCGCCATCACATCTCAATTTTTTCTAACCTCAAAAAAAATAGGTAAAAATTAGTAAAAATTAAGAAAAATATACTCCTAAAAAATTGATTCAAGCTTTTTCATGAATCCAAAGATGTATTAATATGTATTCGGACACGCTTAGCTAATATTCATCGGTTGGATTAAGCCATACAGTTCTGTTTTCTTTTCTAACCTCAATAAATCAGACAGATATAGTGCTTCTCGAATGCAAAAACGAATTCAAATTAAAATTCAACCGATTCTTACCAAATTTGGTACACGGGGGTTTTTTGGGTTGCTGATCATGAATCTGAGGTCGGATTTGCAAAATTCAAAATGGCGGATCCAAGATGGCGGACAAAATTTTGAAAACCAACCGATTCCCACCAAATTTGGTATACAGTTGGGGAATCCTCAAACCTAATACTCTTAAACCCTAAACCCTGAAACCTTAGACTCCACACCCTGTAACCTCAAAAAATAGACCTCAATAACCCTGTAACTTTAAAAATGAGACCCAATAAACTCAAAACCAGGACTTTTAAACCATATACTCTCAAATAATAGACCCTTAAGCCCTAGAATTGCGAAGGTTAGACCCGCGCCTAACTTTCCTTTTTTTGGCTGTATCTTGTTCTTTTTTCCGCGAATGACCTATTCAAAGGCTTTCTGCCCAAACGCTTTTGAGGACTTGTTTCTCTTTTTAGCGACCAGCAATAGTCCGCTAGGTCATCCTATCGTCCTTGATACCGATTTTCTATGATTTTCAGATCTTCTGTTTGAAAATTTTTTACCATTTTCTCGACTATTTCTTTGTACTTAGGACTTTTATTATTTCCCAAAAGTTTGTTGCGACTTCTTTAAAACTAAGCCAAGCAGCTTTTTCAACTTTATTCATTTTAGTAACAAATAATGAATCTTGAAACAATTTTCTTATTTGTGGCCGTCAAATACGCCTGCCTTAATTTTAGCTTCAGAAAATTTCGGAAATTTTTTATGCAAATATTTGAAACATGGACCGTTTGTATCGAATGCTCTCGTGAATTGCTTCATAAGTCCAAGCTTAATGTGAAGCGGGGGAATAAGAACTTTTGCTGGATCTACCAATGGTGGAAACAATACATTATTTTCACCAGGAGTGAACGATTCTCTTGTTGGCCAAATTTTTTTCTTATAATGACGTTCCCTGTCTCTGCTATTCCACAGACATTTATAACAGGGATAAAGTGTAAACCCTGACTGTTGGCCAAGCAATATTGTTACAATTTTCAGATTTCCACAAATTTTCCAGTTATGATCAGCATATTTTATTTTTATCAAAAAGCTGCTTCATTTTTTCATATTACTCTTCCATAACTGTGGAATGAGCAATCGGAATGGGAGCGTAAACGTTGGTATTATGCAGCAAAACTGCCTTAATGCTCCGTTTAGAAGAATCAATGAACAGTCTCCATTCTTCAGGATCGTATGAGTTATTTTGAAATTCATCCATTAGACCTTTTACATCGGTACAATATGAAAGTGACAATTCCTCGTCCATTGTGAAATATTTTCGAAATTCTTAATCTCTGTTTCTATAATAAGAAATCGTAGCTTCTGGCTTAAGTAAATGTCTTTTCTTTAAAAGGAAGCAAGATGCTCTGAACCATCTTTGTATAAGCCTAAATCTCTGACTAGATCACTAAGTTCTGACTGTGATACGAGTATTGGTTCTGGTTTACGGTTGTATGGTAGAAATTCTTTATCTGTGTCACTAGTATATGATAGGTTGTCACTAGAACATTCATTAGTAACAGTGTTTGAATCTTTTTCGACAGTCTCAATGTTTTCGGCATGAACTGATAAGGTGAAATCATTTGTTTCCATAACATCAGCATCAAGTGGTTCAGGAGGCGGAATTAGTTTAGTTGGTCTTGTTACTGTCGAAACATCGTTATAAGTAATAGTGCTTTTATTTTTTCGGTTATGCCTAGATACAACATTCATACAAAAGTAGTAATCATTTTCACTGTATGGTCTATTCCATATTGCTGGTCTGGAATATTTAATCGCCTTCTTATTGATGTACAACATTATTTTGCAAGAACTGCAAATGATGTGGGGAACCCAATCTGTATCCTAGTGCTGTATTTCAATGTTAAAACAATCCTTATATAAGGTTTTAATCTTATCCGTTATCGGTGACCCCATTTTACTCAATACGTGTTAACAGCAAATATAACAAAATGAATCACTGTTTTTATCACACTTATGAAAAGTCCTTGTACCGTGAGACCGTTTTCTTGTAGCATTATACTCTACATGAGCCAAGTCACCCATACATGAAGAGCTACGGTCGCTGGATGACGACGGCTGCGGGGCCCGCTTTCCCACCTGACCAACCGCCGATACTGGGTTTCCGAGTCCCTGCATCGTAATTCTCTTTCTTCTACCTGTCATGACGGCATCTAAGCCGTTATCCAGGGACTCTGCCGGCTAGTGGAGTAACACCGTTGCCCACCGTCACCACGTGGAGGTGCCCTGGATGCAGATAGAAGAATAAAAATCGACCGATGAATTTTCTCGGCGTTCAAAATGGCGCGAAAACATCTGCCATCTTGAATTTTGCAAATCCAACCTCAGATTCGTGATCAGCGATCCAAAAAATCCCCGTGTACCAAATTTGGTAAGGATCGGTTAAATTTTAATTTGAATTCGTTTTTGCATTCGAGAAGCACTATATCTGTCTGATTTATTGAGGTTAGAAAGAAAACAGAACTGTATGGCTCAATCCAACCGATGAATATTAGCTTAGCGTGTCCGAATACATATTAATACATCTTTGGATTCATGAAAAAGCTTGAATCAATTTTTTAAGAGTATATTTTTCTTAATTTTTACTAATTTTTACCTATTTTTTGAGGTTAGAAAAAAATTGAGATGTGATGGCGATACTCTGACGTCAGATTCGTGATTAGCGGGCAAAAATACTACGGATCTGATATATCGCATCAAAAGTATACCCCACTTTTTTTTTTGTGGGGCTGTGTAATAAACAAGTAATTAATTTCAGTTTTGGTAATGATTAAATTGTATAAGTCACTTTTGTAGTCGTGTAACGACTAAGTATCTTCCTTTTATTTTAGTTCTAGTCTAATTTTTTTACAAACTTGCTAATTGTACTGAATTAACTGAGCTATACAATAAAGTACCTACATAAGAGTGCGCCTAGATTTTTTTTATTCCATTACATAAGATAGGTAACGCAGAGCAAATTAGATTAGAATCAATATATCTTTTTCCAAGTTTTTTATCTCTGGTTCCCTGGGTTGGGGAAAACTAAAAATATCGAACCTATCCTGGGACAGAGCTAGCTAATTTAGGTCTGTAGGCCTTTGAACGTAATATCCTTCAGAACCTAACGGGGCCACTGGGCGTTAGACTGTGCTGGTAGTGAGAATTGACAATTTTCTAATTCTGGCTAGTTATTTGCCTCGTGAAAGGATAAACGGAGCTATGAGAGATTGATTCCTATTCTGATAGAAACCAGTTATACCTGACAATCTGTAGCTGTCTTCTGGCATACTGAAGGTCGATAATAATAATTTTCGATATTATTGAACGCAGTGTGATTAGTTGGTAGTTGTTTGACAAAAGGTCTTCTTGCCTTTTTTAAGTATCGGCTGAATTGTAACGCATTTCCAGCAGGAAGGATATATTCCCTTTCTCTGTAATAGGTTGAAAAGTTTACAGAAACTGGTTTTAAATCTCTGGCGCAATTTTTGAGTACTATTACCGGTATTCTGTCAGCGCCAGAAGCTTTTTTGGTGCCTAGCTTCATTAAAATACGTTTTGTGATACGCTGTCTGACGATAGTATCGGGCATTCTTGATTGCACTATGAAAAAACAGTTGGTAGTGTTTAAATTAATTAAATTTAACTGGGAAAAGCTGCGTTTTCAAAATAATATTAAATCATTTACCATTTTTTATATTTCACTCCTGTGTACAAAATACAAACTAGAAATTATATTTATTTGTAAATTATGGAACTATTACCAACACTATAAATCAACTATTAATTAACTGGATCGATGAAAATGGAATTAACGATTGATATTTATTTTTCGTATTATAATTGATTCTTAAAACCAATATAGTATTATAAAAATGTACCTGGTCAGAAATTCTATATCACAAAAAACATCGCCGTAGCTCTTTTTTTAATACAAAGCTTGACCTTTTATAATTTCCAAAGCATCTATCCGGAAAATTCCCACTTATTAAACAATTTTTCTTCGGAAAATAGTCATTACCTAATAATTAAAAAATACATACTGCCAGATGATTTCAGCAGTCAGCACCAGATTATTATATTAAGTAATCCAATAAATATGGCGTAAAATACCACTCCTTGAATAGCATTGCTATGATGACAGGGTATTTGTTTTGCATAGTCTAGACTGCTTGTACAGAAATATTGGTCCGTAACCAGTAAAAAATATATTTGTGACGCAAGCTTGTGAATTTTTCCATATGTACCGATCCGAAATAAATTACACAGGATCACAAGAAATTTTTTTTGTCATTTTACTTTGACTACAATAGGTCTGGGGTATGTTTTTTGGGTCACTGATCAAAAATTCGACGTCCGTTTTGGCCCATAACATAAAAATAACCAGAAAATTGGCAAAAATAAGCTCAAAATGAGATTTTCATCGTTTTAAAGAGAATGGTTCCGGAATGATCAAATTTGCCATTTACCCGCCACTCTTGGGGTCTGCAGGTATTACTTCAATGTCTCAAATAGCGACCATATGTTCTGCAGCTGTCAAGTGTCAAAATGCCTTGACGAAGAGATTCTATATTGCTAATGCAACCATGTTACCTGATGATATTGGCGATTCTGATCAAGATAAGAGAATGCAACATATCATTTAACAGCTGTCAAGTTTCCTTTGGCAGCTGTCAAGTTTCATTTGACAACAATGAAGTTTACTTTGACAGCCGTCAATTGTCGAATGAAATTGTCAAAACAATTGAAAAATCGTATTACTATAAGGGTTGGATTGGTTATAGTAAGGAGCCTGACATAATATGATAATTGACAGCACTCAAGTGCACTTGAACAACTGTCAAATGATGAACAGAGCTTGCAAAACCCGTCAGAATTTTATAAATCGTTGACAAGAACATTATGCCTAATGCCTTCATTGGTGCTGTTCCAGTCCTGATATCCACGCAAGCTAATTGGTAGCTGTGAGTGTAATTTGACTGCTGCCAAATGACAGCCAACACTGTCATGACGATAGGGTTACTCTATTCCCTTAAAATCTCTGTATACTATATGATCTTGGTGGCTCTGATAACGGTCCTAACATATAAAATGTTATTTGACAGCTCTCAAGTGTACTTTGACAGCTGGCACTGCTAAATAGAACTGTCAAGGCCACGAAAATATTCTAATAGTTCAGATCTTCGAGAAAGATACTACGCCTTATGCTTTCGTTGATTTTGTTCCAGTGGTGATACCCACGCAAGCTAATTGGCAGCTGCGAGTGTAATTTGACAGCTGTCAAATGACAAATGAAACTGTCAAGTCAGGGCGAATACGTCATATCGTCGAAAGGGTCAATATTCCTTGCATTCTTGCCCCCCCCCCCCCTGAAACGTCTGTCAAACTAAACTTCACACTTGTTAAAGGAAACTTGACAGCTGCCAAAGTAAACTTGACAGCTGTTAAATGACATTTTGCATTCTCTCATCTTGATCAGAATCGCTAATAGGATCAGTAGCATGGTTGCATTAGCAATATAGAATCTCTTCGTCAAGGCATTTTGGCATTTGACAGCTGCTAAACATATGGTCGCTGTCAAAACCTATTTGGAAGAGTGAAGTAATACCTGCAGACCCAAAAAGTGGCGGGTATATGACGAATTTGATCATTCCGGAATAGCACGATGAAATCTTATTTTGAGCTCATTTTTACCAATTTTATGGCTATTTTATGCAAAATCCAGATATGATGGACCAAAACAGACCTCGAATTCGTGATCAGCGACCCAAAAAAACATAACCTAAATCGAAGTTTTGCAAGAAGTAAAACACTACTTAAATTTCCACTAAATTTTTTATTTTTGCCACCATGACATGTTTCTCTGTACGATAGCTTCTTCACAATTTATGGCAGGTAATAAAATAATTTAATTAAAACAGATTTAGTAATGGTGAATTATATAAGTCTAATTGTTCATTTATTAAGAAATCTGAATTTTTCAGTTTGTTTATTTCTAAAGATTCTAGGTAATTAAGTTTCAGGCTCTTAGTGCAAGTATGTAATATTTCAAAGTTTGGGTCGAATTGGTGGTTATTTTCATTTAAATGATTTGCGTAATTTGAGTTATTTTTTCTATTGATGTATGATGAAGGATGTTCTTTTATTCTTTTTGAACCTAAATCTATTGTAGTCAAAGTAAATTTACAAAAAATTTTTTTGTGGTCGTCTTATTTATCATTCATCACCACTTTGTTTTATAACCTTAAAAATAATTTGTTTAAGAGGATTTCTGTTAAGTTATTGCTCATATTCACTTAGCGTGAAAATAAGTGAAAGAACAAAGAATATAATTTAAGTGATACAAATAAATTTTGTTAACATGTTAACGTGCACAGTTCATGATAAAAGAGAATCTGTTTTTCGGAGGAATTCATCAATAGAAATTTTTATGGTAGTTTTACACGCAAGTCTTCAAATTTATTGAAGATTAAAATTAACTAAGCGTTAGGTTGGCCAAAACATTTCCGGTTAATTCATATTATTTGTTAAACTGTGGCGTTAAATGGCTAGAATAGAATAAAATTTATTGATAAAAGGGAAGCTTAGATTAGTAAACTATCGAGCTGTCTGACTCACACCTTTACAGTATGATATTGAAAATATATTTGTATATTAAACGCAGGCTCAAAAAATATTTTCAAAAGTTAAAATTTTTTTTTTTACCAGATCACCGAGTGGGGTATCAAATGAAAGTTTGTAAAAACATATATAATGTAATACTCGCGCACACTTTTCTTTGTATAATTTTTAAAAAAAATCGTTGTTCCCCCTTTAACTCGAAAAGTACTGAACAAACAAATTTGAAAAAAATTCTGGAATATTCTCCACGGGGTGTAGATTGAACGAAAATTATCACGAGTGCATTACCTTTAATAATTTATCTAGTATATAAAAAAAAAAACACCATTTCAAGGTCATCTTTTTCCGAGCATACCAAGTAGGGAAGCTATATTACTCATTGAAAAACTTCTTTCTGAAATCAATATCAAGCCAATAATAAAATAAGACATCTAAAATTGCTTAAAGGTTTGCTTAGAACAAAATTATTTTGAATTTAATAACGACCTATACAGCAGTCTAGACGGTCTCATAATGGGCAATCCACTTAGTCCTCTTTTGACGGAAATATTTATGAATAACATAGAAAACCAAATAAGCAAACACCCACTGTTTAAAAAATTTATATACTGGCATAGATATGTTGATGATATCTTATGTTGTTTTACAGGAAGTGATAGACAATTTGGCACATTTCAAAATTTTTTGAATAATATACACAAAAATATAAAATTCACCAGTGGAGTTGAAATGAACAATAGCTTAAACTTGACCTAACAATAAAAAGACATAATGACAAAACACTATTTACCATAAACCGTCACATACTGACATAATTATCCATAATACCTCATGTCATCCACCAAGTCACAAACTTGCAGTTTTCCATAATATGATTCACAGACTAATAAATATTCCTCTGAACTAAGATGATTTTCAAAAAGAACTTAATATTATCAAACCATTAGCAGTAAATAATAACTATTCACCATCCATAATAGATAATATTCTTAACAAAAAACTTTACAAAAAAGCCATTAGTACAGTTTTTCCGAGTAATAAAGAACCTTATAAAAACGTAAAGTCAATAACGTATTATGGTATCTAAGTTGGGAATGTGGAATCTTTGGCACAATTATACTACTCAGTATATATCAACACTACACCAAACACTTTATTTTTGCACTCGACGCGCGTTTCGCTAACCATGTTAGCTTCATCAGGAGCGATGATTGACTAAAGCTAAACTACAAATCTACCCTATTTATATTTAGCCTAACCCTTGAATTACTCAAGCGAAACTAATGACATAGGCAAGGCCATCAGTTCCGGTCAAGTAACCAGTAGAGGGGACTATAAGGAATAGGCCTTCTGTCTTTATTTAAACTACTTTTACATTTTATGATTTCCATACTTTCATATGCGTTCAACAATCTCCTATCAGATACATCCTTTATTAATCTTAGATTATCTAATGTTACAGTATGATTAGCTTCAAGGGCATGTTCGGCAATGCTAGACTTTTCTGTTCTATTGTATTTTAAGTGTGCTAAGTGTTCTTTAAATCTTGTTTTAAATTGACCTTTTAGTTTGCCCAACATACTTTTTGTCACAATCATTACAACTAATTTCATAAATTCCACTTTTCTCACAATTAGGAATCTTATCTTTGGGATTTCCTAAGATATTCCTCAGATTGTCTGATGACTTATAGACTAAGGTGAGGCCTACCTTATTAAATATCTTATCGAGTCCCTTGCTAATCCGAAATATAGGGGATTGTGATTCTGAAAAATGGACTGCCCTCCTGATCGTAAGTACTATTTTTATATCCGTAGCAATTTTTTTTTATCATGAAATAAAATATCCATCATTGTTGTCATCATGTGTAACAAATTATGGCGGTGTAATAATTGCCAATGTATAATGCAATAAGTAAGAACCCCCGCAAGTCCCCAACAAGAAATTTCAACCCTGATATTCGGAATAGATTTTTCTAAAACATATTAAAAAACTAGCTGCAGATAGCTGCATATTTGGCTGATGTACAAGGTTTTGTGGAAAATTATAAAAATTTGTTTCGAATCGCGCGCATAATGGATTCGTCCATAATATAACGTTAAAATTTATAGTTAATTGAAACAGAAACTTCTAGTTATTTTTGTGTGTGTGTGTGTGTGTGTGTTACTTGTTTTTGTAAGGACGGATGCAAAAAAATTTGGAGAGGAGGGGTTTAAAAATATTTTGAAATATGAAAAATTATAAGAAATTTAAATTTTTGGGAAAACATCTGGGAATGTGGGAAAAAACAAATTTGATAAAGGATAGGAGCGATAAGGATTATTGAAAATATTTGACACGTTAAAAAAAGTTTTTTATGAATTGTTTCTGATGTTTTTGTTAACGTAACGTTTCAGGAACCAAGCAAGATGGTGGAGAAATTACTCTGTCGAGAAAAGGCTTATTCATTTTGATAAAAGAACAACTAGCCAACAACAATGAGTGCTATGAAACCATCGAAAAAATCTAACTGTGAAAAAATTTCACAGGTCATATAAGCTACCCGAAACTATCAAAACGGATCTCGGAAAATCGATACCAAAATTCCGAGAAAAGTGGAAACAATATTCTTTGAAAGGTACGCAGATTGGCTGAAACGTTGTGGTGTCTTTCCCAGACGAAAATTCATTAGCAGGCATGATGAGAATTTCGGCCGCCCATCGCTGACCTTCCAAGAATCGAGTGAATGGACTAAAAGAAAAAAGACAGAAAAAGTTCGTCAGGAGCTCGGATATGATGTGTTGGGTTTCCCTACATAAATGTGACTTCGAGCAGACGGAAAATTGGATGCAGCGAAAGTTGTGTAGGACATTTTGACTGGAACCTCACCAAAAGCTTCAAGGTACAGAAAATCGTTAATGATCCAACCCGAAAAAAAACGCTTTTAAGTGATGCCGCTCTCTCTCTATTGATTGAAAATAAAATTATCTAGAAGTCAGTATTATAGTATACGATCTGTAAGCCTTGATAATAATTGTAAAATGTATCCATCGTATGAAAAATTCAAGAATCTCAAGACGCCTACAACAAATTGATCAAAAAATTCCGTGAAGAATATTCATGAAAGTGCACTAGGGTAAAAATTATAGAGGATATTTTTCATAAACTTTTAATAACGTCTGACCCTGTGATTTCCGGTTTATGTAAATTGCCTTTGAAAAACACGAAGACGTTCTTGTCTGATGCAATAGAATTGTTCCAGCTACCAGCAATAAATTTAGAACATGTGAAAACTTCGACAATGCAGTGCACAGACGATGGTAGCGATACTAATACCGATAATTCGTCCGATAGTCATTAGATTTTAGTCGATAATCTTAGTAAATAATAGTTGTAGGAAAGTATTTAAGTTCATAATAACAATCAGTGATTGAAGTTAATTAACGTGTTTTTGAATAATATAAGGCGTTATTATTTTTGATCCTTCAATACATGAAAAATCCAAATTGATCATTACTTAAATACAAAAAACTCCATTTACGACGTTCTGGATTTTTTTTTCAGTTGAGTCCGTCATTTCGAGACTACCATTTTGTTTTTATAGAAAATCGAGCTAATAATCATCGTGTGCTATGACAAAACCCAATGTCGCTAAAAAAAGTCCTTTTGTGGTACACAACTCCGCCATATTGAAGCCGCCATTTTATTTTTAATTTTTTCGACCAAATTTGTTATCAGCGACCATAAAAACTCCCATATGGAAATTTTCAGACCAAAATATCAATACCTTCAACTTTTTACCAGGATTTTGCAATTTGGCCCCAATGTGCAACGTAAGATTGTAATTTTATTTCTTCAACGGGTTATTAACCAACCAGAATGGTGGATGAAAAACTGGAAGATTAAGTTAAATCCAGATAAAACTAAGACTGTTTACTTTTCTAAATCTTTAATTTATCTTTCAGAAACAAAAGTAAGGGTTTGTAATAAATTAATTGACTGGTCTAATGACGTCAAATATCTTGTCATCCACTGATTAATTAGAATTTAAGCACTTCAAATCTATTAAAAAAAGCTGACCTTTACTAAATTATAAAAGTAGGCTTAACCTTAAAACCAAGGTTATTCTGTACAAAACACCAGTAAGATCGATTCTAACTTATGGTGCACTAACTTGGTGCAGTTCAAGTAAAACTAACTTTAAAAAAAACTTTAAATATTCCAGAATAAAATTCCGAAAATAATAGTAAATGCCCCTAGGTATACACCCAATAGAATAATATATAGGGACCTGCAAGCAGAAACTTTGACTGAATTCTTTGATAAAATTGTTAGTAACTATCCCTTAAAAGCTCAAATAATTAACAACCAATTCATTTGAAATTTACACAAACAATCTCTTCCCAACAACAAATATAAATTACCTGGCTTACAAGGAGTAACTAACTCTCAAAATTGTCTAATCTAAATTAGGTCAAGTTTTTGTTTTGATAACTGACGGGCTTTTCAAAATTTTTCGTTTATCAAAAACAATATAGCAACTGCTCATCAAACACATCTACTTATTGAATCTTAATAGAAGACTGTGTATGAGCACAGGTAAAAGGTATTATACCTGACCTAAATAAACGTTAATAAAAAAAATTACATAATGCCCAAAATCATTCAGCCGAGAAGCAGATGGGATCACACATATAATGTTCTATTTCAATTTTCACAAATTTTAAATGCAATCAGTTCACAATACCAGGGTGGCAGAAGTCGTTTTTTATTTCCTTTATTAAAAAATGAACATAGTATTGTCGTTTTGTCATAGGATATTTTCGCTTATTTTTGTTAAGCATTGAAATCTAAATAATTCCTTAACATAAAAGGAACCATGGCTAACGCTTTGGTTCTAGTTGAATTGATATAAAAACGTTGAATTAAGTGATAGAGATGATCACGTTACTTAGGAGCACAGTTTTTTTTTTTTGGTTCTCTTAGTGATCGCGTGAGAGAGTGTTCTCTGTCAATACGACTAGTTTTTCGAATTAATAAAGTCTGCTCTTAAAGTTGTATTAAGACATACATCCTTCTTATTTTAATCAACGAAAACGTCAAATAATGCAATATTCCTCGTATTTTAGGAAGAAATATGGAAGAGTTAGAATAGGCCATATTTACATGTGGAATGCATATATTTTAATTTGGTAGTAGTAGAGTAAATAGAAGGTGAACAAAATACTGTTTGTCTACAGGTTATTATACTGTAATGTAATATAAATAAAGATAAAAAACTAATTTTTTCAAGTACAAAAAACTCATTGTTATTTAAGGATGAATTTTAAAATCCTTAAAATTTGATTTCTCATATCTTTTCATTTCGTAAAATATATATTTTATTTTATAAATAAAAATTTTAATTTATCCATCATGATATGAACCATATTAATCAAATTCAAAGTAAAATTTTACATGTTTAATTAGATGCCAAATAGAATAATAAACTATATCGAGTAGATCAAACAAACAATCTATAATGATATATTAGCCATTTAATTGGACGTATTGGTCTAATTATTGTATTATCACTCAAGCGCAGGCAGTTAGGCAGTTAATAATAATTATCTAGTGTTTTGGATTCGAAATGCGTTAATTATCTTAAGATAAATATGACATTTGTAGTACTAATTATATTATTTTATATTAAACTATATTTCTTTTGGAGGGACAAGAAATATATATCGAATGTTATAAATAATAAAATATCTTATTTGGATATATATATATATATATATATATATATATATATTAAATAAATAAATAAATATATATATATATATATATATATATATATATGTTATATATAAATATATATATATATATATATATATATATATATATATATATATATATATATATATATATAAATATATATATATAAATATATATATATATATATATATATATATATAAATATATATATATATATATATATATATATATATATATATATATATATATATATATATAAAAAATATATATATATATATATATATATATATATATATATATATATATATATATATATATATATAATATATATATTTATTTATATATATATATATATAAAATATATATATATATATATATATATATATATATATATATATATATATATAAATATATATATATATATATATATATATATATATATATATATATACATATATATATATATATATATATATATATATATATATATATATATATATATATATATATATATATATATATATATATATGCACACACCTCGCGTTTTTCCCTATGTGCAGTCAAAGATGTTCGGATATATTATATATTAATGAAGCTAAATACCTAAAAGTTTGTGGCGCTGATGGAGTACTCAAAAAATGCACAGACAAACTAACAACATTTTTCTGCAGACTCCTCCACCGATCTTAGAGAAAAATAATGTTTCATTCCTGTTGAAAATGCCTTAGACCCACAAAAAATAAGTAGACAGATGCCGACCAGTCTCACTTCTTTCAGAAGTACTCGAAGTTATGGAAAAGGCTATTAATCAGAACTTTTTAATATATCTAGAACCATCCAATATTATTAGCGACCATTAATATGACTTTGGTAAGCGAAAATCAATATGACTCAGCATCCCATACGGAGACTGCCAAAAATTGTACATCGGACAAACAAACAGAAAAATCTCCACCCGGATCCAAGAACATAAGATAAGTATCAAAAACAAACAAACAAGAGCACCATCATGAAACTGGTCACAACATCAATTTTGAGGGATCTAAACAAATAGCCTCGATTTCACATTATAAAACACGCATAGCCAGAGAAGCCTTGGAAATGGAAAAAAATGGACAGCTAAATAAGCGAGATTGTGCGCTGAATATCTCCACTACGTGGAATGGTCTATTAGTTAAACCAAGGAATAACCAAAACATCGAAAAGGCAATAGTCAGCACAGCGCCGGAACCCGTAATTACGACCCAGCCAGCAAACACCGATGCTCGGATGAACACTTCCGACCCCCCCCACCTACAATCTGCGTAGACGCCGATCTATAAAAGACGGCGACCGCACGTCGGTTTCTCAGTTAGCCTCGAGCGGCGGCAGTAGCAATATGACACTATCGAGTAGCGGCAGCAGCGGGAGCACTTGGAAATGCCAAATGAGATTTTGGCGAAACGTCGTGCAAATTCACTGTTAGACAAACGATTGAAACCCGGAATTTTAATGTGTGAAAACCTCTATTGTAACACACATACATACATATATATATATATATATATATATATATATATATATATATATATATATATATATATATATATATATATATATATAACACATGGGCTGAAAAGTCCCGGGCCTAACACATAGATGGCGCTAGTTTTATTGCAGTCACCTTTTTTTCAGTTAATATTAACCTTCAAAAGACAGCTGTTAAAATTTCATGATATTCTATTCATTAGTTTGTGAGTTATTGTGCTAAGAGTGACGCTACTTTTGTTATTTTCAAAACAATGGATCAAAAACAATTTCGTGTCTTAATTTTACACTGCTTCTTGATGGGAAAAAAATACCGTTCAAGCGAAGCAATGGCTTGAAAAGTGTTATGGGGACTCCGCTCCATCAGAAACAACAATAAAACATTGGTTTGCTGACTTCAAACGTGGTCGTAGAGACACCGATGATGCAGAACGCAGTGGACGTCCAAATGAGGCGGTAACACCAGAAAACATCAAAAAAATCCATAAAATCGTTTTGAATGATCGAAAAGTGAAGTTGCGTGATTTAACTGACATCGTAAAGATATCAAAAGAACGTGTTGGCTTTATATTGCATGAGCATTTGACTATGAGAAAGCTCTGTTCAAAGTGGGTGCCGCGTTTGCTCACTGTTTATCAAAAACAAGAACGTGTTGATGATTCTGAGCAGTGTATGGCCATTGTTAGAGCGGCGCTGGAATGATTGCGTTGCTCTTGATGGAGATTACGTTGATGAATAAAGCTAATTTTGAACCAAAAAAACCGTGTTTTCTTTGTTAGGCCCGGGACTTTTCAGCCCATGTGTTATATATATTTATATATATATATATATATATATATATATATATATATATATATATATATTATTTTATTTATTTATAGATATATTTATAAATATAACCCTAACTTAATGAAAAATAAATTCCAAACTCATTAATGAAAATCACAATTATTAAGTTTTAACCAAATCTTTTAAAAAAGTGAAACAAAGCATGATAATAATATACTTTTAAAAATACTCTGAAAAAGAAGGGTTACAGGATCGAGAGATAAACTTTTTTTGTTTCGGAATTTCACAAAAAGACCCTCTAAAAATTTAGATATTAAATTTTTATATCGTTACCTAAAATAACAAGGTATTCTTTAATCTTCTCAATCTTAAAACAAGACATTTTTTAGTATAACGGGTAAATTTCGTTCCATATATTTTAATCTGATTAGTCGGTAGTTGTTTGATGAAAACATTTTACTGTTTAACTGAAATCTGTATGTTATTGGTTGCCTGACATTACATATGTCTGTAGATAATTTAAACTGACTCTGCTTGGATAGTTGTGTAAGTGTAAAATCCAAATTTATAGCTAACTTAATTTGGGGAAAAGATATTCTTTGTTGTAGTTAACTCAAAAAAAGGACTCATTTTCATTGTTGTTTGATGTTACGCAGTTGAAAAGGTATCTTTTTAATATATGTAGAAGAATTCAGATATCTTTTTCCTTTTTAACAGTTGTGGAGTGAAGTTGGTACAGTGGGATTCTAAAAAACATGTATTTATTTTATTGAGAACTGGTATTAGTTTATCGCTTTGTGGTCAGAAAATATATCCTTGCCATAAGAAAAATCAACGATATTGTTCCTTAGGGATTCAGAAGTAAGATTTTCAAAAGCTTAACTTTAGGTTATCATATTCAGCGAATTGTTCGTTTTTAGTAAATATTTCTGTCCAGAGAAGAGCGGTCCGTCTGATTGGGGACCCGGAATTGACAGGCGGCCTTGATTCGTTGGAACATCGAAGAACGGTTGGTGACTTGAGTCTGTTCTACAAGTATTTTCATGGAAAGTGTTCGAAGGATGTAGCCCGCTTAATTCCTCCCAAAGCGGTGCATGTTAGAAATACACGTCGCGCTGGTGCTTCGCATCCGTATGAGGTTCAGCTTGTTACTCCGCGTACAACGCTTTTCAAGCAATCTTTTATATGGAGAACGTCATCCCTTTGGAATAATTTGCCCAGCGCTGTATTTCCCACCGAGTACAATTTACAGCGATTCAAGAACAACGTGAATCGCTTTTTCCGCACTCGTGCCGCTCCTGGAGCGCTTTAGGGACTTCCCTGCAGCACGTGTGCTAGACCCATAAAAAAAAAAAAAAAAAAATTAAATAATCTACATAATTCAGATTTTTCTGGGACCATTTTAGTTAATAATAGAAGATAATTTTAGCAGTATTTGGTTAGGATAACGACCGGGCTGTTTTGATGGTGGCTTTTTTTTTTTTGGCAGCTGTTAAGTTTTTTTTCTCCGTTTTATTTTTTTATTGTTGCTGTAGTATACCCTTTTTTCTTTAAAAAAATATTATGAATTTTCTGATTTGGAGTAGTCGTAGTTGCTTCTTGGTATAAACGTCACTGAACAACCAGACGCTTGATACCAAAGACCATTGTCTCATTCTTTTTTATCAAAGAAGTTCTTTTTAGTGTTTTGTACGAAACACTAAAAAATATTTGGCAGAAATATAGGAATTGATGTCTCAATCAGAGCTGTGTAGTTTTGAAAGTGAAATTTTGACTTAAAGGGTTAGTTTTGGGGGGTGAAATTGGAAGTAAAAAAAAAACTTACAAGGTCATCGAGTGGGGTGTCAACTGAAAGCTTGTAAAAAACACGAGTTCAAAAATATATCTGATGTAATATTTGCGCACATTTTTTCTTTGTATTACACAGGTCAACATGAATTTTGACTTTGATAAGAGGGTATGAATTTTCGATAGATTTATCGACAGTTAGACGAAAAAAAATATATATGGCCTGAAAAAGTTTGCTTTTGTATCCAGGAGAACGGTTGAACAGTATTCTAGAAAATCCATAGGTCAAAGTTTTATTTATTGATAAATCGAAACAAATATATTTATATATGATTTTTATCAACTTTTACTATCATATCAAATAACAAAATAGTGGAAAAAAGTTTAAAAAGTGAACCCTATTACTTTTTCTTTCATGTTCATAAGTACTTTCTCTCACTAAACCCCAAATGTAGTCCCCCATCATATTTTCGTTGTATTGGCCCTGATAACGTTGTTCGAAGTTCATAATATCTTGATGAAAACGTTCTCCTTGTTCTTCTCCCCCCATGTTGTTTTAAAATTTATCTAAATCAGCATGCAGCATATGTACTTTTGGAGACATTCTGCAACCCAGGGTTTTAAAGTTTTCTAACATGTTTTCAACTAGCTCTTGGTAATTTTCAACTTTGTTATTCCTTAAAAATCCAGAGACTACTGCTTTGAAACTACTCTAACTTTTTTTTTTGAGCACTAGTAAGTAATTTTGGAAATTCTTCACTGGCAATTTTTTTTTTAATTTGTGGACCGACCAAAAATTCCAGCCTTAACCTTTGCTTCTGACATCTTTGGAAAAAAGTTTTTTAAAAATGTAAAAGCTTCAGATTTTTCGTCTAGCTTTTTTACGAATTGTTTCATAAGCCCTAACTTGATGTGTAAAGGCGGCATTAATACATTTTCAGGTTCAGCAATAGGTTCACATTTAAGATTTTGTTTTCCAACACAAAATTCCGTACTTACTGGCCATGATCGTTGAACATAGTGTTGAGCATCCGCTCTACTATCCCACAAACAGAGATAACACGGATATTTTGTATATCCACCCTGTAGTCCCATTAAAAATCCTACCATCTTAGAATCTCCAGTGAACTGCCACTTATACTCTTGATATTTTAAAGCTTCGAGTAAAATTTTAACACTTTCATAGTTTTCTTTTAGATGTACAGAATGAGCGACTGGAAGAGATGGAAATTTATTTCCGTTATGTAATAAAACGGCTTACAAGCTTTTCGTCGAGCTGTGAATAAATAAAACGCCATTCACTGGGAACACAGGGCATCCCAATTGCTTCAAACAAACCTCTTATATCGTTACAATAACAAAGTCCATTTTTGGTGAAGAACGTAGCAAATATCTCATGCTGACTTCGTTGATCTATTGTTTTGACATTAATAAGCAAATTCCATTGCTTCAAACGAGAACCCAAAAACTCTGCCTTACTCTTCGGCAAATTCAAATCTCTTATTAAGTCATTGGTCTTCTGAGGTAAGAAAATGGGGTTTCGGTGGTTCCTGTGACAGTACAAATTCTTCATTTTCAATATTTTTATTTGAACTCTGAGATGAGCTTGACTCAGACAAATTTTTAGGAGGTTCAGGTACTGGAAGTCGTGGGGACTATGTGAGATTGGAGCAGAAGATGAAGCAAGGTCAGGATATTCGATGGTTTTCGCATTTTTGCCTTTACGTCTTTTAGCTGGATTTACTACGCAAAAATAACAGTCATTAACTTGGTCTCTTGGCTCTCGCCAAATTCTCGGTACTGCGAATTTCATACTCCGTTTCTCACCTCGATACCAACCTGAAATAAATAAAGATAAAAATAAACATATTTATATTTATTTTTTACTAAAATTGTTTACCTTCTAAATATCTTTTGCAATTACTACAAGCAACATGTGGAGTCCAGGTCTTGTCTAGATTCCGAACAGGCAGTTGAAATAGGCTTTGTAGGTTTCACAAAGCTTTTCACTTGCGTTTAAATAAAATTTTATACCTCGTACTTTAATAAATATACCACATATATAACAAAATGCATCAGCATCATATTTACACTTTCTCGGCGACATTTTAACCTCTTTAAGTCTTCTACAAAACAGTCAATTGTTGTTTATCAATTAAGTGACATCTGTAGACACTGTGTGAAAGTTATGACCCGTTTATTTTTTCGCGGTATTTTTAAATATACCAGAACTATTTAATATTTCTACGATAACTCAAAAAATGTATTATTATCATAACTACCACAAAAGCAAACTTTATATGGAATATGGGTACTTTTCCTTTATTTTTGGAGCATAATGAATAGAAAAATCATAAAATAAATTTTAGGACAAAAACAAAAAATTTTTTTGTAGAGTTGTGTTATTTTTACAAAATGGCCCTTGTCTCGCGAGGGTACTGATCAGAAAATTTTGAAAAAATTATGGAATATTCTTCACAAGGTGTAAATTGAACGAAAATTATCATGAGTACATTACTTTTTGATAATTTATCTGGTATATAAAAAAACACAAAAATTTCAAAGTCATAAGTTTTCAACAAAGATCGGTAACTATGTTGAAAACTCATTTAGGGTAACAAAATTTTGTATTTTAAAAGCCGTACGGAACACTAATTGCGCAAGTTCGACTTGCACTTGGCAGGTTTTTTTTCAAGAGGTCATCCCCAATTACTGATTTGCTTGATATTACTTTACATTGAGAAGGGTCTAACTTTCGAACTTCCCTCTGTGAGAGGGATCTTTACTCGTTTTTTCACTTAGTTTCTATGGAATTGGGGGCCCTATAGTTAAACAATCTTGGATCCTGATTTTCTCGCCGCAGCCCTGGTTATATCAAGTGACAAATCCGTTTTTTGAGTTTTACGCAACATTTGTTATATTAAACCTCAATAGTTGATGTGAGATAATGTAATTTCAAGGTGGGCAATTTTTTTACTTTTATTAATTTTTTTATTTTATTTTTTCAAAAACAATGTTATAGTTTTAACATGCTGTTTAATAAAGTAATCAAAATAATTTTAACAGCTTTTCTCACATTTCCCAAGATATTCGACTTCGAACTTTGAACAACTGCGATTAACGCTTAAGTGGGAATATATATTTGATTTACATGGCAGCGTTAATGTGTTCTACTGAGAAGTAAAGTTGTAAATGGGCATGTGTCATCCTTCAGAGCAAATGGAAATTATGCAGTATATTCTAAGCCAAATACTATTAAATCAATTATTAAAAAAAAGTCGTAAAAAATGTAAAAGGCAAAAAAGTGATGAATGTTATATGCAGTTTTCTCATTTAAGAAATCAATCCAAAATATATGAGGAGTATAAAAACTAAGTTAACCTGCAATAATAAAAAGGTATAGAAGTTAATTCGTAGTAAAAAGAAAAGTTGGACGCATACAAAGTTTTTGGTCTAGCTCCTTAAAACACATTTTTTTTTGCAAAATTCGACTTATTCATCAACATAGTCTCCTTCAAGATTGATACAATCAGTCTAACGCTTTTCTAACATTTCTATATCTTTCTTGTAGAAGGATTTATCTTTGCCTACAAAATAGGCCTCAGTTTCGGCGATAACTTCTTCATGGGAGTTAAATCTCTTTCGTGCAAGCATTTTTTTGAGGTTTGCGAATAGATAATAGTCGCTGGGGGCGAAATCTGGAGAATATGGTGGACGAGAAAGCAATTTGAACTTCAATTCCTGCAATTTTGCCATCGACTTGTGCCATGGTGCTTTGTCTTGTTCATTTAGGGCCGTTTCTTTGCAATTTCTGTCTTTAAAAACATACCAATAACTTTATATAATATTCGCTATTGATGGTTTTCCCTTCTCAGCATAGTCGATGAAAATTATTCCATGCGCATCCCAAAATACAGAGGTCAAGATTTTCCCAGCCGGCTGTTGTGTCTTTGGGTCGTTTCGGGCGGCTTTCACCGGCTGCTGTCCCCTCTACTACCGATTTGATTCCGGTGTGTAGTGGTGGATCCATGTTTCATCCATTGTCACATATCGCATGAAAAAATCATTTTTATTGCGCTTAAACAGGTCAAAATAGCGCTCAGAATCACCAACACGTTGTTGTTTTTGGTCCACTGTGAGCAAACGCGGTACCAATTTCGAACAGAGCTTTCTGATGTACAAATCTTCCTACAAAATATGACCAATACGTTATTTTGATATCTTTAGGGTGTCAGCTATCTAACGCAATTTCACTTTACGGTAATCCAAAACAATTTTGGGGATTTTTTTTTGTTTGCCGGTGGAACCACCTTATTGGGGCGACCAGAGTGTTCAGCATCATTTGTGTCTGTACGACCGCGTTTAAATTCAGCATACCTGTAAATGATGAGCCGTTTTCCAGGGGCACAGTTCCTGTAATATCTATCAAGCCATTGCTGTGCTCAGACGGTATTTTTCCCATCAAAAAACAGTGTTTAATCAACACACGAAATTTGTTTTTTTCTATTGTTTTAAAAATATTAAAAGTAGCATCACTAAAACCACGGTAACTTGTAAAGTAATCGTCGAAATGTCATGAAATTTTGACACGTATCGTTTGATGGTTGGTACTTCCTAAAAATCATATGGATTTTTTAGAAAGGGCGACATCTATGTGTCAGACCAAAAACTTTTCAGCCTACGTCTTAGCTAGGAATGGTTTTCAGATTTCCGATCTCTTCACTGACTTTTCAGCGCCATTTATGTGGGTGTGTCTTAAGATTCAAGAAAATCTTGGCAGACGTTCTGAGTGTTGCTATTGCTGGCTAGGGTTATTAGATCACTTCGGTGTCTGTTCGTCTGTCTGTCTGCCCGTTTATCTGTCCGTCTGTCTATCTGCCACACCTGAATTTCTCTGAAACTGTTTGACGTAGAATGTTGAAATTTGGCATTAATATAGGAATTGATGGCCTCATCAGAGCTGTCTGAAAGTTAAATTTTGACTTAAGGGGTTAGTTTTGGAGGGTGAAATCGGAAGTGAAAAAAAAATTTTTTTTACTAGGTCATTGAGTATTGTATTGTATTATTTTTAAAAAATTCCGAAAAATCGCTCTCCTCCCCTTATCTCTAAAAGTACTAGTACTAGTCAAATGAGATTTTAGCGAAACGTCGTGCAAATTCATTGTTAGACGAACGGATTGAAACCCGGAATGTTAATGTATGATATGTATATATATATATATATATATATATATATATATATATATATATATATATATATATATATATATATATATATATATAATATACATATATGCCTTTTGTCTGTCGCATCCGATTTTCTCCGAAACTATTTGACATAAAAAATTGAAATTTGACACTAACATAGGAATTGATGATCTTATCAGAGCTGTATAGTTTTGAAAGTTAAATTTTGTCTTAAAGGATTAGTTTTAGGGAGTGAAATCGGAAGTGAATTAATACTTGAGCACACTTTTCTTTGTATTATTTTTAAAAAATTGCGAAAAATCGCTGTCCTTCCCTCTTACCTCGAAAAGTACTGATCATAAAATTTTGAAAAAATTCAGGAATATTCTTTACATGGTGTAGATTGAACGAAAATTATCACGAGTGCATTCCCTTCAATATTTATCTGCTACATAAAAAATAATAAAAAATATCATAGTCATCAGCTTTCAGTAAAGATCGTAAAAAAAAACTTTATTGAAAACCTATTTGGGGTGTGTTTTTTGTAAAGTCATTGATCATTTTATACCTCCGTAACAAAAATTTTTATTTCAAAAGCAATCAACGTACGGAACACTAATTGCGCAAGTTCAACTTGTACTTCACCGGTTTTTTTTTTTAATTATAATGAGGTGTTCTAATACAACATTCAAATGAAACTTTAATGTCATTGATCTCTCATACCATATTAATAACGTTTTGACAAAAATTAAACAAAAATTTTGATAAGCTAAATTCTGATGAGGATGTTGGAATTTATTCTAAGGACGTGCAGAGTTTAGAAACCAAAAATTCTGTTCTTATATTCTAAACTTTGAATTTGTATATAGAAAATTCTCGTTTACGTCCATTATTTGGAACCCACAGATTCTCAAGCCTACGAAAAGACTTGACGTGGTTCTGAAAACAAAATTCTTAGGTCAATATCTTTTAAGGCCAATTGTACTCTAAAACCCGTAGTACAAAGTTGTAACTCGTTATCTCTTTCGGATAAAAGTCAGATCTCTGTTTCCTGTTTAAATTGACGAATGCTGGGTTTGATGTGCTTGAACTGTTAACCCAGTTAAAGTTTAATATACCTGCAGGCACTTCATTCAGTTTGCTATATAAACGTACAAATTTAGAACTGAGCAATTTCCAAGTGTAGATATTTTCCAACTAAATATTAAACAATTTGGGAAGGTAATAAGGAAATATTTTACAAGTGTATTTACATAAATACGAGGCTGGTTTGAAAAGTCCGTGCAAAGTCCGAGAGATGGCACCACCGGCGCGTATCGAGGTCATGTTTAGTTAGTAGCATCTCTTGAATGAACGCACACCAAGTTTCAGCCATATTGGTCTATTTCTTTGTGTTTGGCATTCGTGTGAATCAAGGAAGTCGAGTGATTTTCAAGAAATGGACGAAAAAGAATTTCGTGTGGTGATTAAACATTACTTTATGAAAGGCAAACCGCCCTAGGAGACTAAAGAGAAGCTTGATAAACATTATGGTGACTCTGCATCTTCGATTAGAACAGTTTATAAGTGGTTTCAAAATTTTCGGACTGGCCATATGGGCACAAGTGACGCTGAACGTTCTGGACGGCCTGTGGAGGTTACGACTCCACAAATCATTGATCAAATCCATGATATGGTGATGGATGACAGAAGAGTTAAGGTGCGTGAGAATGCTAGTGCTGTGGGCATCTCGACTGAACGGGTACATAATATTTTGCATAAACATTTGGACATGAGAAAGCTGTCCGCAAGATGGGTGCCGCGATTGCTCACGCTTGACCAAAAAACGGAATCGTGTGAAGTGTTGCAAGGATGGTTTGCAGCTGTTCCAGAAGAATCCGGGGGACTTTAAGCGTCGTTTCGTCACTGTGGATGAAACATGGATACATTACTATACTCCTGAGACCAAACAACAATCTAAACAATGGGTTACCAAGGGAGAATCTGCACCAAAAAAGGCGAAGACCGTTCCTTCGGCCGGAAAGGTTATGGCGACTGTCTTTTGGGATTCGCAAGGGATAATCCTTATCGACTATCTGGAAAAGGGTAAAACTATTACAGGTGAATATTATTCATCGTTATTGGACCGTTTGAAAACCGAGCTGCAAGAAAAACGCCCGCGATTGGCCCACAAGAAAGTCCTTTTCCATCACGACAACGCACCAGCACACACCTCAGCAGTTGTGGTCGCAAAATTAATGGAAATAGGATTCCAACTCGTTTCACATCCCCCCTATTCTCCAGACTTGGCTCCCTCGGACGACTTTTTGTTCCCCAATTTGAAGAAATGGCTGGCGGGACAAAGATCTTATTCAAACGAGGAGGTGATTGCAGACACTAATGGATATTTTGCAGACTTGGACAAATCCTATTATTCGGAAGGGATCAACAAACTAGAACATCGTTGGACGAAGTGTATAAGCCTAAAAGGAGACTATGTCAAAAAATAAAAAAGGTTTACCCCAAACACATAAGTAGTTTTTATTTTTGCACGGACTTTTCAAACCAGCCTCGTATTTTGCAACTAAACTCTTGGACAAAATTAACGCAACAATCTGAAAATTAATTTATCTTTTTCTTATGTCAGTTTTAAAATTTATCGAGTATTTGAATAGTAGGCTATGCATATTTTTCGTTGTTCATGACAAAAATCAAAACAATTCGTTTAGATTTACAGTTTTAAAGAATTTTTTTAGAAGATAAACAATTTTCTGTAATAATGCGACAGATTTTCTTTAAAAGTAAGCTTATAAATTGTTTTCCTTTTTCAAAGTAATACGTTTTTGTGGTAGACTGTTTTATTTTTGTCCCCGAAAAATTAGAAAAATGAATCGTACAAGGAATTTTAACTGAACACGAGGTAGTGCGAGCCTCAGTTTTATTGTACGAGGGATATTTTCAAAGTTATGCTGCCAATTTGTTAGGCAAACATCGTTCCAGAATAAGTCGTATGCTAAGACGCTTGAATGAAGTAGGAACTTATTCTAGAAGGCTAGGGCAAGGGCGAAAACTAGCGACCTAGATGAACGTTTTATAAGACAATATGCTTTAAGAAACAGGACTGTCACTAGTTCTATAATAAGAAACGAACTCGAAGTTGTTCGCAATGTCACAATTTCTTCTAAAACAGTTGGAAGACGGTTAAATGAAGCTGGATTAAACAGTAGGAGACCAGCCACTGCGCCCTTGCTTACTAGAGAGAACAGAGTTGCCAGGTTACGTTTTGCTAGAAATTACGAAAACTGGTCTGTGGATGATTGGAAACAAGTTTTCTTCACAGATGAAACTAGGGTTAGTCTAAAACATCCAGATGTTCGTGAGCGAGTATGGCGAAGACCAGGAGAGACGTTTGCTCCTTGCAATATCTCTGCAAGGGTTCCATTCGGCGGTGGCTCTGTTATGTTCTGGGGTGGCATCTGCTTTGATGCTCGCACAGAGTTAATTCCTGTCCGTACGAAATCCATGAATGCTGACTACTATCTTGAGAATATTGTAATAGAACATGTGATGCCTTTCGGTCATTTTGTGGGGCCCAATTTCCTGTTTATGCAAGACAACGCTCGACCTCACGTGACTAGGGAGGTACTCGATTATCTTAATCAAGTTGATATACCGATTATGCAATGGCCACCAAGAGCCCGGTTCTGAATCCGATAGAACATGTATGGGATCACCTTAAGAAAAATGTGAAACGTCATATACCTGCACCTAGAAACCTGAGGGAACTTGAAAATGCAGTTATCACAGAATGGGAGCAAATTCCTCAAGATTTTATCCAAAATTTAATTAGAAGCATGCCTAGGCGCATAAACGCTGTCATCCGAAGTAGAGGAGGCAACACACGCTACTAGTGTCCCAGTTATACCATTAATTTTGCTACTAGTGTCCCAGTTTATTTTTTTCATTATTACATAATTTCAACGATTTTGTTATTAGGTCTTAAGAATAATTTTAATTCGAATCTTATAGAGAAATTTGGTAGCTAATTCAAAGTATCCGAATAAGTTTTTTGTAACTTTTAGTGTAACCAATGTTCATAAAAAAATTATTAAAATTAATTCATTATAGAGATTTGTATGATTTAATGTATTGTTGCGTTAATTTTGTCCAGGAGTGTATTTTTAAATTAGGTTTAAATGAAATTTTTTGTAATTTTTACATTAGAAGTAGTGGATGCGGTTTTTTTTGAATATTACGAGTTTGTAAACACCTGTCGCCATATTGCTGATATGATGCCCGCGAGTTTTTTGAAATATTTAAATTCCTTCTTTCATGCAAAATCTATATAACAACGAATTTTGCTGATTGAAAGAAAACAATGAGAAACGTTCTTTTTTTATCAAGTTCTTATTAAAACAGATGTAAAAAAATAATCGGTCAAGTGCAAGTTGAACTTGCGCAATTAGTGTTCCGTACGTTAATTGCTTCTGAATAAATAAGATAAATTATTAAAGGTAATGCCCTCGTGATAATTTTCGTTCAATCTACACCACGTGGAGGATATTCCAGAGTTTATTCAAAATTTTTTGATCAGTACTTTTCGAGATAAGGTGGGGGACAGCGATTTTTCGCGATTTTTTAAAAAAATACAAGGAAAAGGGTGCGCAAATATTACATTATATATATATATATATATATATATATATATATATATATATATATATATATTATATAATAAAGTCGAATTTTGAATAAAAATTGTTTTAAGTAGCTAGACCAAAAACTATGTATGCGTCCAACTTTTCTTTTTACTACGAATTAACTTCTATACCTTTTTGCTGTTGCCGATTAACTTAATTTTCATACTCCTCATATATTTTGAATTTATTTCTTAAACGAGAAAACTGAATATAACTCACTCTCTCTAGTATTTGGCTTAGAATACACTGCATAATTTCCATTTGCTCTGAGGGATGGCACAGGCCCATTTACAACTTTACTTTTCAGTAGAACACATTAACGTTACCATCTAAGTCCAATATATATTCCCACTTAAGCGTTAATCGCAGTTGTTCAAAGTTCGAAGTAGAATATCTCGGGAAATTTGAGAAAAGCTGTTAAAATTATTTTGATTACTTTATTAAATAGTATGTTAAAACTATAACATTTTTTTTTCATAAAATAAAATAAAAAAAAATAAATAAAAGTAAAAATTGGCCCATCTTGAAATTACATTATCTCACATCAACTATTGAGATTTAGTATAGCAAATGTTGCGTAAAACTCAAAAAAACGGCTTTGTCACTTAATATACCCAGGGCTGCGACGAGAAAATCAGGGTCCAAGATTATTTAATTGTCGGGCTCCCAATTCCATAGAAACTAAGTGAAAAACGAGTAAAGATCCCTCTCGCAGAGGGAAGTTGGAAAGTTTAGACCCTTCTCAATGTAGAGTAGTATCAAGCAAATCAGTAATTGGGGATGACCCCTTGAAAAAAACATGCCAAGTGCAAGTCGAACTTGCGTGTTCCGTACGGCTTTTAAAGTATAAACTTGCGCAATTAGTGTTCCGTACGTTAATTGCTTCTGAATAAATAAGATAAATTATTAAAGGTAATGCCCTCGTGATAATTTTCGTTCAATCTACACCACCACCACACATTTTTTTGATTAGTACTTTTCGAGATAAGGTGGGAGACAGCGATTTTTCGCGATTTTTTAAAAATAATATAAAAGAAAAGTGTGCGCAAGTATTACATTATATATATATATATATATATATATATATATATATATATATATATATATATGTATATATATATATATATATATATATATATATATATATATATATATATATATATATATATATATATATTATATGTATATATATATATATATTATATATATATATATATATATATATATATATATATATATATATATATATATATATATTTTACTCGTGTTTTCACAAGCTTTCATTTGACACCACACTCGATGACCTAGTAAAAAATTTCTTTTTCACTTCCGATTTCACCCCCCAAAACTAAGCCCTTAAGTCAAAATTTAACTTTCAAAACTACGTGGCTCTGATGAGGCCATCAATTCCTATATTATTATCATTTTTAAACTTTCTATGACAAATAGTTTCGGAGAGAATTGGGTGTGACAGACAGACGGACAGACAGACACTGAAGTCATCTTATAAGTGTGCCTTACGGAACACTAAAAACATGGAAAAAGACAAAAAATACAAGGAAAAAATACATTTGGCTTCAACGCTCTTTGCACGTTATTGATTTAAATATCTGATTGTTGAATTTATATTTTTCAACTATTAGAGACATTGTTCGGGAGGAACAAATGTTCATTTTGAGAATAAATCTCTGCACGCCTTCAGCTTCCCCGCTCTTTATATTTCAGTGGAACCCAGTAATCTGAAGAGATTGAATTATATAATATAATATAATTATCATTTTAAGATCAGATCGTCTTTCTTCTGAACTTAAAAATGAGATAAATACACTTGTTGCTCCATTTTATCATTAGTTAAATCTAATATAATAATTTTCACACAACTAATGACTTTTCTGCCTATATACTACTTATATAAAAAAATTAAATCAATACACTGATTTATTCAAACTTATTCGTGCTAGAGAATTACTACTTTTGCATGCCCAGATTGAGTTTTGAAAGTTTGGTTAGCGAATTTGAGCAGATAATATGTCTTAACTCTAGCAAACATTCTGCCCTGAATTCAGAAAAAAAAATACAAGTGGAATAACATAAACTAATACTTAGTAATAACAAAACATCAACTGTTTCACAAATAAAATATATCTCTAATATGACAACACAATTATCATAATATTTACATAATATATTGCATAATAGAAATAAAGAATTATGAATAAATTTGGGAACTTTGGGAAATCTAAAAACTAACTTTTTTGGGAATACCACATATATTTTTACAAGTACTAACCGCATAACAAATACATCCTCTTGACACACGTCAAATGAGTCATTGACCTATGGAAAAATAATTAATGTTGAATTTCGGAGCACATTTTAAAAAGATTTTCCTTAAAATTCAGGTGAAAACACAACTCGCGATCGAGCTGGCAGCCATGTTATTGGATGATAGGGGACGCATGATAAAAACAGGACCTGAAAATTGTGATATTATTGTTCCATCCGCATCCTAAATGTTCAAATTAATAAATAAATCAACTGCCGCCTAGCAAAACGATAAAAATCGCTTCGAGAGTCAATTTTTGAGCTCTCAAAGTTCTTTTTTTAGTGTTCTGTACGGAACACTTATAAGATCATTTCGGTATCTGTCCGTCTGTCTGTCACACCCGATTTTCTCCGAAACTATTTGACGTAGAAAGTTGAAATTTGGTACTAGTATAGTAATTGATAGCCTCATCAGAGCCATGTAGTTTTGAGTGTTAAATTTTGACTAAGGGGTTAGTTTTGGGGGGTGTAATCGGAAGTGAAAAAAAAAATTACTAGGGCATCGAGTGGGGTGTCAAATGAAAGCTTGTAAAAAACGAGTTTAAAAATATATATAATGTGTTACATGCGCACACTTTTCTTTGTATTATTCTGAAAAAATCGCTAAAAATCGCTACCCCCCCTTTATCTTGAAAAATACTTATCCAAAAATTTTGAAAAAATTCTGGAATATTTTCCACGGGGTGTAGATTGAACGAAAATTATCACGAGTACATTACCTTTAATATTTCATCTGGTATATAATAAATATATATATATATATATATATATATATATATATATATATATATATATATATATATATATATATATATATATAACAAAAATTTCATGGTCATCAGTTTTTGTTGAAAACTCTTTTGGGGTTTGTTTTTGTGAAGCCACTGATCATTTTATACCTCCGTAACAAAATTTTTTTTTTCAGAAGCAATCAACGTACGCAACACTAATTGCGCAAGTTCAACTTGCACTTGACTGGTTACTTTTTTTTACATTCCTGCAAAGGAGTATGGAATAGTGAGTCTCTGCCACTTTGACGAATTTCTTTGTTTGCGTGTAGTATATCTCCTATAAACTGATATAGACTGAAACCCTAAAACTAGTAAATACCGTTTTTTTTTAAATTCCTTGAGCGATTCGAATTCAGCGACCTCAAAAACCTAAAGCTATAAGGTTATTTCAAATTTTTCAATAGTGGGTGGTGACTTAACAGCTGTCTGAATTAGGCGATCTCAAAAAGATAAAATTAGAAAATTATTTCTAGTTTTTCAATGGTTGATGATGATTTGATACCTATTTGACAGCTGTGAACTGTTAGAATCGTCAATTTGATATGAGATTTAAATTCAGCGACTTGAAAAACATATATAGGGATATTACTGTTCTTAAAATATGCTTAAAAAAATGTGTGACTCAAGGGATTGAAAAGAATAGTTTACCGGTTTTAGGGTTTGAGCCTATATCAGTTTATAGGAGATGCACAATTCGCGGCGAAAGCGGCAGTGATTCACTATTCCAGACTCCTTTGCAAGTCTTTTTTTATAGTCAAAAATTGACTCTCCGAGCGATTTTTGATCGTTTCGCCACAGTGTGTGCCGTCTTAAAATCATTGAATCTCGAAACTATCCATAATGAGTATGTTTTAGAAATCAACAATAAAATAAACCTCAAAATGACAAACTGACTACCCTGTTTAAAGCCGAAAATAGAAAACAGCTCTCAGCTCTATTTATTTCTAACATAATTCTTATCAGTGTGCTTGGCTTAAGACAAATGAATAAGTAGAACAAGGTCATGGGAAATTGCGTAATGTCGAGCTTAAAACTTTTGTAGCAAGAAGTCGTAACTTACTTATAACATTTGTTTCGTGTGATGTCACCTCAATTCTTCTGGGGTCACCATGTCAAGGACGCCATCTTCTACCTTTAAGACGTTTGGTTGTATTTGCGTCGTGAGAGAAATATATGACAATTTATTGGCTTAATTAAAGAACATTTATTTTGATGAAAGCGGTATCTCGGCTTGTGCGTGTTTTGTATACCTAAATAGACGTGTAAACTCGCTACATAATTAATCAAGATGTAACTATAACTTAATATTCTGTACAAACTATTATATTAACTGTATATATTAACCCTAAAAATAGTTATTCATTAAAAGTTAGTATTTTATACAGCTTAAAATATAATAAATTCAGTTGATTTTATTAATGTAACATAATTTATAACTTAAAGAAAGAGGAGTTGATTGATTGTTCCGTTACTTTGTGACAATACATTTCAATAATAAAATTACTTATTTTTTCATTTTTTTTTTATGGGTCACGCACACGGAAGTCCCTAAAGCACTACAGGAGCGATCCCTTTGCGGAAAAAGCGATTCACGTTGTTCTTGAATCGCTGTAAATTGTACTCGGTGCGAAATACAGTCCTGGGTAAATTATTCCAAAGGGATGATGTTCTTCATATAAAAGACTGTTTGAAAAGCGTTGTACGAGGAGTAACAAGCTGAACCTCATACGGATGTGAAGTATTAGCGCGACGTGTATTTCTAACATGCACCGCTCTGGGAGGAATTAAGCGGGCTACATCCTTCGAACACTTCGAATCAAGGCCGCCGGTCAGTTCCGGGTCTCCAATCAGACGAATAGAATCCAACAAATGCAGTGTATGTTTGGGAGCGGAGCCCCAAACATGGAAGCAGTATTCCATAGTTGGTCGAATTTGAGCTTTGTAAAGAATTAACAGTTGTTGTGGAGTGTAAAGCTTTCTGATTGTGGTTACTGTCGCCCCAAGATAAAATTTCTTCCAGGTCTTTGTTAAGTTGAATGACTTCATGCTCTCTGCGGATATTCGTCTGAGTAGCCGATGTCCGAGCGTTCAATGCGAATGAAGAGATAAACGTACTGTCATCTGCAAAGCTGTAGACTGGATTCCTGGTCTTTTCCAGCAGATCATCAATGTAAATGAGTAGGAGACAATATAGAGCCTTGGGCCACACCGGCGTTGATAGTGAAGGTAGGTTGAAAAGTCTACAGAAAACTGGTGTTAGTTCCCTTGCACAGTTTTTGAGAACTATGGCAGGTATTCCGTCAGCGCCAGAAGCTTTTTTGGTGTCTAGCTTCATTAAAATACGTTTTATGATACGCTGTCTGAAGACAACATCGGGCATCCTTCACTGCACTATGGGAATAGTAGGTGGTGTTTTTCTTTGGAAATGAAGCAAACAGTTCGGCCAACAAGTTTACTTTCTCAACAGGTGTCGTTGCAATAGAACTATCTACCCATGTGAGTGGTGGTATGGTGGATTTGGTGAAATTTTGACCAACTGCCTTAGCGACTGACCAAAAGGACCTGGAATTGTTGGGACAAGCGAGAAGTTTGTTTCTAATTCGCTGATTGTGTGTCTCCTTGGTTTCGTCGATAATTTCTTTGCATCTGTTCCGAGCACGAACAAAGGTGTTAGGATTTATGGTGTTTTCACGCCACTGTCGGTAGGCAAGATGTTTAGAAGCAACAGCTTCTTGGCATTTTCGGTCAAATCAAGGCTTGCCGTTAGAAGGACATTTCTTCGGAAATGGAATGTAAGCTTCTATACCAGCTAAGATAACTTCGGAAACCTCCCTGTGTATAATTTTTAAAATTGTTTTAGTTTTTTATTAGAGGACATAATAGAAATATAACAAAAATCAATTTTATTTTTGTTTTAACTGTTGGAAAAATCTTATCGTGTTAAAAGTAACATACCATGTGCGTTTTTATAATTAGTCAGATTTTCTAACATTGACGGTGTGTCTTTTTTAGGTCTATAAAGCAAGAATTTAATAGTCTTCATTTGGTGAATCTATTGAGGAATTATTTAAAAAATATTAAAACTCAAACCTATTGAATTCCCTTAAAATAACAACTGGATCAATTTGTACATACGGTAAAAATAACAAGTGAAGATTATAAATTAAAATCAGCCAAGCGAGAAAATCAACAGCAAAACGCGCAAAACAGAAATGTTAAAAATTACATTTACATAATTTTTGCGATCACAACGACATTGTTTTTTTTTCAACAATATTTTTTGGAATAATGTGAAACTTGATTCACTAAAAAATTTTAAGATTTAAAAACCGACCTAGTTAAATTGAAAAAAAAGTAATAAATGAAATAACAGCTAAAGCAAATAACCAAAACTTATTCTCATTGATTCATACTTTTAAGTTAGATGTTTTCATTTGTAAAAATTTATAAGTTTTAACTAATTTAATAAAAATGATTTTTGTTTCAACTGTCATTGTTCTTAATTTACTTTGATATTAGTTTAGTTGCATGCATGATGCAGAAACGAGAGCCGATTCAACCTTGACAAAAATAATTTGCTGGAAAACGATATGAGAGTCTTAATAGCGATAACGAGTAATCCATTGCTAGAGCATAGAAGAAGCAACGACATACGCAAAGAGTGCCGGGCAGAGGACGTGGTTAGATGAATCAAGGCACGCAGAAGAGGATGGAATGAACACGTGTCCAGGTGACATAAACTCGGCAAAGGTTCCGAGAAACGGGAAACCGGACTCGAGGCGACTGTCGGGACGTCTGCCCAAGAGATGGAAGGACAGTTGGTCATCCACAGGACCCCCCCCCCCCCCCCCCCCCCCCCCCCCCCCCCCCCCCCCCCCCCCCCCCCCCTCCCAGGAGGGGAGCCGAGCGAGGTGAAATAAGCCAGAAGGCTTGCAACAAGAAGAAAAAGAAGATTAGTTTATTTGGCTAGGTGTATTTTATTTACGAAATTATTCATTAGTGTATTACAAACGTTATCGAATAAATGTTAATCTAAGAAAACGTACAGTCGAAACCTATCTATTGAAACCTATCTTTAGGATCCTATAATAAGTAAAAGAATTAATAATATGCTAAATTTTAACACAATTTTTCATTTTTTATGATTTACTAATAAATTAACACGGTTTTTGTGACAAGCTTCCATCCTTTAGTTGATTTACTGTTGCACTTTTCCTTTGAAAATAAAATCTTTTATTACAGAGATATAAAACGATCAGTGATGAGATGAGATTCCAGAATTTTTTAAAATTTTTTGATGAGAACTTTTCGAGATAAGGGGGGACGTCCATTTTTAGCTATTTATATATTGATATCTTCACGATGTTAGCCATCTCTTATACTTTTACTTTGCTGTCATTCAGAACAATACGGAGAATTTTTTTGTGTTTTTTTGGAGTGTTACTCGCTAAGTCATAGATAAATAACCGGTCAAGTGCAAGTTGAACTTGCACAATTAGTGTTCCGTACGTTGATTGCGTTCAAAATAAAAAAAATTGTTAGAGTAGTATAAAATGATGAGTGACTTTACAAAACACACCCCAAATGAGTTTTCAACAAAGTTTGTGTCCAATCTTAACTTAAAACTGATGACCTTGATTTTTTTTTTTTTTTTTTTATGTACCAGATAAATTATTAAAGGTAATGCACTCGTGATAATTTTCGTTCAATCTACACCCCGTGGAGAATATTCCAGAGTTTTTTCAAAATTTTTTGATCAGTACTTTTCGAGATAAGGTGGGGGGGGACAGCGATTTTTTAAAAATAATACAAAGAAAAGTGCGCGCAAGTTTTACATTATATATATTTTTTATTCGTGTTTTCACAAGTTTTGATTTGACACCACACTCGATGACCTAGTGAATTTTTTTTTCACTTCCGATTTCACCCCCCAAAACTAACCCCTTAAGTCAAAATTTAACTTTCAAAACTACACGGCTCTAATGAGGCCATCGATTCCTATATTATTACGAATTTTCAACTTGCTATGACAAATAGTTTCGGAGCAAATCAGGTGTGACAGACAGACAGACAGACAGACACCGAAGTGATCTTATAAGTGTTCCGTACGGAACACTAAAAATCATGAGCATTTTACATGAATGACACCAAGTGAAAATCATACCTGATGAATTTGTTTTCTTTGACCACTCTAATAAATATATTTTGAAATATGACTTTATCAATGCGATTTAAATCGCATGGAGAGTGCATATTTTGGAAAAAAAAAATGTTTTATTTGCATTGCACAAATTTTCAATTGGACAAATGATGACGCGTTTGGTTGTTGCAAGGCAAATCTTTGCTCTATACCCAAAAAAATGTCATAAGAGAAATAGCCTCTCAGAATTATTAAATTTATTCGCGTACGATTTTTACGCAGTTGATATTCTTCAGTTAAATCACTTACCTTTCAACATCTTTGGAGAAGAAGCGGAAACTTATTCCCGACGTACTTTTTGTATTATCTTTACAATTGTCAACGGCACAATAATATCCACAAAAGTTTTTATTTTTCTTTTTATACAAATTCTCTCTTCCTTCTGTCTTTAAATTCATACAAACTGCAGTCACATCAAGAAACGATCGACAATACATTTCAAAAGAAACTCCGAGATAAGATGTAAACATTGAGCGGCCATTTTGAAAGAGGGACTCATCGACACATGCGCCGTCAAAATTTTGTCACCAACTTGCCAACAAGTTCACTTTTGCTACCGTATTGGGTTTACTGTGCTAAAAGTCTCAATTTACTAAATATTGGTGAATTTTTATATAGTCGACGGCATTCTAATAAGTCGGGTTAGACGTCATTTCATTTTCTGAGTTAAATCGAAAAAAAGCAGAGTTCCCCAAAATGTGTGCTAAGAAAATTTGTCATTTGTCAAAATTAGTTTATCAGTTGTCAAATTTGATATTGGTATGTTCAAAATTTAAAGCATTGCCCATAAAGGGTGGCGCTCAGCATTCAGTAAAATACAGTTAACAATAGGTTAAGTTTTAAGATTAGCAACACTTCACATCAAGTTTAAAAAACATCAAAACATGATAAATGAGTACAAAGCTATTTTTTTTAATCAAAGTTAGGTAAGGATTGAAATTAGAATGAACTATGTATTTTGAACAGAATGGAAACGTACATAAATATAATAAACGATCATCTACTAAAATATACCTACCTAGGAATATTATGTACTCGATTATGTATGCTGAAAGAGAAAATGTACACATACCTTAGCTCGGAAAGTTCTAAATACTTATATTAGCAGCTTATAGTAGACTAACAGCATTTAGCATACTTATTTGAGGAAAGGGGCAACTTTTGATGATGTTTTTTTTCGCGACACTCTCACCCCTCTGAAGGGAGGGGGTCACCTTCAAAAATTGTACTTACTTATTTTACCTTACTACTTACTTTTTAAAGCAACGGTTAACCACATTTTAAATCACTTTTACAGGCTTGTTAGAAACAATATTTTTTTCCTAAGAAAATCTTTATTGTAGTATTTTATCACCACCCCTTCTGGTAACTTACAGTTTTTTTTTACGTCGAACACTCTCTACATAAAAAATTAAATTGTTCTATTTTATTTTTATTTATTTAACAAGCAAAAAATTTTTATGAACATTAACTTGTTCCGCAAAACCAAATTTTCTACTTGATGGCAAGAAACATCATGCACACGCTGCGCGCTGTGTGTACAAGCTGCACATAACTTATGTATTTATTACATATAGGTATGTAGGTAACAACTTATGGTACTTCAAAAATGGTGCTTAATTTATTAAGCTACTCTAAAGAGGAGCAAAGAATAACTTTCGAAGGCAGTAACTTAATAAATCCGAAGTCCACCCAGAAAGAATATATCAGGAGCTTTAAATTTAAACAGAAAAACTGAATAAACGGTTGTTAAAACAAAAAGCAACGATATTGCTACATTAAGAACAATAATAAAATTAAAAAATTAAAATTAAGAAAGTTCAAATTCGCTATCTGAGTTATCAGAGGTATCGCCGTCATCTTTATATACTAAAATAACAGTGGTAAGGTGGCAAATGTAAAACCTCATGATCCAGTTCCCTTAAAATTTCATCAACCGCGTATGTTTTAGGTTTTCTAAAAGTCTTTGCAATTAAGAGTAATTCTGTTGTTAATACATTTGAAGAAGGGTTTTGATTTTGCTCTACTAACTGTTGAAATATTTCATTTTTTTCCACGATGAATTTGGTTGTTTATTCAAAATTCTAGAATGATATGAAGCATTGTCCAAAACGGTTAATGAGGGTTGATCTAAATTTGGAATAAGCATTTCTTTTAGCCACTTTTCGAATGTTTCATTATTCATGCTATCGTGATAATCGGCACTTTTCGATGTAGTTGAAAATAAACTGGCTCCAGGTACAAATCCGGTGTATGAGCCGGCATGCAAAATAATAAACCTCTTTCCAGAAATGTACCCCTTCTTCCTGTTTACTGATTTAGCCGGATTACCTTGCCAGGATTTGGACCCACTTCCGTTTGAAAAAAACCCATGTTTCATTCAAAAGAATTACTTTCCTAAACTGCGAATTTAATTTTCAACATACTTCCTTAAAAATGTTACTCGTTGACTGGTAGTATTGGGGAGTTCACACAAATATCCTCTGTTGCAGTCCTTTTTATATCGAAATCTCAAATGTTTTATTAATTTTGACAAAGATTTTAGTTTAATTTGTAAAATCTTTCTATCCCGTAAAGTATCTTTTAAAGTCGTAATGTTATGTTATGTTTATGTTAGATGTATACATGTCGTAAATCAAATTTCTCACATCCATTTTCACGAATTCGCTTAAATCCTAAGGTTTTGGCCTTTTCTTTTTCCTTTTTTCACATTTTTTGCTGTGATCTTCATTAACAATCCTTTATATGGTTTTAATACTTAAATTTGAAGTTTCCGATACTTGTTTCTGGATGTACTTTGGATTCATTAACTTACTGTCTTTGGTCGATATCTTTGCTCCTTTTTAAATTAAGCACCATTTTCTTCGTCTGAGGATTTAAAAAGCCCGCAGAAGGCTTTTTGGCTTCCATTATTATATGTATAATTTTTTGACACTATTGAAAATTTAAAAAAAATTAGCATTAACATTAACATAATAATGCTGCATTAATTTTTAGCATACAAGAACATTTAGAGACATTTACAAGAATATTTTACAAATATTAAATAAATTAGTTTCTGCTTAGCTGCTTCGGTTTTACTAAAATATTCTTTATATTCCTATTCGTTAAGCTATGAATGCTCTCAGATGAAAAAGCAAAAATAATAAGTTCAATAATATTTAAATATTATGTATATTATATCACAAAATAAAATAACCCAATCATTGTTCCATGGCATATGAAAAATACTATTTTTGCTTTTGTCAGTGTGTTCTTTTAAACATTTTTTGAACAATTTTAAACGTAATATTTAAAGTTTGAAGTCACTAATATTTTTAATATTTAACGATTCTGAACGAGTTTTTTTCTCAAAATATTTAGATGGTTGCTTGCCACTGAAAATTATAGTTGGCTTTCTATCTCGGACCTAAAAGGTCTATTAGGCTTTTTTAATTTTCCGACGTGGTATTAATTAAATTCATGCTCATTGCAACTTTAACAAGGACAACAACAGAAAAGTTTATCCTAGCTAAGATGATACACCCGACTTATTAGAATGCCATCGACTATAACCACCGATATGGTATAAAATGAATGAATCATGTTCATCATATCTGAATAACTATGTAATACTGTACTGACTTAGCCGTTACTTGATGGAGATCCATAATAACTAGGAATAAAAATTTAAACAAATGTTTAAGATCACCACTTGTGTTTATTATTGCTGACAATTGTTTCGACACACTGTGTCTTCTTCTGCAGCACGATGTAAATTAACTAACAAAGCATGTTTCAGAATATATAGTTTACCTAATTACAAGTACTAAATTCATTAACAATATTTACCTTAATACCTAGAACAAGTTCAATAAAGGAGACCATCCCCCATCTAATTGATCGTTGAGAAATAGACCTGAGGATTTTTTCTGATTAATTTCTACCTGTTCTAAACATTTCAGTAATTTTTCTTTATTTCCGTTATGCGAAATTTTGAAATCTTCATTGAATGTATGATTTTCCTCTGTTAAATGTTTGGCGTAATGAGATTTGTTATTTTTCATTCTAAAGCTATGTTTATGTTCGTTTATTCTTTTATAAAAAGGTCTGCCTGTTTGTCCTATATACGTTTTATTGCAAGTGCCACAGCATAATTCGTAAAACCCCCGATTTATTTTCTTTTTAGTGTTCGGTACGGAACACTTATAAGATCACTTCGGTGTCTGTCCGTCTGTCTGTCCGTCTGTCACACCCGATTGTTTCCGAAAACTATTTGTCATAGAAAGTTGAATAATATAGGAATTGATGACCTCATCAGAGCCATGTAGTTTTGAAAGTTAAATTTTGACTTAAGGGGTTAGTTTTGGGGAGTGAAATCGGAAGTGAAAAATAAATTTTTTTGGTAGGTAATCGAGTATGGTGTCAAATGAAAGCTTGTGAAAACGCGAGTAAAAAATATATATGATGTAATACTTGCGCGCACTTTTCTTTGTATTATTTTTAAAAAATCGCGAAAAAATCGCTGTCCACCCGCCTTATCTCGAAAAGTACTTACCAAAAAAATTTTGAAAAAATTCTGGAATATTCTCCACGGGGTGTAGATTGAACGAAAATTATCACGAGTGCATTACCTGTAATAATTTATCTGGCATATAAAAAACAAAAATTTCAAGGTCATCAATTTTCAGTAAAGATTGGAAATAAACTTTGTTGAAAACTCATTTGGCGTGTGTTTTGTGAAGTCACTGATCATTTTGTACTTCCGTTACAACATTTTTTATTTTAAAAGCAATCAACGTACGGAACACTAATTGCGCAAGTTCAACTTGCACTTGACCGGTTATTTTTGTTTTACTTTTATTATTTTTAATATGTCAAGATAATGTGTTATTTGTACGGAAAGCGATATTTACATGATTTCTATGGAAAAAATTTTGAATTTTATTAGTTAATTTTCCGGTATAGGTGAGTGTATGAAATTTTTCTTTGTTTAGTTGTTGTACGGGTACACCAGTCCTATTGCCTTTTTAAATTGTTTTTTCATTAAAATATTATCTGTGAAATCGCTACTATATCCATTGTTTATGCTAATTTGTTTTATTAGTGTTCCGTACGGAACACTTATAAGATCACTTCGGTGTCTGTCTGTCTGTCTGTCACACCCGATTTTCTCCGAAATTATTTGTCATAGAAACTTGAAATTTGGTAATAATATAGGAATTGATGGCCTCATCAGAGCCATATAGTTTTGAAAGTTAAATTTTGACTTAAGGGGTTAATTTGGGGGGTGAAATCGGAAGTGAAAAAAAATTTTTTTTACTAGGTCATCGAGTGTGGTGTCAAATGAAAGATTGTGGAAACACGAGTAAAAAATATATACATAATGTAATACTTGCGCGCACTTTTCTTTGTATTATTTTCAAAAAATCGCTGTCCTGCGCCTTATCTCGAAAAGTACTTACCAAAAAATTTTGAAAAAATTCTGGAATATTCTCCACGGGGGGTAGATTGAACGAAAATTATCACGAGTACATTACCTTTAATAATTTATCTGGTATTTAAAAAAAAAAAAAAAAATTTCAAGGTCATCAGATTTCAGTAAAGATTGGAAACAAACTTTGTTGAAAACTCATTTGGGGTGTGTTTTTGTGAAGTCACTGATCATTTTATACCACATTAACATAAATTTTGACTTAAGGGGTTCGTTTTGAGGGGTGAAATCGGAAGTGAAAAAAAATTTTTTTTACTAGGTCATCGAGTGTGGTGTCAAATGAAAGGCTGTGAAAACACGAGTAAAAAATATATATGTAATATAATACTTGCGCGCACTTTTCTTTGTATTATTTTCAAAAAATTGCGAAAAATCGCTGTTCCGCGCCTTATCTCGAAGAGTACTGATTAAAAATTTTGAAAAAATTCTGGAATAATCTCCACGGGGTATAGATTGAACGAAAATTATCACGAGTGCATTACCTTTAATAATTTATTTGGTATATATATATAAAAAAAAAAAAAAATTTCAGGGTCACCAGTTTTCAATAAAGATTGGAAACAAACTTTGTTGAAAACTTATTTGGGGTATGTTTTGTGAAGTCACTGATCATTTTATACCACCCTAATAAAAATTTTTATTCTAAAAACAATCAACGGAACACTAATTGTGCAAGTTCAACTTGCACTTGACCGGTTTTTTTTTATAATATGTAATTCTTTTTGAAAATTTTCTTCCGTTATTGATGTATTTATTAGTCTATGGATGAAACTATTATAAGCCGAGATTTTATGTGTGAACGGCTGGTTAGAATTAGCGTGTATAGTTATATCTGAGTATGTTGGTTTATGGAAGATTTCAAAATCGTGTTTATTCATTTTGTTTGATATTTTTAAATGTAGGAAATTAATCGATTTATTTGTTTCTATTTCTGTTGTAAAAGTAATATTATTATGAAGTTGGTTAATATAATCTAGAAAAAGTTTTAATTGTCGATCTGTGCCTGTAAAGCAAGTCAATATATCATCTACATACCGGTACCAATAAAAGAAATTCTTAAAAAGATGAGAATTACTGATTTGTTCTTCTAAATGGTCCATGTTTTATGGACCATTTAAAACCAACTTCATAATAATATTACTTTTACAACAGAAATAGAAACAAATAAATTGATTAATTTCCTAGATTTAAAAATATCAAACAAAATGAATAAACACAATTTTGAAATCTTCCATAAACCAACATACTCAGATATAACTATACACGCTAATTCTAACCACCCGTTCACCCATAAAATCTCGGCTTATAACAGTTTTATCCGTAGACTAATAAACTACACCATTAACGGGAGAAAATTTTCAGAAAGAATTACATATTATAAAACAAATTAGTATAAACAATGGATACGGGAGCGATTTCGTAGATAACATTTTAATGAAAAAACAATTTAAAAAAGCAATAGGACTGGTGTACCCATACAAACAACTAAACAAAGAAAATTTTCATACACTCACTTATACCGGAAAATTAACTAATAAAATTCAAAATTTTTTCCATAGAAATCATGTAAATATCGCTTTCCGTACAAATAACACATTATCTCGACATATTAAAAATAATAAAAGTAAAACAAAAAAAAGAAAATAAATCAGGGGTTTACGAATTATGCTGTGGCACTTGCAATAAAACGTATATAGGACAAACAGGCAGACATTTTTATAAAAAGAATAAACGAACATAAACAAATTTTTAGAATGAAAAATAACAAATCTCATTACGCCAAACGTTTAACAGAGGAAAATCATACATTCAATGAAGATTTCAAAATTTTGCATAACGAAAAGAAAGGAAAATTACTGAATTGTTTAGAACAGGTAGAAATTAATCAGAAAAAATCCTCAGGTCTATTACTCAACGATCAATTAGATGGGGGGGAGGGTCTCCTTTATTGAACTTGTTCTAGGTATTAAGGTAAATATTGATAATGAATTTATTACTTGTAATTAGGTAAACTATGTATTCTGAAACATACTTTGTTCATTAATTTACATCGTGCTCCAGAAGACACAGTGTGTCGAAACAATTGTCAGCAATAATAAACATAAGTGGTGATCTTAAACATAACTATGTAGGCATTTTAAACAATTATAAAAAAATCTTTTCACATATTCTTGTTGTTTAGGAACGAATTTTAATTAAATATATTAATTCACTAGTTATTCCATTGCTAATTTCAGTTTTAAGTGGTATTATTAAATCAATAGTTCAATCCAGTAAGAGGTGTATTTGAGGTTTCATTGTCTAAGAGGAATGGAATTTAGCAGAAGATCAACACTTTATAAAGCACATTCTATTGCAAGAGGCTTAAATCAGATATCCAGATTGGCAGCCAGATTAAGCTTAATATTTTGGATACAGGGCTAAAACTAAAGCTTATAATATCCGAAAAATGATTAGAAAAAAGAAACTGAAAAGTCAGCTTTAACTTTATGTAATTTATTTTGTTATTTTAACGGTATTTTAATAATATAAACGATTTTTTGTTCTGTTATATTGTCCTTATCAACTACCGAGGCCGGCATAAATAGTTTTTCACGTACTCTCACGATATTGATACGTCTGATCTAGAACTTTGAAGTCAAGATGTTAGAATTTTATGCAAAAAGTAGACAAGACCATGGAATCATTGTCCACTACTGTCAAGTTTATAAATTAGGCAAACAAAAAAAAACACTTAACTTGACACTACATAATTTTTTGGTGGTTAAAAAAATTACAATACAGGTTACTTGTAAAACTTGTTTTTAACTTTGGATTTTTATTTTGCGTTTTAGTATTTCAGTTTAATTTTTTAGTGCAGAAAAATACTTTTGAGGCAGATAAAAGGAGCTTCATAGAAAATTTGAAATAAATTTTTTTATGACGATCCTTTTGTCTACCTCAAAGAGATTTTTCTAATATGATTGAACAACTCGGATGGAAAATCACGTTTCCAAAGTTTTTATTTAATATATAGCACTAATCTTATTGTATTCTGGATATCAATAATCTACCTCAAATTCTAATGTTACTTTAGTTTTACTAAAAATAAATATTCACTTTCACTTGCACTAACTGCAGTCTTTTATACGTTAACATTTATCTCTGTTTTTATCTACTGGGTATTTATTTTTCTCGTCAACTAAGTATATTGTGTAAAAAAATCTGTTACAGATTGACTATATTAATGAAAAAATATTTCTTTATTTAACAAAAACGAAATTTCTTCTTTTTGAAGTGCCATATTCGATGTGGACGTAGGTGACCCTTTTGCCTTTGCTTGTGGCTGGTGCCACAGGCAAACGCGACCTATAGTTTAATGCCGGTTCCGAACGGCTAAAGTGAGACCTTCCTGAGAGAGGCGACCGTCATGTAAATTTTATTTTTTAATTTCCCCAGCCGAGATATGAACTTTGGTCGCTGGAGTAGAAAGCAGACACCTCATTCACTACGCTATGGCCGTTTCTAAAAAAAATGTGAAATTAGCTCAAGAAAACTAATATTACTGAAAACAGCTTCACTGTTTCGTGATAGATTATAGCACGAATAGCATCAGGAGATAGGAAATTCTCCTCCATTTTGGCTTCATGTGAGTTCCTAGTACATTTATAAACTTGCTTATATTTAGACTAGAAAGAAAACTTTCGAAATTTGGTTTCGTTCAAGGAGAAAGTAAATTTATAAACTTACGATTATAGTGAAAGTAAAACTATAATATTTTACAAAATCAAAAACAGTGAAGTCTTCTTAGAAGAAGGTATAGTAACAATTGTATAAGGCAAATTGAGAGCTGGAAAGGTATGTTAAACAAAATTCTTATCGCCTTTAAAAATAGGTATCATACATAAGCACGTGTGTAAATAACTAATATAAATAAAACACTACGGTATGTAAATATATGAGTGTTTCCCTAAATTGTTGGTATGTTAGCAGTTCAAAAAGGTGACACTTATTAAATTCAATTTAAGTCGATCCTTGGACCTTCAAAATTAATTATTCACGGCTGAACACGACTTTTTTAAGAACCTTTTTTTACAGCTTGATATGCAAATTTTCGCTGAAAAAATGGAAAAATTCGCTAAATTGCCGTAAAAATCAACATATAATGTACCGTATTATAAGTCTATCCATGCGATTTATTGAAATTATTCATTGTGAATCCTGATAACGTTTTTCTCTTTTATATAATGGCCATTTTTGCCTATTTTTACCCATTTTATATCGTTTAGTCAAATTAGCGTCCAGGTACACTTTTCTTATGACTCCGAATTTGTATGTACCTTGTTGATATATGATATATATAGTATATATAAAATGCAACGTCTCTCTGTCTGTTTGTCTGTCTGTCCGTTAGTGCGCTTATCACTGGAGAACTTGACAAGACAAATCATTCTACGATCACCAGATTTGTGAATGAGGGTATTAAAAAAATATTTCCTGAATCTTCTGCAGATGAAAGAGTGTTTATATTTCTCTCAGATGCTGCTCCCTATATGATCAAGGCAGCCAAAGTCCTCCAAGTATTTTATCCAAATTTAATTCATGTGACGTGCTTTGCTCACGGAGTCCATCGACTCGCTGAAGAAGTACGATCCACGTTTGGAAATGTAAATAAACTGATTTCATCAGCAAACAAAGTGTTTCTTAAGGTACCTGCTCGCAATAACGCCTATAAAGAAAAACTGCCAAACGTGCCTTTACCTCCCGAACCAGTGGTAACTCGATGGGGAACATGGATTGAAGCTGTACTATTTTACAATGAACATTTCGAGGGCATCAAAGGTGTAGTAAATGACTTCGATAGTGCAAGAGGCTATGGCAGTTCGTCAATCCAAGGAAGCATTTAACGATTCTGATATTTAAAAAAAACATAGCTTTGATTAGCACTCACTTTTCCCACATACCTGCGGGTATGTGTGTATGTGTATATTAAAAATATTTTGACCCTTTTCATGCATATTTTAAGCATTTTTCATGCATATTTGCATGCATATTTCAAGATTTTTATGTTGCATATAATCCGGTCTCTAGTGATTACCTCTACAACTTTAAAATAAACTCTAAAATAGAGTTCAGAAATATTGTGCTTTCTGGTGGTTATTTTTCTTCGTAGCGCTTTGCGACTCTTGTTATCTTCAATTCCTTAGTTTATTCCCTTCGTTTTAAATTTTCTGACATCTTTTCTTACTACCTCAGAAATTTTTTTATGTAGTAAACGTAATTTTCCATTTCCTGTTATATATTTATTTTTTGACTCTCTTCTTTGTTTCATTAGTTATTTTGTATATTCAGTGAGTTTTTGTTCATTTCTGGATTTTGATTAACATCTTTTAAATGCATCTTTCTATGTTTTCCAAATTTTTTTATTTATATTTTCAACGTTCACTTCTTCATGTGTATCGTTTTCTAAACATTTCAGATCTTTCTTTATTCATCCCTTTAAAATGATTTGTGCAGAACCGTGTTTCCCATCGAGTACAATTTATAGCGATTCAAGACCAACGGGAATTGCTTTTTTCGCACTCGAGTCGTTCCTGTAACGCGTTAGGGATTTCCTTGCAGCACGGGTGCTATGCCCATAAAAAATTATTTATGAAAGGATTAAGTTATAATGAAAAACTTAAATATTTCAAACTTTAGCAGAATATTAAAAAAATCTCAGACTAATCCTTATAGACCGGGGAGTAATTAGAATATGTTATTAGATGGCAACGCAGGTAATATATTATGAACAAAACAGGGTATAAAATACACGGAATGAATATGTAAAACCTACGTGTGGCACGCTATACATTCTCCTTAAAATCATTTTATGCTCATACAACTTTATCGTACATATACATAACAATGGAAATGTATATAATTTTTCATACAAAATAGGCGATAATACACACTGAATATTTATGAATTTCTATCGTATAAAACATATCATTTGGAGCTATGGCGTGATCGATTCGATATTTGCTGACGACATATTTCTGGAAAATATTGTTAAAAAATTCAATTAATTCGAATTGATTATAGCTTCCAAAAAATTTATTAAAAAAACAAACCATATTATAAGTAACTGGCCTTGATAAGAAAAAAACATTTTTATGAGTAGTATTTTCAATCATTTGTATTCCATCTAAAAAATATGATTTCTCCAACCTTTCAAAATAGGCGTTTGAGCCAAATTTTTTCCCGTCGAGCCATTTTTTCATACTCGGAAACAGGAAATAATCGATGGAGGTTAAATCTGACAAATATGGTGGAGGCGGAAGCAATTCGTAGCGTAACTCATGAAATTTTACCATGGCGATGACACAAGTGTACACGCGTGCATCGTCTTCATAAAGAGAATTTTTCTTTGACAAATGCGGCCGTTTTTCTTTCATAGTATGGTTGGAACGATTTAATAAGTTGACATAATACTCTCCATTAATCGCTTTGCCCTTTTCAAGGTAAACGACGTGAAATACGCCGCGTGCTTTTGACTTAAGGGGTTAGTTTAGGGAGGTGAAATTGGAAGTGAAAAAAAAATTACCAAGTCATCCAGTGGGGTGTCAAATAAAAGCTTCTAAAAACAGGAGTTCAAAAATATATATGATGTAATACTTGCGCACATTTTTCTTTGTATTATTTTTAAAAAATTGTCAAAAATCGTTTCCCTCCCACTGTATCGCGAAAAGTACTGATCAACAAGCTTGCATTCCTAAAGCAGAACACTACCACTCCCTTGTCTCACCATTGAACAAATATTTTAAGATCGAATGCGGTATTCTTCGTTCTCCACACTTTAGTTCTGCCATCAGACCTAAAAAGGTTAATTTTAGTTTCATCACTAAAGATTACTGATTCCCAAAATTCAGAATGTTTAATAACGTATTCTCTAGCAAAAGCTAACCGCTTTTTGCGTTTAGCATCCGAAATTAACCATTTCTTCTTGGCTGCACATCCCTAATAGCCTGCCCTCTGTAAACAATTTCCCACTGTTTGTGAATAACCATTTTTCGAAAATAGTTCCCGTACTTTTTCTTTTAATTTTGGTGCACTTTTCTTGGGATCGATAATTATTTGTCTACAATTCTGGCCTCTTCACGTGGAGTCAGTTCCTTGGGACCACCGGAGCGTGTTCGATTTTATAGGAACAAGTTGATTTATACTGGTTTACAATGTACTGAACAGTAGCATGTGACTTTTTAACAATGTTTCCTATATTTCTGTACGATATTCCATCTTTCCACAAATCAATTATGATCTTTCGAATTTGAAATGGAATTTCACAATTTCTCTCGTTCATTTTTAATACTACTTTGAAAACCCACTGCAAAAGTACTAGCAACAAGTGACAGATTATAAAATATGACCAAAAATTATTCATTTGTTTTCAGTTTAGCGAGCAGTTGATAGCTTGATAAAATGCGGCTGATTACAACGTGTTTTTTAATGTAGTTCTTGAGTGTATGGAGACTTTTTTGACATTAATTTTGTTTACATTTTTATAACAATGATGTAGCTTCTAAATAAAATGTTCCGTAGTTGTTTTTAACACTAATATTAATTTAAACATATTTTCTCATAGTTCCAATTAGTTAGTTGAACATAACAGAAAAATAGTATAGAAAGCAGGTGGTGTATGAAGACTTTTTGGACTGACTCTATATATTATCATGATCGGTTGAGAAATTAAAAGAATGGCGAAGTGCAAATTGTACTTGCACAGTTAGTGATGCGTACCGTTATTCTTTTAAAATAAAATTTTTTTTGTTAAGTAGTTATAAAATGATCAGTGACTTCACAAAACCCAAATGAGTTTTCAAAAATCAATATCTAGGAGTTGGACATAAATTTATTTGTGATGGCTAAAAAAACCTACAACATGAATTGTCTATCAAGGTTTTGTGTTTAGAAGAACTAGTATTTTTTATCATTTGTATAAGCCCAATGCTATTCAAATAGGTAGATAGACTATTATTAACATATTGCAAAAGGTTTTTTATGTACCAGATAAATTACACAGGTATACAAAGTAAAAAATTCTCCGCCTTTTAAGTGAGACCTGTGTTCTCTTAAGTATTTTTTTTTATGCTGAGTCGAAAATAATCATAAAAAAAGACATCTACCGTGAGGTTTTTTCAGAAACATACTTAAAATTGCCAAAAATACATTTTAATAAATAAAATGTAAAAGTATACAATCATTAAAATTATAGAATAAAATTATTATTTCGTTCATCTTTAAGAGTTCTGAATACTTAGACACAGACTTACCTACGGCCAATTCACTAGATCCACGCGAATCTATTCTATTTCATAAGCCTACCACCACTTTATATTGAGATCCAAAACATAACCTATGTATCTGTCATGTGTTTCAGTGTTTATTGAAAGTGTTTTGTTATCACGTTAGTTGAAAAAGAACAATTTATAGATAAATTGGCGGAGATAACTGCAGAATTGACTGAAGTCTTTTTTAGGAAAAAAATAAAAAATGGCGAACTTCAAAAAATTGACGGTTTTTCTCAAAAAAGGCAAAAATTTCATAGATTTTATTTTCTAAAAATTTTTTTGTATTTTTTTTTTTAAAGTACATTTAATTACAAAAATTTTGAAAAAAAAAACGTCTCGATCGGCCAATTTTTGACAAGATTATGGCAATTTGAAAAAAAAAGAACCATTTTTTTGAAAAATTTCATAACTTTTTTTGAGGTGGGTAAAAACATTTGAAAAAATTTTAAGTACCGTTTTTCATAGGGTAGAAAAAGATAAAAAACTTTCAGCCAAATCGAAAGGCGTCGGGGTCGAAAGTGGTCGATTTGGCATGGAATGACCCAAATATTCTTTTTTCTGTTAAAACCAATAAAATCACTGGAACGCACCTTGAAGGATAACAAATATTTTTTAAATACGGAAAAAATGGGTTTTCGTACAACAATTTCGAGTAACCTTTTCTACCTTCAAAACATTACTAATTATTAAAAAAAAATAGTATAGAAAGCAGGTGGTGTATGAAAACTTTTTGGACTGACTCTATATATTATCACGATCAGTTGAGAAATTAAAAGAACAGCGAAGTGTAAATTGGACTTGCACAATTAGTGATGCGTACCGTTATTCTTTTGAAATAACAATTTTTGTTAAGTAGTTATAAAATTGCCAGTGACTTCATAGAAGCCAAATGATTTTTCAAAAATCAATATCTAGGGATTTGACTTGTGATGGCTAAAAAAACTTTCTACAACGTGAATTGTCTATCAAGGTTTTGTGTTCAGAAAAACTAGTATTTTTTATCATTTGTATAAACCCAACGCTATTCAAATAGGTGGATAGACTAATATTAACATATTCCAAAAAGTTTATTATGTACCAGATAAATTACACAGGTATACAAAGTAAAAAATTCTCCGCCTTTTAAGTAAGACCTGTGTTTTCTTAAGTACTTTTTTTATGTTGAGTCGAAAATAATCATAAAATAACCGGTCAAGTGCAAGTTGAACTTGCGCAATTAGGGTTCCATACGTTGATTGCTTTTAAAATAAAAAATGTTGTAACGGAAGTATAAAATGATCAGTGACTTCACAAAACATACCCCCAATGAGTTTTCAACAAAGTTTATTTCCAATTTTTACTGAAAATTGATGACCTTGAAATTTCGGTTTTTTTTATCCAGATAAATTATTACAGGTAATGCACTCGTGATAATTTTCGTTCAGTCTACACCCCGTGGAGAATATTCCAGACTTTTTTCAAAATTTTTTGATAAGTACTTTCGAGATAAGGCGGGTGGACAGCGATTCTTTGCTATTTTTTAAAAGTAATACAAAGAAAAGTGAGCGCAAGTATTACATTATATATATATTTTTTACTCGTGTTTTCACAAGTTTTCATTTGACACCACACTCGATTATGTAGTAAAAAAATTTTTTTTTCACTTCCGATTTCACCCCCCAAAACTAACCCCTTAAGTCAAAATTTAACTTTCAAAACTACATGGCTCTGATGAGGCCATCAATTCCTGTATTATTACCAAATTTCAACTTTTTATGACAAATAGTTTCGGGGAATATCGGGTGTGACAGACGGACAGACAGACGGACAGACAGACGGACAGACACCGAAGTGATCTTATAAGTGTTCCGTATGGAACACTAAAAAGACATCTACCGTGAGGTTTTTTCAGAAACACACTTAAAATTGCCAAAAATACATTTTAATAAATAAAATGTAAAAGTGTACAATAATTAAAATTATGCAATAAAATTATTATTTCGTTTATCTTTAAAAGTTCTGAATCTACATTTGTCATAAATACTTAAACATATTAGGTTTTATTGTTCATTTTTAACAAAGAACACACATACCACACACGCTATAGAATATTTGCACTTTTTAATCACAATGTAATTTTATTTTGGTTGCGTGAATATGTTGAATTTTGCGATAAAAATTAACAACACATTAATCTCCGAAAATTAAAAAGAAACTTTTCTAATTACCCTCTAGCACCAATATGCAAATATTAAGTGAATTGCCATAGGCTAAGAATATATTAAGATTGCTGATATGTAAATTAAGGAGTTAGTGTTATTTATACTCCAATGCTTAAAAATATTTAAAAAGACAAAACTATTTTATGCACGAGTACGTACTAAAAGTTTTTAAACTTCGTCATAAATATGGAAAGATCATATATAAGTTTTATAACAAAACTATTTTTATTTTTTTTTTATTTCGTTATAATTAAAAAGTTATATCAAACTGAAAATAAATTTTTAAACTTATTACCGATGACGCGCCGAAGAACCCGACCGCGTGTGGCGTCACAATGTTTATTTTTTCCTCAACATCACAGACAGCTGATACGAGTGTTTTAGTTTTCAATCAATTTATTCTTGTTATTATCATAAGTGTATTGATAAATTTATTGAAAATATCTAATCTAAAAAGTTATCGTGCCTGTTTCGTACCATTTTGTACGAATATTACAAAAACAGCTCCCGAAAAAATGTTTTTAAATGTGCCACAAGATGTTAAACGTCGAAGTCAATGGTTCCAAGCAGCAAGCGGTATTAATCCTAAAACAACATCAAATTTTTTCTTTTATGAATATCACTTTGATTTAATATAATAATGTATTTAATACTCATTCATATCAGAATAATGTTATCGAATGATTTTTATTTTATTTAGTGTTTCAAAATTAATAAATCCAGCTAGGTTATACACTGGACCATATGGACAGCGTAAATTGTCACACATTACTGAATTAAATTAGTAACCAACAATAACATTTTTTTTGCTCCTAACTTTAATAATTTTGACAATATATACACACGTAGAAGCTGTTGACAGTATTTACGTGAAAACCCTTTAACATAATGACGTCACAAACATTTTTTTTTATGGGTCTAGCACACGTGCTGCAGGGAAGTCCCTAAAGCGCTACAGGAGCGACACGTGTGCGGAAAAAAAGCGATTCACGTTGTTCTTGAATGGCTGTAAATTGTACTCGGTGGGAAACAGTTCTGGGCAAATTATTCCAAAGAAATGATGTTCTCCATATAAAAGACTGCTTGAAAAGCATTGTATGAGGAGTAACAAGCTGAACCTTATACGGATGCGAAGTATTAGCGCACCGTATCTTTCTAATATGCACCGCTCTGGGAGGAATTAAGCGGGCTACATCCTTCGAACACTTTCCATAAAAATACTTGTAGAATAGGCTCAAGTCGCTAACCGTTCTTCGATGTTCCAGCGAATCAGTGTCGCCGATCAGTTCTGGGACTCCAATCAGGCAAACAGCTCTTCCCTGAATAGAGTCCAACAAATGCAATGTATATTTGGGAGCGGAGCCCCAAACGTGGGAGCAGTATTCCATAGTTGGTCGAATTTGAGCTTTGTAAAAGTGGAGTGTAAAGCTTTCTAGTTCGAAATAATATTCCCAACTTTTGAGAAGCTCTCCTTGCTATGCCTGCGACATGTTCATGCCAGGATGTATTTGCTCCCAAACTAACGCCCAACCGATTGAGTGACGATGTTAGAGGAATGGAGTGCCCCGTCATAACTATGTCGGGTTCAGCAACGTTAACTTTTTTAGAAAAAACTGCTGCCTGGATTTTTGTAGCGTTAAATTCCACTTGGTTACTGTTACCCTAAGATAGAATTTCTGCTTACTGTCATCCTCAAAGCTGTAGATTGGGTTTCCGGTCTTTTCCAACAGATCATTAATGTAAATGAGAAAGAGAGTAGGAGACAGTAAGGAGCCTTGGGGCACACCGGCGTTGATAGTGAAGGTGTTAGAAAGAAATCCGTCGACTGCCACTCGTAAAGAACGCTCTCTGAGGCAACATGAGAGCCATAAACAGAATGTTTTATAAGAGCGTAGCTTAGCCAACAGTCCATGGTGCCAAACACGGCCGAATGCTTTTGATATGTCAAGAGCAACCGCTCGAGATTCTCCAAAGTGTTCAATTGCGTTGTTTCAAACATGTGTTACATAAGTCAGAAGATCTCCTGTTGATCTATGTTTACGAAAGTCATATTGATGATCGCTAATAATGTTGAATCCTTTAAGATATTTTAGAAGATGCTGATTGATTACCTTTTCCATGACTTTCGTTTTTATTGAAGACAGTGCGACTGGTCGGTAGTTATTTGGCAACATGACAGCCAATCGTGGCGTTTTCGTAGTCACGTGTTTTTTTTATATAAATTTTAATTTATTTATAATCAATTGCAAAAAATGTTTAAAAAAGTTTTTCGCATTGATTATCAGTATTATTTATGATAAAGTTTTAAAATAAAGTAAAAAAAAATCGATAATTATTTTTTAGTCAAAAACCCAATTGTCGAAAAAATCTATAGATCGATGTCCTGTATGCTGTTGAAATTGTAGATTTAAACAACGAAATTTTTTCTAGCTTTTGGAGAGGTAATACCTTACTTCTTCGATATGGCAACAAAAAACCTGGTACAATTAAGCTTTTGGCACCTGCTGAGGTGATAATCATAGTAACTGCAGAGGATAAAGATTATTCTAAATACAAACCACTAACCTTGTTCCCACGACACTCAGTAAAACGAGTTGTTGTTATCATCAGAAAGTACCTAGAACACATTTCTAGATAATCTAAGAAAGATACCAGCTCCCAGTATCTACATCTGCCGAAATGGTCTCTCAAACTCTTGTTCTGAACTGCTGGTGGTTGATGTTAGACTGGTCCGTGCCACTTGGGTATTCATCTTTACAACAGTATTCCAAAGGCTCCGTATGTTTATATGAAAACGCGATGACACATCTGAGCTAACTTAAAAACTGGCGGATTGGATAGCATGAGAATGGATCAATCATATTTTCAAAATTTAAATAATTTATTGGCTTTCTCATTGTCCCTAAAAGTCCAATCTAATGAAGTGATCATTCAGGTTTTTAGCGACGTTGTACGGAAGCTGAGAAAGGTTTTTTTTGAATAAGATAGGCTTGGAATTCTTGCCAGTGTTTTCTACTTGACCTTACTGCACTCATTAAAGTTTCTAATGGATCACTGATTTGGCCTGAAACGCTTACTGCTCTTTCTTCTAAGAAATCATTATAATATATAAAAATAATCGGCCAAGTGCAAGTTGAACTTACGCAATTAGTGTTCCGTACGTTGTTTTATTTTAGAATAAAATTTTTTTGTTAAAGAGGTATAAAATGATCAATGACTTCACAAAACACACCTCAAATGAGTTTTCGACAAAGTTTTTTTGCCATCTTTACTGAAAACCGATGACCTTCAAATTTTTTTTTTTTTTATATCCCAGGTAAATTATTAAAGGTAATGCACTCGTGATAATTTTCGTTCAATCTACACCCTGTGGAGAATATTCTAGATTTTTTTCAAAATTTTTTAATCATTACTTTCCGAGATAAGGGGGAGACAGCGATTTTTTGCGAATTTTTAAAAATAATGCTCGGCTCTGATGAGGCCATCAATTTCTGTATTAGTACTAAATTTCAACTTTGTAAATACTTTCGGAGAAAATCGGGTGTGACAGACAGAGAAAGCGTTGTTATAAGTGTTCCGTACGAAACACTAAAAATAAATGAATATAAAATACCACCGTCTGATTCAGAGACCACTAAAACCTTGATTTCACGGCAAATTACGGCTAATATTGATATATTTGATTAGTACAAATACTCTTTTTTTCTATCAAAACTAATAAAATCACTGGGACGCACCCTGAAGTATAACAAATATCTGTTTAAATATTTACTAAAAAAAAAAAATTTACTAAAGAATTAAACTACATAAAACAAGTAGCCGTTAACAACGGATAGTCGGTTACTTTAATCAATAGTATCGCTAGGAAAAAACTTAGAAACAAGGCAATCTCAGAAATATACCCACGTTTTAAGGACAGTAATACCACTTTTAAATGCTTAACCTATTTCGGCAAACCAACGGAAAAAAAAACTGGGGAAATTTTTAAATCAAAAAAATATCAACATAGTTTATAAGACTAACAATACTACAGGGAAATATCTTAAAAAGTACAAACCACAAATCAATAAAGACAATAAATCAGGGGTTTATCAATTAACATGTGGGTCATATCCTAAAACATACATCGGACAAACTGGACGTACATTTAGACAAAGAATTACAGAACACGAAAAAAGTTTCAGCCATAGAAAATCTAATTCAACATATGCTAATCATCTTTTAACAGAAAATCACACATTTAACAAGAATTTCAAAATTTTAGATACCCAACAAAAAGGTTTAAAACTAAACCTTTTAGAGACACTGCAAATAAATCGATTAAGGACTACAGGTACTTTACTCAACGACCAGGTAGATTTAAGCAATTCACCATTATTGAATTTATTCTCCTAACTCCAAATCTGTGTGGATTTTCCAATACTATCAATGTAATTTAATTAGGTGTAATATTATAATTAAGAAATTATATAAAACTTGTAAATATTAAACCTAACTTGACAGTGTAAAATGTAGATCTGAAGAAGCTGCACCGACAGCGAAACGCGTCATCGCAATTTAAATAAACCAGTGGAAATTAACTAAAAGCAGTCTTTTATTATATATTTTTAAATACGGAAGAACGGGTTTTCGCACCACAATTTCGAGTAACATTTTCTACCTTCATAACATTATTAATTATTTAAAAAAAAAATACATAAAAATGATCAATAGGTATGCGTTTTTACCTGTAATATTCAAATACATCACAATTTTCTTTCAAGTAAACTCCAAAAGAGAAAAATCACTTTAAATAACTGTTTTGTAATGAATGCCGAGAACAGAAACCAACACTCAGACCGACGATCAAATTCCGACTGAGACTCCGGCGCACGCGCTATCAATTGGATAACGGGAAGAGTCGCCTAAGGTTCTATGCCAATTCAACATTGTTAGATAACAATTTCTTTCTTTACTTGGGACAAGTTTTAGGAAATCCCTGTGTGCACTGAGTTGTTCTAAACATGTATTAAATAAGTCAGAAGATCTTCTATTTTGCTTACCAAATTGATGGTCGCTAATAACGTCCATTCGTTTTACATAGAAGATTCTGATTGACTACCTGTTCCATACCTTTCGATATAATTTAAAGCATTTCTGCTGATCGGTAGTTTTATGGCCATACCTTCTTGCCTTTTTTGGGTATTGGCTGAACTGTAACGCATTTCCAACAGGATGAAAATATTCACTTTCTGTAGGATGGGTTCAAGAGTCTACAGAAAACTAGTGTTAGTTTGCTGGCACATTTCTTGAATACTATGGCAGGTATTCCATTAACGGCAGAAGCTTGAGCACTATGGTACTAGTGGATGGTGTTTTTGCTTGGAAATTTACTTTCTTTTTACCTGAGAAAATGGAATTCATGTAAAGTATTGAGTAAATCGCTTTATCGATTTTTTTCTTTTGGATTTTTAATCCAATTACTTTAAAAGATATCAGCAGGAACCAATTTTCTCATTGAAATTATCGGAATAAGACGTACAGTCCCTGGCCAAATTATTAGACGCACTGTATTTTTTTTAGTAATTTTATGTTTCTTAAGAGTTTTTATGCAATAATGGTATATTTAAATTACAATATTATTGATTTTTATTTAAAAGAATTGTTGTAGAGTACATATTTGTATTTATTTTTAACATATGGCAACACTGTGTTGACAAAGTGATACATGAACGAAAATAAGTACAAACCTGTGTCAGTCGCGATCGGAATCGAGTCAGGCACATGGACTGTGATTGTTTGTTTAACAGTTTTATACTACTCAGTTATTAGTTTATTTTGTATGCAGTGTTTTAAAAAAGTAATTGGACTATTTTCATTATGGGTAGAAAAGGCGATCTTTCACCACGTAAAAAAGCTGAAGTGAAGGCCCTTGTGATTGCGAAAACATTTACAAACCGAGAAATATCACGAAGATTGGAGGTTTCTGAAGCTAGTGTACGACGCATAAAAAAGAAAATTGAGTCAGGGAAGGAATTAAGCCCGAAAAAGAAACAAAAGATGCGGTAGAAAACCAATTTTCACTCCACGGTCAGAGAGATGTTTGAAGAAAATTTGTGTAGAAAACAGATTTGCTACCACAAAGGTAATAAAATCACAACTCCAGGATGCTAGCGTAAATGCTTCTGAGCGCACTGTTCGAAGAAAATTGAAAGAATTAGATTTTAAGGCCTGTCGCCCCGCCAGGAAGCCCAAGTTAACAGCTGCAATGAAAGCAAAGCGCCTGAAGTGGGCCAAACAATGGCAAGACAAAGATGTGGACTTCTGAAGATCGGTAAGATACAGCAATTTAATCAATAATTGATACATTATTATCATTTTCAGTTAAATAAAGCAAATAAACATGGAAGTTTATATATTTTTCCTATTTTTGACAGGTCTGCTTCAGTGACGAAAGCACATTCGAAATTTTGCAGAATAAAGCTCAGTATGTGCGTCGTCGTCATGGAGAAAAGTTTCATCCTGATTGTGTCGTCCCGACGGTTAAACATCCCACCAAAGTGATGATTTGGTCAGTCATCAGCGGCAAGGGCACTGGACGTCTGTACGTCGTCAAAGGAATAATGAGGCAAGATCAGTACAAAGAAGTATTACAAAATCGGTTGATTCCGCAGCTCAGAGAATGGTTTCCAAATGGGGAACCATTCACTTTCATGCAAGATGTAGCTCCCTGCCACACGGCTCGGTCTGTTAAAGCTTTTTTGGCAGAAAAAAATATCCCTCTGTTGGAATGGCCGGGTAATAGCCCATTGAAAATGTGTGGGAGCTGATGAAAAGAGAAGTGGCTAAAGATGTGATTACCAACAAAACCCAGCTCCTAGAAAAGATTATTCATGTGTGGAATCATCATCCTCAAATGCAATCGCATGCCGCGCAGAATTAAAGCTTTGATAGCGGCTAAAGGTGGCTCAACTAAATATTGACTTTTACTAACATTAATTTCACTTTTCTTTAAAACTTAATAAACTTATGCTTTTCTAAATTAATAATGCTGTTTTATTTATGTCAAATAAATAGGTAATTGATTGGATAATATAAAAATAAAAAACAAATCAATTTAAAATAATAAAACGGTACAATATCACTCGGTAATTAATATTTTACATGAAATCTTGCAGTGCGTCTAATAATTTGGCCAGGGACTGTATACACCTGAGTTTTTTCTAATATCTATAATATATATAAAATGCAACGTCTCTCTGTCTGTCTGTCTGTCCGTTAGTTCGCTTATCACTGGAGAACCACTTATCCGATTTACGTGCTTTTTTTTTAAACATACATATGTCTCTGGCCAGGTTATAGGCTATATTTTATTACGCCAGATAACATAAGGAACAAGCAGTGACGATAATAGTGAATCAATCCGGAAAAAAGTTTGCCGCTAGCGCGTTCTCTTGCAATACACTGCCTAAACCATTAAATATGGAACAATATCATGTAGCAAAGAATATCTATATTATACATAAAATGCAACGTATCTCTATCTGTCTGTCTGTCCGTTAGTGCGCTTATCACTCGAGAACCACTTATCCGATTCACGTGTTTTTTTTTAATTCATACATTTGTTCTCTGGTCAGGTTATCTATAATCTTTTATAATATCGATGGTTCAGGTCAATTTTTTCGATGTTGAGATATTGATACCATTGGATTCGTCTTGAGAAAGCTCTATCAAGTGCACACTAGTGCTATGTCTTTTAAAATATTTGCAACTGCATCTAGACAGACTGGGCATTATCAAAAGTAAAAAGCTTGGAGATTAAATAGTTCCAACTAGATAAGGCACCTTCGATAAAACTTCTTCTTGCAATATCCAAAAACAGCATTTTTGGACTTGAACCATTGATATATAAAATGCAACGTTTCTCTGTCTGTTTGTCCGTTAAGGCGCTTATCACCAGAGAACCGCTTATCCGATTTATGTGTTTTTTTTTAATTCATACTTTTGTTCTCTGGCCAGGTTATCTATAATCTTCTGTAATATATATAAAATGCAACGTCTCTCTGTCTGTCGGTTAGTGCGCTTAACAATCGAGAACTACTTATCCGATTTACCTGTTCTTTTTTTTAGTGTTCGGTACGGAACACTTATAAGATCACTTCGGTGTCTGTCTGTCTGTCTGTCTGTCTGTCACACCCGATTTTCTCCGAAACTATTTGACATAGAAAGGTGAAATTTGGTAATAATATAGGAATTGATGGCCTCATCACAGCCATGTAGTTTTGAGAATTAAATTTTGACTTAAGGGGTTAGTTTTGGGGAGTGAAGTCGGAAGTGAAAAAAAAAATTTTTTTTACTAGGTAATCGAGTGTGGTGTCAAATGAAAGCTTGTGAAAACACGAGTAAAAAATATATATATAATATTATACTTGCGCGCACTTTTCTTTGTATTATTTTTAAAAATTCGCTAAAAATCGCTGTCCCGGGCCTTATCTCGAAAACTACTTATCAAAAAATTTCGAAAAAATTCTGGAATATTCTCCACGGGGTGTAGATTGAACGAAAATTATCACGAGTGCATTAACTTTAATAATTTATATGGTATATAAAAAAAACAAAAATTTCAAGGTAATCAGATTTCAGTAAAGATTGGAAACAAACTTTGTTGAAAACTCATTCGGGGTGTGTTTTGTGAAGTCACTGATCATTTTATACCACCGTAACATAAATTTTGACTTAAGGGGTTCGTTTTGAGGGGTGAAATCGGAAGTGAAAAAAAATTTTTTTTTTTAACTAGGTCATCGAGTGTGGTGTCAAATGAAAGCTTGTGAAAACACGAGTAAAAAATATATATATATATAAATGCTTGCGCACACTTTTCTTCGTATTACTTTTAAAAAAATCTCTGTCCCCTACCTTATCTCGAAAAGTACTGATCAAAAAATTTTGAAAAAATTCTGGAATATTCTCCACGGGGTATAGATTGAACGAAAATTATCACGAGTGCATTACCTTTAATAATTTATTTGGTATATAAAAAAAAAACAAAATTTCAAGGTCACCAGTTTTTAGTAAAGATTGGAAACAAAATTTGTTGAAAACTCATTTGAGGGGTGTTTTGTGAAGTCACTGATCATTTTATACCACCCTAACAAAAAATTTTATTTTAAAAACAATCAACGTACGGAACACTATTTGTGCAAGTTCAACTTGCACTTGACCGGTTTTTTTAATTTATACAGTTGTTCTCTGGCCAGGTTATCTATAATCTTCTATAATATATATAAAATGCAATGTCTCTCTGTCCATTAGTGCGCTTATCACTCAAGAATCACTTATCCGATTTACATGCTTTTGTTAAAACATAAATATGTTTCCTGGTCAGGTGATATTTTATTACGTTAGGTAACATAAGGAATAAGCAGTGACGATAATAATGAATCAAGTCGGAAAAAAAGTTTGCCGCTAGCGCGTTGTCTTGCAATACACTGCCTAAACCATTAAATATGGAACAATATCATGTAGGAAAGAATATCTATATTATACATAAAATGCAACGCCGCTCTGTCTGTCTGTCCGTTAGTTCGCTTATCGCTTGAGAACTACTTATCCTATTTACGTGTTGTTTTTTTAGGTTTATACAAATTTTGTCGGGCCAGATTATAGGATATATTTATTTTATTGGGTTAGGTAATATAAGAAATAAGCAGTGACGATAATAGTGAATCAAATCGGAAAAAAAGTTTGCCGCTAGTTCACTCTCTTGCAATATACTGCCTAAACCGTTAAATATGGAACAATATCATGTAACAAAGAATGCAATATATATAAAATGCAACGTCTCTCTGTCTGTTTGTCTGTTCATTAGTGCGCTTATCACTCGAGAACCACTTATCCGGTTTTTTTTTAATTCATACATATGTTCTCTGACCACATTATATAATAATAATAATAATTTATATAATATATATAAAACGCAACGTCTATCTATCTGTCTGTCTATCCGTTAGTGCGCTTAACGCTCAAGAAGCACTTATCCTATTTACGTGTTTTTCATTCATATACCATATATGTTCTCTGGCCAGGTTATAGGATATATTTTATTACGTGAGGTAATATAAGGAATGAGCAGTTACGATAATAGTGAATCAAGTCCACGCGAGCGGAGCCGCGGGCACAGCTAGTAATATTATCTTTTGACTTTTGTATGCAACATATATGGAAAAAAAAAGGTCAAACCACGTTTATTTTTGGTGTTTTCTATTGATGTTAACAAATCCATATATTTATTTCTAATCTATAACCCTCTAGGTTAAATCTAATATATATATTATTGTTTTAATTTAATATTTGCACTATACTAAATAATTTCTGCATTTAATTTGTTGAGTAGTGTATAATGAAGCTAAAACCTTTAGCTGTAATTTAGCGTAATTGTTCGGGAGAGATAACGAGGACATTATATCCTGAGGCAGGAAAAAAATAATAAAAAACGAAGCAGTTCAAGGGTGTATTTTATACGGTCTGATATTTTCCCGTGTTGTTCTCTAAACGACTAAAGAAAATGAGGCAAGACAAGCTAACGAAAGATGGCTTGCAATATTCTTATAAAATTTTATTTGCTTGTTTTTCTGTTTGGGGGCTATTTTTTTCTGTTACGTCTTTATTATTAAAATATCTTAGCACTCAGTGCAGTACAGATAAGTACCTAAATTGGATATAATGTGTGCAGAAATTAAAACTTGTTTAGAAAGTTTCTACCTTGCTAGGGCTGTATTAAAAAAAGTGATAGTGTATTGTTGAGGTACGATTTGCCCATATTACCTTCACATATAGTCCGACCAATGATTCTTTGCAAGCACGCCATAAATGTCTGAATATAGTGTAAACATCCGTCTCTATTATTCTTCTTGTCAACGTGTTAGGTATTTTTAAAAACTTAAAAACGTAGGTCTTCTGTCATCTGAAGTTATTTACGACATTCGCTCTATTATCTGTCTCGGTTATTTGTATATATGCAAGAAAGACGGAGAATAGCCTGGAATTTGATATGTTTTGTCTGCCTGTCTGTTCTGTCCATCCGTTAGTGCACTTATTACTCGAGAACCACTTCTCCGATTTACCTGCTTTTTTTTTTAAACATACATATGTTCCCTGGCCGGCTTTTAGGATATATTTTAGTACGTTAGGTAACATAATAAACAGTGACGATAATAGTAAATCAAGTCGGAAAAAAGTTTGCCGCTAGCGCGTTCTCTTGCAATACACTGCCTAAACCATTAAATATGGAACGATATTATGCAGCAAAGAATATAGTATATATATATAAAAATGCAATGTCTCTCTGTCTGTCTGTTCGTTAGTGCGCTTACCACTCGAAAACCACTTATCCCATTTACGTGTTTTTTTTATTCATACATATGTTCTCTTTCGAAGTTATATAATAATAATAATAATCTATATTCTATAATATATATAAAATGCAACGTCTGTCTGCCTGCCTGTCTGTCTGTCCGTTAGTACGGTTATCACTCGAGAACCACTTATCCGATTTACGTGTTTTTTTTTAGATTTATACATAATATATATAAAATGCATTATAATTAAAATATATCCTATACTTTATTACATTAGGTAATATAAGAAATAAACAATGACGATAATAGTAAATCAAGTTTAAAAAAGTTTGCCACTAGCGCACTGTCTTGCAATATACTGCCTAAACCGTTAAATATGGAACAATATCATGTAACAAAGAACACAATATATATAAAATGCAACGTCTCTCTGTCTGTTTGTCTGTTCGTTAATGCGCTTATCACTCGAGAGCCACTTATCCGATTTACGTGTTTTTTTTTTTTAATTCATACATATGTTCTCTCGCCAGGTTCTATATAATATATATAAAACGCAACGTCTCTTTATCTGTCTGTCTGTCCGTTAGTGCGCTTAGCACTCAAGAACCCCTTATCTGATTTACGTGTTTTTTTATAAAATACATATGTTCTATGTTACGTTAGGTAACATAAGGAATAAGCAGTGGGGATAATAGTGAATCAACTCTACGCGAGCGGAGCCGCGGGCTTGGCTAGTATTGTATATGATCGATTTCTCGGTAATTTATCTTATGGCGAATCCGGTATCTGTGCGTGTATATTTAGATTCATTAATCATGAATGTGAGTTTTGTTCATGCACCAATTTATTAATTTTTTATGTATCATTACTAGGAAAATATACCTTATTTTTATATTCTATATATCAATTTTATATACGAATTATAATTATTTAGCAACTGTAACTCTATATAATTAATTTTAAATTTGCAGCTGCTGGTTTATCAATAGCAGTCTATATTATTTCCAAATATAAACATACAGAAAGTGGGAGTTAAAGTGTATACAGTGCATAACGCATCAGACAGATATCAGATCACGATTATAAGTTAACTTGAAACTTTAGCTAATAATTTTGAATTTTGAATTGCCATGCCCATTAGATTTAATATGAGAGACAAAATAATATCGATAACGAATTGAAATGAAAGTTTGAAGTTAAAAATCATTTGCGTAAAAGTCTGTTTCGTTTAGCGTTGACTTTGAGATTTTACTACTTTAGCATACATTGAAGAAGGAAGAGAAACATTTGAGGTACATCTAAACGCGATCCAAGATTAATATTAAACTCAAGGAAGGGCGACTTATATATATATATATATATATATATATATATATATATATATATATATATATATTTAGCCGGGCCCGCGGCTCCGCTCGCGTGGAGTTGATTCACTACTATCGTCACTACTTATTCCTTATGTTACCCAACGTAATAAAATATCTTCCATTATTTCTCCCTATTTCCCAATATTTTTCCTTATTTCCCATTATCTCTAAATAATTTCCATTATCTAGGCTTATCTCTGCTCATCTCCCATTATTTCTCCTTATCTCCCATTATTTCTCCTTATCTCCCATTATCTCACCTTATTTCCCATTATCTAGGCTTATCTCAACTTATCTCCCATTATTTCTCCTTATCTCCCATTATTTCTCCTTATCTCCCATTATCTCACCATAACTCCCATTATCTAGACTTATCTCTGCTTATCTCCCGTTATCTCTCCTTATCTCCCATTATTTATACTTATCTCCCATTATCGAGGCTTATCTCGACTTATCTCCCATTATTTCTCCTTATCTCCCATTATCTCCAATTATCTCCCATTATCTAGGCTTATATCGAATTATATAGAACATATGTATAAATTTATGAAAACACGTAAATCGGATAAGTGGTTCTCGAGTGATAAGTGCACTAACGGACAGACAGACAGACAGAGAGACGTTGCATTTTATATATATTGTATTCTTTGCTACATGATATGGTTCCATATTTAATGCTTTAGGGAGTGTATTGCAAGAGAACGCGCTAGCGGCAAACTTTTCTCCGACTTGATTCACTATTATCGTCACTGCTTATTCCTTATGTCACCTAATAAAATATATCCTATAACCTGGCCAGAGAACATACGTATGTTTAAAAAAAAAGCACGTAAATCGGATAAGTGGTTCTCCAGTGATAAGCACACTAACGGACGGACGGACAGACAGACAGACAGACAGAGAGACATTGCATTTTATATATATTATAGATATTCTCTGCTACATAATATTATTCCATATTTAATGGCTTGGACTGTGTATTGCAAGTGAACGCGCTAGCGGCAAACTTTGTCCGACTTCATTTACTATTATTGTCACTGCTCATTCCTTATGCTACCTATCGTAATAAAATATAGCCTATAACCTGGCCGGAGAACATATGTATGTTTTTAAAAAAAAAGTACGAAAATCGGATAAGTGGTTCTCCAGTGATAAGCGCACTAACAGACAGACAGACAGACAGACAGAGATACGTTGCATTTTATATATATTATCGATGTAATAAAATATATACCTATAACCAGGTCAGAGAACATATGTATGAATTTAAAAAATCACGTAAATCGGATAAGTGGTTCTCGAGGGATAAGCGCATTAACGGACAGACAGACAGACAAACATTGCATTTTATATACATTATAGATATAGATTATTATTATTATTATATAACCTGGCCAAAGAATATATGTATGAATTTAAAAAAAGACAGGTAAATCGGATAAGTGGTTCCCGCGTGATAAACGCACTAATGGACAGACAGACAGACAGAGAGACATTGCATTTTATATATGTTATAGATTATACATTACAGATATTTTTTGCTACATAATATTGTTCCATATTTAATGGTTTAGGCTGTGTATTGCAAAGGCACGCGCTAGCGGCAAACTTATTTCCGACATCATTCACTATTTTACGTCACTGCTCATTCCCTATGCTACCTATCGTAATAAAATATAGCTTATAACCTGGCCAGAGAACATAGGTATGTTTTAAAAAAAAAATACGTAAATCAGATAAGTGGTTCTTCAGTGATAGGCGCACTAACGGACAGACAGACAGACAGAGAGACGTTGCATTTTATATATATTATAGATATATATATATATATATATATATATATATATATATATATATATATATATATATATATATATATATATATATATATATATATATATGTAACATTCATTTTTTCCTAGATTTTAAGACCATGTAATGTTACTGATTTTTCACTTTAAATTGTACTTCTTTTCATTTTTGTATCGAGCGGTATATTAATCAGAAATTCCAAGCCGTTCGGTATATTAGTGTGCTGTGCGGGTTTGCGACCGAATCTCTCGATACGCCGGGATTGGTTAAATATTTGTATCCGCAGTTTTGGTTCCGGCGTAGCCATATTGCCGAGAGAGTGCCCACGGCTTATTTAAGCGTCCGGAGGACTCGGATCTAGGTTCATTTCCACCGAACCGCCAAGTAGGTTCATTTCCACCGATCCGCCAAGTAGGTTCATTTCCACCGAACCGCCAAGTAGGTTCATTTCCACCGAACCGCCAAGTAGGTTCATTTCCACCGAACCGCCAAGTAGGTTCATTTCCACCGAGCCGCCAAGTAGGTTGTTTCGACCAAGCCGCCAAGTAGGCGAATTTTCCATTGAGCCGCAGTAGAGGCTCATAGCAACAATTATGAGAGCTAAGTAAAGCACAAGTTTTTTTCTAACGTAAAGCCGTAGTGGGCTCTAAGTGTTTCCTGCAAAGTGTGAAATCGGTTGTGTTCCATCGAAGGCCTAGAAGCCGAAATAATAACCGTAAGTTACCAGAACATTCCTCAATAGACTTATTCCCGAAGCAGTGCCTTAATAGCAATTTGAACTGACAAAAAGTGAAAACCACGATTCTTCGCTTTCGGGGGTAGTCAGGTCTTAGAATTTAAATGTCTGATTTAGGGACTCTAAGAATAATAACTACCTGTTAGGCTAGAACTTTTTTGTAATCCTTAAAGACACAGAGGTTAGAACTTTTATTTTAAAAATCATGAATAAATTTTCTTTTTGTTGATTAAAGCTAGTGTCTCACTGAATACCTATCTTACTTTTCAGGATAATGACGGCTGTACCAAACTGTTTTTTTATTTAACATCTGTACACCCTTTCAGTATTTTTTCATTTTTTTAGCTGAAGTTAGATCCTTTCTATTTTAAAATGAATGGTGCCCAAAAGTCTTACAGCTGAGGCTTTTTAAAAATAAAAAAAAATAATTCCAAAAAGACGTACAAAAATTATCTCTTACCCATATCTCTCTACCAAGGAAAACTGAGCTAGTGTGTGTTTAATTTCTTTAGTTCTTTTAAAATCAGGATCCACTCAATTCATTATCAGAAATTAAAAAGAGGTTGCAAGAAAATTGCGCCCAAGTGTGGGAAAAACAACTTTTCACAGGGTACAAAAGTGCGGGCAAGTTCACACGTTACTATATATATATATATATATATATATATATATATATATATAATATATATATATATAATATATATATATATATATATATATATATATATTGACATTCATTGACTTAGTTAACATTAAAGATATTCTTTAATCTTTTCTGTTAAAACTAACAATAAAAGTTTTATAAAAAATTATTCATGCAAAAAAATAGCCTGTTTTGTTCGAAGTTTATGTTGTTATTGATGTCTCGTCTGTATACGTATATGGACTTCCAGCGGTCGTTTATCAATCCTAAAGCCAATATAACTTTTAACTGATAAGATAATATCCCAATTTCTAATAAAATAGAAACTTCTAGACACTTAAATTAGTTTGTGAAATAAATTCCTTTGTCTTTGTCATTGTACTGAAAGCGGTTTGTGAGAATTTGTTTCACGTATACATAAATAACCGTGAATAAAATGTGTTTGCAACTCAAGCATGAAATGTATTTCAGGCACTCGCTCAGCAACACAATGAATAATTATATATATATATATATATATATATATATATATATATATATATATATATATATACCGGGTGACACAGCCAACATGTAACTCCCTGTCATTTTTTTATTTTGAAAGTTACATATTCGTATTTTTAGATACCAGAATGGGACATTATTAAGCTTTCTTATCATTTAAGAAATATTTTTAACTACTTCCGGTTCGACCGAAAGTGACTGCAACTTTCTTATTTTAATGGAACCCTGTATATTTTTTTATCAATGTCAGCTTTCCTTGAAATTCTCTTTCCAACGATGTATCACAAATTGATATTTGTTTGACAGGTGACCGGCAATGGCGGATATACTAGCAATTGTTTTTGTTCGTTTTATCTCACTTTGGAAAGAATTGAAGAGACTATTCGTTTGTCGTGCCATTTTCGCGAGTCTAAGTGGCTCCTACAAAATATGATGCTTTACATTCAGTTACAGAATTTTCTCTTTAAATAATGATCAACATCACCGAAATTAAGATAGGAACACATATTTTTTATTTAACCTAGGTACACAGAATAATAAAAATATCTCTCCCCCCCCTCTCTCCCCTCTCCCTCTCTCTCTCTCTCTCTCTCTCTCTCTACACGGAACACTAATTGCACACTAATAATTATTTCTAAGTATTATCGGACTGTGAGCCCCCTGTACAAATAGTTTATTGGTATCGAACATATAGATTTGTTGTTATAATCTTGGGTGCAGGTTCATTCTAATGAAACTATACCCAAGATTATAACAATAGACTTAATTGTTCGATACCAGTTAAATCATTTAAATGTACTACAATATTACCCAATCAACTATTTTTACGGGGGGCTCATAGTCCGATAATACTCGTACTTTCAGATATAATTTCACTATCCTGTTATATTTGCAACCAAAGTGAGTAAGATATTTTTGGAAATATTTACTTGTCGAAACATATTTTCCATTTATGCACACCTTAGCTAATTAAATGTGACCTCTGGGATGCTTTAATTTATCTTGCTCTCTATCCAGCTGCTAGAATTCCATAATAAAGTGGCATTCAATAAATATATAAATGATATTGATGTATCCCATGATCTTTTACTTTGAACACTTTTGTAGATTGTTTAATATCTCTTTTATCTAAAAATCTAATCATTTTGTAGCTTTTCTCATAGCTTTATGAGAGTATTTCATTTAATAATTGGAATCCTTAGTTCTTCACTATTTTGTGAGACTGTCCAGGTTTTGTTTTTCAATGAGTTTCAAAAGCGGACGTATTGCCATGTTCAATCCTGCTGGATCGCCAACGTTCTTTGATTCTAACTTGAAAAGATTGACCGGTATATTCTACATACTGAGTATGATATGAGTTATATAACAAATAAATTCCGCTCTTTTTCAGAGTATCTAATAGCCCTTAAGACAATAACAAACTTCGCCTATTATGTCGACAATTTTATAACAACTTTTCATGTTATTCATCTCTCTAGTGTTCTACCCTTAATTATTAATATGCTTCCCAGTAAAGAAAAAAAGACGTAGGATTTGAAAGATAGTTTTCCTCGATGATCGAATTTCATGTATTTTCACATAAAAATTGTCATTGTTTTTTCCTAAAAGTTTTATCGACAACATCAATTAGGATACCGTCATCTGATATATATTGAGTACGGGCGACTATTGCACATTAGTGGTCGGTTTGTGTGGGTTTTCTATAGATTTTAAAAGTATTTATATAGTCTATTATTTCAGTGATGAGATCTAGAAAAAATTGCTTACAATTATTGTTATTTAAATTTAAATTTTTGTACTAAATTTTACGTTTGAGTCAATACTATTCAGAGACTATTACAAGGAATTTAATTCGTTCTAAGTGCCGATTCTTCCCAATAATGTGTTATCGACTACAAGATTATGTCAGGAGAAGAGGTGTTTATTCTCAAAAAAATATTCAAGAATTTCTGCAAGCAGTAGTAAAACCGTATATATTTTTAATTATTTTAACCACAATTACCGTTGGCGTTGGTAAAGCAACTAAAGGCGAATCGAAAGATCCGCAATCGAAAGATCCGCACTTCAGAAGTTCCCTAAGTGTGCTTTATACTTGCTGGACCATCCCAAGACGTGTTTCGCCGTATCACGGCTCATCAGTTGGGCTAGGCTCAGCAAATACAGAGAACACAATTTCAGTTCTTATCCAGGTACTAATGGAAAACAATGACAAGATAGATGCTTATACTGCACTCTGTCGGTGACTTATTTAAAATCTTTCCAAATAAAGCGGTCACTAAGGCTGACACTTAATTGCAGAAGCGCACCTGCCCGAGCTTCCCGCCCGAAGGCATAGATGGCGTTGGTGAAGCAACTAAAGGCGAATCGAAAGATCCTCACAACAGAAGTTCCCACAGTGTTCTTTGTATTTGCCGGACCATCCCGAGACGCATTTTGCCCTATCCCGGCTCATCAGTTGGGCCAGATTCAGCAAATACAAAGAATACAATTTCAATCCTTATAATTTTTATCCAGGTACTAACGGAAAACAATGACAAAATAGATGTTTATATTGCACTTTGTCGGTGACTTGTTTAAAATCTTTCCAAATAAAGCGGCCAGCAAGGCTGATACTTAATTACATAAGCGCACCTCCCAGAGCTTCCCGCCCGAAGGCATAGATGGCGTTGGTGAAGCAACTAAAGGCGAATCGAAAGAACCTCACATCAGAAGTTCCCAAAGTGTTCTTTGTATTTGCCGGACCATCCCAAAACCCATTTCGCCGTACCCCGGCTCATCAGTTGGGCTAGGTACAGCAAATACAAAGAATACAATTTCAATCCTTCTCCAGGTACTAACGGAAAACAATGACAAAATAGATGCTTACACTGCACTCTGTCGCCGACTTATTTAAAGTCTTTTCAAACCAAGCGGTACGCTTCTACAATTAAGTGTCAGCCTTTCTGGCTGTTTTGTTTGGAAGGACTTTAAATAAGTCCCCGAGAAAGTGCAGTATAAGCATCTATTTTGTCACAATTAGCGTGTGTACGTCCAACTAAATCGAAATGTGACCCAACGAAGAACCTTGGTAGGATTTTTCATTTCTCTTTTCTTTATTATTATAGTGTTCCTTCTGCAGACCAATTCACAGCCCCACAAAAAAAAAAGTGGGGTATACTTTTGATGCGATATATCAGATCCGTAGTATTTTTGCCCGAATCTGACGTCAGAATATCGCCATCACATCTCAATTTTTTTCTAACCTCAAAAAATAGGTAAAAATTAGTAAAAATTAAGAAAAATATACTCCTAAAAAATTGATTCAAGCTTTTTCATGAATCCAAAGATGTATTAATATGTATTCGGACACGCTAAGCTAATATTCATCGGTTGGATTAAGTCATACAGTTCTGTTTTCTTTCTAACCTCAATAAATCAGACAGATATAGTGGTTCTCGAATGCAAAAACGAATTCAAATTAAAATTCAACCGATTCTTACCAAATTTGGTACACGGGAGTTTTTTGGGTTGCTGATCATGAACCTGAGGTCGGATTTGCAAAATTCAAAATGGCGGATCCAAGATGGCGGACAAAATTTTTGAAAACCAACCGATTCCTACCAAATTTGGTATACAGTTGGGGAATCCTCAAACCTGATACTCTTAAACCCTAAACCCTGAAACCTTAGCCTCCCACACCCTGTAACCTCAAAAAATAGACCTCAATATTCCTGTAACTTTAAAAATGAGGCCCAATAAACTCAAAACTAGGACTTTTAAACCATATACTCTCAAATAGTAGACCCTTAAGCCCTAGAATTGCGAAGGTTAGACCCGCGCCTAACTTTCCTTTTTTTGGCTGTATCTTGTTCTTTTTTCCGCGAATGACCTATTCAAAGGCTTTCTGCCCAAACGCTTTTGATGACTTGTTTCTCTTTTTAGCGACCAGGAATAGTCCGCTAGCATATGGTCATCCCATCGTCCTTGATACCGATTTTCTATGATTTTCAGATCTTGGTGAAAACGTTCCCTGGGATGACCATATGCTAGCGGACTATTGCTGGTCGCTAAAAAGAGAAACAAGTCCTCAAAAGCGTTTGGGCAGAAAGCCTTTGAATAGGTCATTCGCGGAAAAAAGAACAAGATACAGCCAAAAAAAGGAAAGTTAAGCGCGGGTCTAACCTTCGCAATTCTAGGGCTTAAGGGTCTACTATTTGAGAGTATATGGTTTAAAAGTCCTGGTTTTGAGTTTATTGGGTCTCATTTTTAAAGTTACAGGGTTATTGAGGTCTATTTTTTGAGGTTACAGGGTGTGGGAGTCTAAGGTTTCAGGGTTTATGGTTTAAGAGTATCAGGTTTGAGGATTCCCCAACTGTATACCAAATTTGGTAGGAATCGGTTGGTTTTCAAAAATTTTGTCCGCCATCTTGGATCCGCCATTTTGAATTTTGCAAATCCGACCTCAGATTCATGATCAGCAACCCAAAAAACCCCGTGTACCAAATTTGGTAAGAATCGGTTAAATTTTAATTTGAATTCGTTTTTGCATTCGAGAAGCTCTATATCTGTCTGATTTAATGAGGTTAGAAAGAAAAGAGAACTGTATTGCTTAATCCAACCGATGAATATTAGCTTAGCGTGTCCGAATACATATTAATACATCTTTGGATTCATGAAAAAGCTTGAATCAATTTTTTAGGAGTATATTTTTCTTAATTTTTACTAATTTTTACCTATTTTTGAGGTTAGAAAAAAATTGAGATATGATGGCGATATTCTGACATCAGATTCGTGATCAGCGGGCAAAAATACTACGGATCTGATATATCGCATCAAAAGTATACCCCACTTTTTTTTTGTGGGGCTGTGTTATCACAGGTCAACACGAATTTTGACTTTGATAAGAGGGTATGAAATTTCGATAGATTTATCGACAGTTAAATGAAAAAAATATATATGGCCTGAAAAAGTTTGCTTTTGTATCCAGGAGAACGGTTGAACAGTATTTTAGAAAATCCATAGTTTAAATTTTTATTTATTGATAAATCGAAACAAATATATTTATATATGATTTTTATCAACTTTTACTATCATATCAAATTACAAAATAGTGGAAAAAAGTTTAAAAGTGAACCCTATTACTTTTTCTTTCATGTTCATAAGTACTTTCTCTCAGTAAACCCTAAATGTAGTCCCCCATCATATTTTCGTTGTATTGGCCCTGATAACGTTGTTCGAAGTTCATAATATCTTGGTGAAAACGTTTTCCTTGTTCTTCTGAGTACGCCCCCATGTTGTTTTCAAATTTATCTAAATGAGCATGCAGCATATGTACTTTTAGAGACATTCTGCAATCCAGTGTTTTAAAGTTTTCTAACATGTTTTCAACTAGCTCTTGGTAATTTTCAACTTTGTTATTCCCTAAAAATCCAGAAACTACTGCTTTAAAATTATTCCAACTTTATTTTTGAGCACTAGTAAGTAATTTTGGAAATTCGTCACTGGCAAAAATTTTTTTAATTTGTGGACCGACAAAAATTCCAGCTTTAACCTTTGCTTTTGACAACTTTGGAAAAAAGTTTCTTAAAAATGTAAAAGCTTCAGATTTTTCATCTAGCTTTTTACGAATTGTTTCATAAGCCGTAACTTGATGTGTAAAGGCGGCATTAATACATTTTCAGGTTCAGCAATAGGTTTACATTTAACGTTTTGTTTTTCAGCACAAAATTCCGTTCTTAGTGGCCATGATCGTTGAACACAGTGTTGAGCATCCGCTCTACTATCCCACAAACAGAAATAACACGGATATTTTGTATATCCACCCTGTAGTCCCATTAAAAATCCTAACATCTCAAAATCTCCAATGAACTGCCACTTATACTCTTGATATTTTAAAGCTTCGAGTAAAATTTTAACGCTTTCATAGTCTTCTTTTAGATGTACGGAATGAGTGACTGGAAGAGATGGAAATTTATTTCCGTTATGTAATAAAACGGCTTTCAAGCTTTTCGTCGAGCTGTCAATAAATAAACGCCATTCACTGGGAACACAGGGCATCCCAATTGCTTCAAACAAACCTCTTATATCGTTACAATAACGAAGTCCATCTTTTTTGGTGAAAAACGTAGCAAATGTCTCATGCCGACTTCGTTGATCCGTTATTTTGACATCAATAATGCATTGCTTCAAACGAGAACCCAAAAGCTCTGCCTTACTCTTCGGCAAATTTAAATCTCTTCTTAAGTCATTAAAGTCTTCTGAGGTAAGAAAATGGGGTTTCGGTGATTCCGGTGACAGTACAAATTCTTCATCTTCAATATTTTTATTTGAACTCTGAGATGAGCTTGACTGAAACAATTTTTTTAGGAGGTTCAGGTACTGGAAGTTGTGGGCTATGTGAGATTGGAGCAGAAGATGAAGCAAGGTCAGGATATTCCATGGGTTTCGCATTTTTGCCTTTTAGCTGGATTTACTACGCAAAAATAACAGTCATTAACGTGGTCTCTTGGCTCTCGCCAAATTCTCGGTACTGCAAATTTCGTACTCCGTTTCTCACCTCGATACCAACCTGAAATAAATAAAGATAAAAATAAACATATTTATATTTTTTTTACTAAAAATTGTTTACCTTCTAAACATCTTTTACAGATACTACATGTGGAGCCCAGGGCTTGTCTAGATTCCGAACAGGGCAGTTGAAATAGGCTTTGTAGGCTTCACAATGCTTTTCACATGCGTTTAAATAAAATTTTATATCTCGTACTTTAATAAATATACCACATATATAACAAAATGCATCAGCATCATATTTACACTTTCTCGACGACATTTTAACCTCTTGAAGTCTTCTACAAAACAGTCAATTGTTGTTTATCACTTAAGTGACATCTGTAGACACTGGGTAAAAGTTACGCCTTTATTTTTTCGCGGTATTTTTAAATATACCAGAACTATTTAATATTTCTACGATAACTCAAAAAAATGTATTATTATCACAACTACCACAAAAACAAACTTTATATGGAATATGGGCACTTTTCCTTTATTTTGGAGCATAATGAATAGAAAAATCATAAAATAAATTTTAGGACAAAAACAAAAAATTTTTTTGTAGAGTTGTGTTATGATTTACGAGGCTGGTTTGAAAAGTCCGTGCAAAAATAAAAAACTACTTATGTGTTTGGGGTAAACCTTTTTATTTTTCGACATAGTCTCCTTTTAGGCTTATACACTTCGTCCAACGATGTTCTAGTTTGTTGATCCCTTCCGAATAATAGGATTTGCCCAAGTCTGCAAAATATCCATTAGTGTCTGCAATCACCTCCTCGTTTGAATAAAATCTTTGTCCCGCCAGCCATTTCTTCAAATTGGGGAACAAATAGTAGTCCGAGGAAGCCAAGTCTGGAGAATAGGGGGGATGTGAAACGAGTTGGAATCCTATTTCCATTAATTTTGCGACCACAACTGCTGAGGTGTGTGCTGGTGCGTTGTCGTGATGGAAAAGGACTTTCTTGTGGGCCAATCGCGGGCGTTTTTCTTGCAGCTCGGTTTTCAAACGGTCCAATAACGATGAATAATATTCACCTGTAATAGTTTTACCCTTTTCCAGATAGTCGATGAGGATTATCCCTTGCGAATCCCAAAAGACAGTCGCCATAACCTTTCCGGCCGAAGGAACGGTCTTCGCCTTTTTTGGTGCAGATTCCCCCTTGGTAACCCATTGTTTAGATTGTTGTTTGGTCTCAGGAGTATAGTAATGTATCCATGTTTCATCCACAGTGACGAAACGGCGCTTAAAGTCCTCCGGATTCTTCTGGAACAGCTGCAAACCATCCTTGCAACACTTCACACGATTCCGTTTTTGGTCAAGCGTGAGCAATCGCGGCACCCATCTTGCGGATAGCTTTCTCATGTCCAAATGTTTATGCAAAATATTATATACCCGTTCAGTTGAGATGCCCACAGCACTAGCAATCTCACGCACTTTAACTCTTCTGTCATCCATCACCATATTATGGATTTGATCAATGATTTCTGGAGTCGTAACCTCCACAGGCCGTCCAGAACGTTCAGCGTCCCTTGTGCCCATATGGCCAGTCCGAAAATTTTGAAACCACTTATAAACTGTTCTAATCGAAGGTGCAGAGTCACCATAATGTTTATCAAGCTTCTCTTTAGCCTCCTGAGGCGTTTTGCCTTTCATAAAGTAATGTTTAATCACCACACGAAATTCTTTTTCGTCCATTTCTTGAAAATGACTCGACTTCTTTGATTCACACGAATGCCAAACACAAAGAAATAGACCAATATGGCTGAAACTTGGTGTGCGTTCATTCAAGAGATGCTACTAACTAAACATACGCGCCGGTGGTGCCATCTCTCGGACTTTGCACGGACTTTTCAAACCAGCCTCGTATGATTCAAAGAATACGTTATAAATAATGTTTAAGCAATTTGTAGATATTGGTATAATAATTTCACCAGTCAGTATATTATTCTCAGTAAATTTATTCTTATATATACCAGCTAATAAATTTTTGTAAATGCGAGCTTCTGTTAAGAACATATTTTAAGCAATTCCAATATGAAAAAGGGAAATTGAAGGAACAGACTTTTTTCCGAGTTCCCTTAACTCGCAAACACGAGATGTAACGCAAATATTTGTCAACAAAAAGATACCTGCTTGATATTTATTTTACATATCAAAGAATAAAAGCAGGGTGAGACACTTCTTTAAACGTACGTGTGTTTGAATAAATTTGGGTTAAACTGATACCTACGTATTATTTTTTTATTCAATCTTTATACACTAAATATGTTTTCAGTTTTTAGAAATTTCAAATGAAAGTAAATAGTAGTTATTTGTCTGGAAGTTAATTAATTTTTAAACAGCAGTGCCTCTTGAACATCTTCCTCAGCCTTCATCGATCTATTGCTGCCCTCATATCTCTGTCTTATCCATACCAACCCGGTCGTTCAATTGATGTCATCAGTCCAACGTTTGGGAGGGCGTCCATGGTCTCCATTTTAATATAGATTGGAAACAGTATAGCTCTATTTGACCTTAGTGATTGACCTAATATAAGTGTTGCTTTTACGATCTTTCATCGATCTGTCTGTCTGTCCGTTAGTGCGTTTATCACTCGAGAACCATTTATCTGATTTACGTGCTTTTTTTAAAATATATAAAGGGTCTTCCATTTGGGACTTGACAACTTTGAAATTTCACTGTGAACGCACCCCTAAGCCAATCACCGAACTGTCAACGTCAAAATATTCAGTAAAGTCAACATTTTCATCGTGGTGAAGTACACGAACGAACAACGTTTACAAATAATTAAAATTTACTACCAAAATTTGGAGTCGGTGACTGCAACTTTAAGAGCGTTAACGCCAATTTTTGGTCGTAATTCTCGTCCCAGTAGACCAGCAACAAACGATTTACGTGTTTTTGATAGTCTATCTCAAACGAACCAAAACAGTCAATTTCACGGCGTTCTCAAGAATTGGGCATTGCTCAGACCACTCTATGGCGAATTTTGCGAAAGGATCTTGGCCTGCACCCTTATAAGTTAAAGTTAACTCAAGAACTAAAGCCACTCGATCATATGAAGCGACGTACGTTCTCGAATTGGGCTCTAGAAATGTTGGAAAAAGATGACCAATTTCATCGCAAAATCGTCTTTAGTGATGAAGCGTATTTTTGGATAAACGGCTTCGTCAACAAACAGAATATGCGTGATTGGTCAGGTGAAAACCCTCATGTGCTTGAAGAAACATCACTTCATCCACAAAAAATTACTGTTTGGTGCGGTTTTCATGCCGGTGGTGTCATTGAGCCGTTCTTTTTCGTTGATGAAAATAACCGTTACGTTACAGTCAATGGAGATCGCTACAGAGGCATGTTGCAACGTTATTTCTTTGATCAATTGCATGGGCTAGACATTAATGATATGTGGTTTCAACAAGACGGCGCCACAAGCCACACAGCGGGTGTAACAATCGACTTACTGCAATCTAAATTCGGTGAACGTGTTATATCGAGAAATGGTCCCGTCGAATGGCCGCCTAGATCGTGTGATTTAACACCTCTAGACTTCTTCTTATGGGGGTACGTTAAATCATTGGTCTATGCTACCAAGCCTGCGTCGTTAGAGGAGCTCAGAGCCAATATTGAAAGAGAGATAGCGGCCGTTTCCGTCGAAATGTGTGGCCGAGTCATCGAAAATTGGGTTCAACGAATGGACCGCTGCAAACGTGCCCGTGGTGGACATTGAATGAAGTCGAATTCCATACATAAATGTTTTGATTGTACTTCAAGCCGATAGTAAAATTTTCGAAATGTCTCAAATGGGTTGAATTTTATTTCAAAAAAAAGTTGTCAAGTCCTTAATGAAATACCCTATATATGATCTCTGACCAGGTTATAAGATATATTTTATTACGTTAGGTAACATAAGGAACAAATAGTGACGATAATAGTGAATCAAGTCAAAAAAAAGTTTGTCGCTAGCTCGTTCTCTTGCAATATACTGCAAAGAATATATAATATATATATGTAATGTCTCTCTGTCTGTTTGTCTGTCCGTTAGTGCGCTTATGACTTGAACATCACTTATCCGTTTTTTTTTTTTTAATTCATACATTTGTTCTCTGGCCAGGTTATCTATAATCTTCTATAATATATATAAAATGCAACGTCTCTTTGTCTGTTTGTCCGTTAGTACGCTTATCACTTGAGAACCACTTAACCGATTTACGTGTTTTTTTTTTAAAAAAATTTCATACACTTGTTCTCTGGCCAGGTTATCTATAATCTTCTATAATATATATAAAATGCAACGTCTCTCTATCCATCTGTTTGTCTGTTAGTGCGCTTATCACTCGAGAACCACTTATCCGATTTACGTGTTTTTTTTTTTTTTAATTCATACATTTGTTCTCTGGCCAGATTATCTTTAATCTTCTCTAATGTATATAAAATGCAACGCCTCTCTGTGTGTCTGTCTATCCGTTAGTGCGCTTATCATTCGAGAATGACTTATTCGATTTACGGGCTTTTTTTTTAAACATACATTTGTTCGCTGGCCAGGTTATACGATATGTTTTATTACGTTAGGTAACATAAGGAATAAGCAATGACGAAAATAGTGAATCAAGACGGAAAAAAGTTTACCGCTAGCGCGTTCTCTTCCAACACACTGCCTAAACCATTAAATATGGAAGAATATCATGTAGCAAAGAATATAATATATATAAAATGCAACGTCTCTCTGTCTGTCTGTCTATTCGTTAGTGCGCTTATCAGTCGAAAACCACTTATCCGATTTACGTGTTTTTTTTATAAAGTAAATATATTCTCTGGCCAGGTTATAGGATATATTTTATTACGTTATGTAACATAAGAAATAAGCAGTGACGATAATATGAAACAAGTCCACGCGAGCGGAATCGCGGCCACAGCTAGTCGACAATAAAATAACTTATTTACTTTGTTAACTGACATCAAATATATTTTTTGTAAAGATCTACAAATGCGTTATCGCGATTTCTTAGTACAATTACATTTTCAAACACTTAACTAAGACTAAAAATCTTAAGTGCTATAAAAGTTGGTAAAGGACGAAATTTCCGACGTCGGCTTGACTATTTAGTAAATTTATTTTAGGGCTCTTTTAATGTCTGTAAATTTCTAGAGATTCTAAGAAATTAAGTTTTGACCCTTTAGGTACCGTATGGACTATTGATAAACAATAAATATTAGGAAACGGATGGTCTGTTTCTAAGAAAATGCTTAGCAAAGTGATTTTTAGTTTTTTAAGCTATACGATGCATTATCTTCCACGAATCTTGTTTTGAAATTTCGTCCTGTTTGGCCTACGTAAAGGCTATTGAACTCTTGACATTTAAGCTTATAAACTCCTGATTATGTTTATTAGTTTTACCTTTTGAGGTTTTATTTTTATTCTTGTTTTTCGGCTGTGAGAACTGGAGATATTTTAAACCCGCTCAAAAATTATCCAATATATATTTTAGTGCCAAAGATAAAATTAATAGGAGGCTTATAAACCGGAGTTTATAAGCCTAAGTGTGAACAGTGCAATAGCGGTTACGTAGGCCAAACAGGATCGAATTTCAAAACAAAATTCGCCGAAGATAATGCATCTTATAAGTTAAAACATGAAAAATCACACTTTGCTAAGCACTTCTTAGGAACAGACCATCTATGTCCTAATATTAATTGTTTATCAATACTCCATACGACACTTAAAGGGTTAAAACTTAATTTCTTAGAATCTATAGAAATTTACAGAGATTCAGAGAATCCTAATGGAAATTTACTAAATAGTTAAGTACACGTCGGAAAGTCCGTCCTTTACCAACTTTTATAGCACCTAAGATACTCACATCCTTTCATTATATGAGCATAAATACAAAAAAATTTGTTTTAGTCTTAGTTAAGCTGTTGAAAATGTAGTTGTACTACTAAATCGCGATAAAGCATTTGTAAATCTTTACAAAAAATATATTTGGTGTCAGTTAACAAAGTAATTAAGTTACTTTATTATTAAACTGTACTGTCACAAAGTAACAGACCAATCAATGAACTCTTTAACTATATAGGGTTCCGGAAAGTTAGGTTTTCTAGAAAAATTGGACGCTTGAGAAAGATTACAGATCATATACGTATACATCTTGTTTTTTTACTTATTTAATTTTAATTCTTTATCGTCTTAGTCCCATATTTAAATCACTTTTGAAAGTTGCTTTTCACCGCATGATCCTGGAAAGTTTAAAAAGGTTTAACTGATAACTCCTTGGATAACAAACACAAACTTCTTAAGAGTCAGACAAATAAGAGAGTGAATTTAAAAAAGAAAGTTTACAAATTTATAGCAGAAAAGGGAAAAGATTCAACATTGGTTTAATGTAAAACTGGTATAATGGCATGGATTATCCAAGAATTAAGTGCTTCGAAGGCAAATTTAGGAAAATTTATTTTAGAAACAAGAATTCCTTTACAACGTCAAAAGTTAATGGAAAAATAATTATTTCATGAAATTAGGACTGAAATATTTATTTGAAGTTATAAAATAAGGAATTGTAAATAAAGTCTTGCTAGACATAGTAAAAAAGTCAAAATATAACTAAGTAAGATTAGTACTGTTGTAAATAAAAATTATTAATTTTTATAGTGTATAACACTTTTTTGATATTTTGAAAATGTCCCTGTAAACCAGCTTTTCTTAACCTGTGGGGCGCGTAACACTAGTGGGGCGTGATTACGTTATTGGGGGGGCGCGAGTGTATCGAAAAGAAATTATTAAAAACATTCATTAAAAACATTTAATATAATTTATTGAAAGGAAACCAAAACAAAATACATTCTGTCATAATAAAAAATAAAATACACATTTACACTGATATAATACGCCTATAAATAGGATTATATTAGTACTGCACAATGTATTTACCTATTTATTAACATATCAATACTAAATTAAAAACAAGTTTAATAATTACACAAGTCTGCAAAAAAAAATACATTCATTAGTAAGCACTAAACACATTTCTTTTTCCCAGTGAGACTCCTTTTGGTACATTTTCGCTTGTAGGAAGCATCTGGAAGGTCTCTCTGAAGCATCCAACAGTAGTTTGCCATCATTGAGATGCTCCATCTTCCCTGGTATCTTTTTTCCATCTCCTTAATATCTTGGTGAAATCATTCACCTTGCTCTTCACTCAGATCTCCTAATTTTTCTGGAAAGTAGTCGAGGTGGGAATGAAGAAAATGTACTTTTAAACTCATTAGGCAACGCCTAAAGCTTGGAATGCTTTTAACATTCTTTTGACGATTTGTTTGTAGTTAGGGTCTTTGTTATTGCCTAAAAATTTCTCTATGACCTCTTTAAAGGCAATCCATCCTTCTCTTTGATGATCCGTCATGGTTGTGATGAATTGTGGATCAGCCATAAGCTGTCTAATATCTGGTCCAACGAAAACACCTTCCTTCAACTTTGCCTCCGAGAGGCCTGGAAACTTTGATATTAAGTATTTGAAGCAATTTCCATCTCTTGGAAGTGACTTTACAAATTGCTTCATCAATCCCAGCTTTATGTGAAGCGGTGGTAGAAGAACTTTATGAGGAGGCACCAAAGTTTCATGCAGGACGTTTTTTTCGTCAACTTTAAGGTCCCTCGGAGGCCAACACTTTTTGGTCCAGTGATTTGCTCGGTCTCTACTATCCCATAGACACAAAAAGCAAGGGAATTTGGTAAACCCAGATTGTTGCCCGAGCAACATGCCCAAGATTTTTAAATCACCGCACACTTGCCAACCGTGGTCTTTATATTTTAATTTGCAAAGAACCAATTCCAAGTTTCTTGTAGGTTTCCTTGGGGTGTACGGAATGACCGACAGGAATGGAAGTATAGAAACCGCCATTGTGAAGCAGAACTGCTTTAAGGCTTCTTTTTGAAGAATCTATGAAAATACGCCACTGTGCTGGGTCGTATGAGATCTTAAATCTATCCATCAAACCTTCAATATTGGTACAATAAACTAACTCGTCCTCTTGGGCAAAGTAGGAAGTGAACTGCTTCTCATGATATCTAAACCAGGAGGAAGACACTCCCGGCAAAAGTAAGTTCCTGCTTTTGAGCCTTGATCCAAGCAACTCAGCAGCGTTTTTGGGAAGATTCAAGTCTCTTACCAAATCATTTAGCTCGCCCTGGGAAAACAATTTCGGACTGCTGTCATCTTCAAATTGAAAACTTGACTTGTCATCGGGTTCAGGTACAGCACCATCTTCGTCAGAACTTGGAATCTCTTCCAAGGTAGCAGGGGCCTTGGGTACTGGTATTTATTATGGGACGAATAGCTGATTGCAGATTGGTGTATGAAATGGACTGCTTCCATTTTGAATTATACCCTTTCACATTAAACGAATAAAAGTAACAATCATCACTATGGTTCTTTTGCTCACGCCATACCATAGGAATCGCATATCGGAAAGCTTTTTTCTTGCCCTTAAACCAATTTCGAAGGTCTTCAACACATCGTTTACAGACTTTATGAGGTGCCCAAACTCTATCCTGATCTCCAAGTTTTAAGCCAAAATACGTGAAGTATACTTTTTTTACAAAGTTCGTAATATTGAGTTGTTGCTTTAATACCATATATTCGCCACAAATATAACAGAAACTGTCAGACGAATTCACACACTTCCGCACAGATGACATTGCACTATATTGAACCAAGATCTATAAAACAATGACGAGTTAACACGTAATTGTACCGCGCCACTTTCTACACTATCGGAGCACGCACGTTCTGGTTACAACGTTTATGTTTGTTAATTTAGCTCACACAGGGTGTTCTTTATTTAGAAAGTAATGATAGTTATGGCCTGTATACATTTAAAACAGTAATCAAAATAAAATTGTACCTATTTATTTATGACTTCAAATTAGCCCAAAAAAACCCTTTTCTATAATAAAATTTTGCGTTTTGCAAAATAACCTGACGTTCTGGAATTTTTTGAGTTTTTTTTTGGTTTTCAGAACACCTAAATACATAGAAATTAGTTGAAAACATCCAGACAGCATTTTTGTTGCAGACCTGTGTTATTAGTGACTCCCTTGGGCCTGTTTTGCAGAGCAAAGATTTTCGAAGGATGGTTTAATATTAGAAACAGACACTCTGAGTTCTTTTTCTATATTTACTTGAGATCTATATTTTGCTTTGAAAACAGCCACCGCAGAAAATCCGGTTTCGCAAAGGTAGGATGTTGAAAATGGTAATAGTATACGAAATGCTCTTGTTTTTAGTGTAGAAAACTCATCATTCATCCCTGCTCAAAATTCAAAGAGTGATTTATTATTAAATTGTCTTTTGATTTTGCACTTGCCACAATTCCAATTTTCTACAAAAAGCATTAATTTTATCTTTTGTATCGAATATATGTGTATTTGTTCCTTGGAGTTGAAGATTTAAGGTATTTAGTTTCTCGAGTATATCGACCAAGTAGCTCAATTTCATTACAAATAAACTATCTCGAAACTTCTCGGCTTCCGGTCGGTTTTCCTCTTCTAGAAAAATGGCGATTTTATCTCTTAATTCATAAACACGTTGCAAATATTTCCCACGTGATAACCATCTTGCCTCGCAATAAAATAGTAACGCTGAATATTCGGCACCCATGTCTTTATAAGGTGCAGAAAAAATTCTAGATTTTAGGGGTCTCATTTTAATATAATTTACTACGGTTACAACTGTAGGGAGCACAATATTCAGAGCAGGACTCATTTCTTTGGAAGCCAGAGCTTTTCTGGGGATTATACAATGTGTCCACACACACAGTGGAGATTTTTGTTTCACAAGTGCTTATACACTTTGAAATCTTCCAGATATTGAATGAGCACCATCGGTACATATTCCGACGCAATTTTTCCACTTCATATTTGCCTCGTTTTCAAAATCATTTAAGGGGGCCCCGAAGGCAGAAAAATTTTAAAATTATCATTTTTTTTTTATTGCTTTAAATCAAAGTTCAACCTTTTCTGCACAATTTAAGACAATTTTCATCAATTTATCTTAACTAGAAGTATTTTTAAAAATTTAAGAAAAAAAAAAAAGTTAATACTTTTCACTTCACAGATAGTCAGATTTACACGTTTACAACCAAACTGGCAGGTTTCCAAGGTTTCCTTTAGCAATAGAAAAAAATCGATGTTTTTCTACGCTAATAATCGATAGTTTCGGTAGGTATTGAAACGTCGAAAAACAAGAAAAAGGTCCGGTCGTGGAGCTGTATCAGAGACGAACCCGCGCTCATTGAAAATCGCTCGTCCTGAAAAGTTGTGGTTTTTGACCTTTCGGTACACGTTTCTCAAAATGTAAACACCCAAACCTTACTAAACTTTGTGGAAATATTTAATGATGTTAGAGGATTATTTGCCCGCAATTTCACATTCGTTGATGTAGTAGAAGGCAAGAAAAAAATCATGAGTGAGAGAAAAAAAAAGTACATTTTTTAAATTCAAATTAAAAAAAAAGTAACGAGTATATTTAAATGAAATTGCGAACACTAATACAACAGGATACCCTTAATCCAGTAAAAAATTACATCAGTAACCTATTTAGAACCCGAGGAATCGGTACCGAAAGTGAGCAACCTCGCTCATAAGGATAAGGTAGCCTTCGGGGTCCCCTTAAGACAGCAAATAATGAGAGTGATGTTGCTTTGAGTTCTATTGGTTTGCAGAAAAATAGTTCTTCTACTGTTGACATACCATCACAAAATCGAATATAGGCAATGAAATGAACATCTGTATTGCTATCTGTTGCCTCATCAAGCTGAATTGAAAACAATTTGTTACGCAACTTCCCGAAAAACTGATGCTGTACATCTTCAGTTATATCACCAATTCGACGGGCAACAATATCATTTGATATAGGTATGGATAGCAATTGTTTGGCAAAATTATCTCCAAATGTAGTTTCCACAATCTCAATTGATGCTGGCAAAACAAGCTCTTCACCAGTGGTGTGAGGCTTTTTACATCTAGCTATTTTATACGAAACTTTGTAAGAGGCAAGTAAAGCTTTTTCATTCACAGACAAAGTTTTTTTTAAAAAAAGATTTCTGCTTTACATATGATTTTAATTTTAATTCGAAAAATTCCCGGGGTTTGTTAAGGTACTCACTATGAAGCGTTTCCAAATGTCTTTTAAGTTTATTTGGTTTCATGCTATCTGCTGCCAAGATTTTTGAGCAAATAACACACAGAGGCCTTTCTTCTTCATTTACTTCAGTACTGGTAAACCCTAAATTAAAGTATTCTTGAGAATATTTTCTTGATTTTATTTTCGGAACCACGCTCGTCTGTACACTTGGTGAGGCTTCACTATCGTCTAATGCTCGTTTACGCCCACTTAAAAATTTATCCAGGATTTTGTATAAATTTACTGCCGTGAATATTTAATACCTTGAATTTCAATTAACACGTAAATTACAACATACACATTCACGATAAATCCGATAGCAGTAGAAGGATCAACTTGACTGAGACAGGCTGTAATTGAACGAGATGCAGGATTTATACACTTTTGGACAGACTTTCCCAATATTCGAGACAACTCGGAACTTGTCGCGAAGCCGCTACTGATATGGGGGACATAACAGAGAGCAATAGAGAGGCATCGATTCTAGTTTTGTCAACGCAGCAGATATGTGTTGCCAAATATAATTAAATTTACTTATTCTTGGTAGCTAGGTTTGTAATTAAGGTCATAATGTAGCTTTAGCATTAAAATACTGAAAATACATTATTATTGCATGCATTATTATTGTATGAGAGGGGGGAGGCGCGATGAAAAATTATGTTTGAAAATTGAGTCGCAAAGGTTGAGAAACGTTGCTCTAAACCAGGGGTGCTCAAACGGTCGATCGCGATCGACAAGTCGATCGCGAGTGCTTTTTGAGTCGATCTCGAGAAAAAAATTCCGATATAGAACTATTCACAGATTTTGTTTTAGGTAACTAAAACAAAATGTAATGAATAAACTACTGAAATTTATTCGATCCACAATTAGGCCAGAATAACCCCCCCATCACTTTCTTTGATCATAATAACCCCCTGCTAGCGGAAGAAGGCAGCTTTATCAAAGGAACGCGCGGTACTTGTCAAAGAAAAGCCGCGTTTTTGATTCCTGCCGATTTTTTTAGAAACTTCGGGCGGCGTGTTTGACGGGAACTTTCGAGACTTCGTTCGCGCCGATATAAATATTGCGCCTGCAGAAATAGGAGTCAGTCTGAGTTGTAACTTGAAGGCGATACATCGATACAAAGTTTATTAATAAATAGTCCAAAATGAGTGCGGCGAAGAAAAGTAAAACTTATCATTTTAATAACGATTGGGAGGAAGAATTTCTCTTTTGTATGGTAAAGGATAAGTGCATTTGTCTCATTTGCCGTGCGTCAGTTGCAATACCTAAGCGTGGGAACTTAGAGAGGCATCATAAAACAGAGATTATGTCTGCTGTTAGAGAACTTCAGTTATCTCGTCCGACTGTCACAAGGCGTGTTGAAGTCATGAGTCAAGACATGGCAGATAAACTAAAACATGATATTATGGAATGTACATACTTTTCTTTACAGTTCGACGAATCCACCGATATGACAGACACTGCCCAGCTGTGTATTTTTATTCGAATGGTATTCAATGACATGTCGGCTAAGGAAGAGTTTTTGACAATGATTCCTCTGAAAGGAAAGACTTGTGGTGAAGATATATATGACGTTTTCTTCAATTTTGTAACAAACTACAAGCTACCAATATATAAATTAGTGTGCATTACAACCGATGGAGCACCAGCAATGACTGGAAACGAAAACGGTTTTGTGGCATTGTGTCGAGCTAATGATGATTTCCCTTCATTTTTCTCCTTCCATTGCATTATACATCAACAAGTTTTGTGTTCAAAAGTTCTAAACATGGAGGAGATTATGGGCATTGCAATAAAAATTGTGAATTCTATCCGTGCACGTAGCTTGCAACGACGGCTCTTTAAATTGCAGTTGGAAGATAGTGAGTCAGCTGAACACACTGATTTAGTTCTTCACACGGACGTCAGGTGGTTGAGTCGCGCTAGAAAGGTTTCAAGAATTATTGCCCGAAATAACAGCTTTTCTGGACGAAAGAAGTGATGACACTCAGATGCTGAAAAACGGAAAATGGCTGACTGATTTGGCATTTTTGACAGACATCACAATGCATTTAAGCACCATTAATTTGGAGCTTCAAGGTAAAGGAAAAATTATTATTGAGATTATTAGCGCAATAAACGCATTCAAAAGTAAATTGCAACTTATGATAGATCAACTGAAAAGAAAGGATCTGAAAAATTTTCCGACTTTGAAAGCAAGGATTCCTCAGTTGAATTATGAAATTTATGAGGCAGAATTATCAAATATTTTGGGCCAGTTCGAAATACGTTTTTATGGTTTCAGTAAATTGGCAAATATCGCATCATTTATGAGTTATCCTTTTTCGTGTAAAAACATTGAGGAATTAGCTACTGAAATAGCAAGTCAGTTTAACAAGGACTCATGTTCTGTTGAAAATGAGTTAGTGCAGATTATATCAGATATACATCTCAAAGCCACAGCATCTGATACAAAATTCTGGTGTTTTATATCTGAAGATAAATGTCCGAATCTAAGGCAAATCGCCCTTCAACTGACGCCAATGTTTGGGTCAACTTACTTGTGCGAGTCTGCATTTTCTGAAATGAAGATAATTAAGTCAAAATATCGCAATCGACTAACTGACGAACATATGTCATCATGCTTGCTATTAGCACTCGGTAATTACGTACCATCTTATGAAAATTATGCTGAGGACATGCAGTGCCACGCTTCAACATCCAAAGTAACTCTTTAGTTAAGTTTAGATACTAGAACTCGTTTGTTTTGTATGAACTAATAAACTCGCAATTTTGAGTAATTATGAGTTTTTTCATTGACATTTTAGAGCAGACCTACACTTACCTTGACTAAAAAAATGCTTATTGTGTGGAAAACTAATATCTATGCCACGATACACCCTACTTAGACGACAATCCTGCATCACACTTACTTGCAGCCTCTCAGTGTCGATCGATCGTAGTCTAACAATATTGAGGTAGATCGCCAGCAGTTCAAGTTTGAGCACCCCTGCTCTAAACCATTCTATTGAAAAATGTACTTAATATATGGTGTCAAGCATGATTTTCTTTATTCTAATATATACCGAGCGGTCAATTAGTTCAACATTAAACGTCGCTGTATACATTCTATATTAATGCCGTAGTTAGGGGTGGCCAGGGGGCCGCCCCTATTGATTAAGACACAAGATGTCTCCTCGCTATAAGCAAGTATTTTATTCATTAGCTTAAAGAGAAGTTTAAGCTTTCAAATTTTACTGGGTTAAGGGTGAGTTTTTGTTCACTGTTTTTGTTTATTAATTGTAATAAACAGAGTAGAAACTTTAAAAGCTTGATGGCAAGGGAGGTTTTTTTCTACTCCTGATTACTCAAAACTACGGCATAGGTAAGGGTATGTTTCGAAAGTTTGTTGTAGAATGTATGCCAGTAGATACATTGAAGTGCTATAAAATAGAGAGAATAGTTTCTAAAAAAAGAACTGAAATGTAAAAAAAACCTGTCCAAGTAAACAAGTTACTTTGCCGTTCGAAAGAAAGATAAAAAGTGCTTTATTCAAAGTATGCTCCATCGCTTGTTATACATTCTCCCCATCTTTCGGGCAATTTGTGAATACCACGCCAGTAAAAATCTTCCCCTTTTGCTGCGTACCATTCATCGAGCCATTTTTTCACATCTTCGTATGAACCAAAGCACTGCTCCGCAAGTGCGTGACCCATGGATGCAAACAAGTGGTTATCGGAAGGAGCCAAATCTGGTGAGTAAGCCGCATGGGGTAGAACTTCCCAGCTGAGTGCTTCCAACGTGTCGCGAACTGATTTTGCCGTATATGATGGAGCATTGTCATGAAGAAAAATGACTTTGTAATGCCTCTTTCGGTATTCTGGCCTTTTTCAAGCAGCGAACGGTTCAAATGGTCAATTGTTGTTGGTAACTTTTAGTATTAACCGTTTCCCCAGGTTTTAACAGCTCATAATAGACCACGCCCCTCCGGTCCCACCAAACACAGAGTATCGTCTTTCTGCTTAAGTGATTCGGTCTTGCGCTGGATGTGGATGGTGCGCCTGGGTCTATCCATGATTTTTTGCGCTTGAGATTCTCAAAATATATCCACTTTTCATCCTTGTAACTATACGTTGCAAAAACGACTTCTTTTTGTACCGAGCGAGCAAAATGTCACACGTGATTTTGCTCTTTTCCATTTGCCTGTCGTTCAACTCATGTGGTACCCATCTACCGGCTTCTGAATCTTTCCCATCCCTCGTAGCCGATTGGAAACAGCTTGTTGACTAACGCCCAATTGCTCGGCGAGTTGTTTTTGTATTCGCGAATCATCTTCGTCCAACAACGCTTGCAATTCCACATCTTCGTATTTTTTTGGCGGTTTTCCACGTTCCTTGTCTGCAACATCGAAGTCACCACTTTTGAAACGCCGAAACCATCGTTCACACGTATCTTGCGATGGAGCATGTTCACCATAAGCTTCTCGAAGTAATCGGTATGATTCAACAGCAGTTTTCTTCAAGTGAAAATAAAAAATTAATGCCTTCCGCGAATGCTCTTTGTTCGGTATAAATTTCAACATATTGAACACAACAACACAACACTATGCACACACTTTTCCAATTTATCACTCGTGCGCGTCTGACACTTGTTGATGACACAACAAAATGGCGCAGTGTCAAATCTTTATAGCACAAACTGCATTGGTGCACCATCTGTTGTCTGCAATCCGCATTTCTTACTTGTATACCTGGTATTTATTTTGAAAAATACCTTATATGTACAGGGTGAGTCCACGATGAAAATGTTAAATACAATAGTTTTAGGGAATGTTAAGGTGCACAGTTTAAAATTATTTTTGAGTATACAGGGTACTTCAAAAAAGTGTAGCCGATATAACATATGTTTTTTTTTAAATCACCAATTATGAGTATTCCACCTTCAGAAACAACGGCGCTACTGGCAATTTTTTACAAAACTGAAAATTAGTATTTTTTTTAAATTGAAATATTAGAAAAACTACCAGATTTAGGTATATAACGTTATTAATAAAAAAGTTATAAAATTTTACGCAGAATTTAAAAATAAATTAGAAAATAGTATGTTCTATTTAAAAAAACATATTATATATCGCCCACACTTTTTTGAAGTACCCTGTATACTCAAAAATAAGTTTAAACTGTGCACCTTAACATTCCCTAAAACTATTGTATTTAAAACATTTTTTCGTCATTCCCGAAACAAATGAGATAATGAACTTCACTCTATCGTTGATTCACCCTGTACAACACAGATATATACTCGAATTCTCCTAAATTTTAAGTACAGTACTTATTTATTTATAAATCTGCAATTTCTGTGCAAGAGATTTATGCTCAAGTGCCCCTAAATTTTGAGTATTTTAAAAAACTTTTATTCTTGACAAGAAGATGAATCCATGATTATTTAATTTTAAATTTATTTACTTTTAAATAACCGGTCAAGTGCAAGTTGGACTTGCGCATTTAGTATTCCGTACGTTGATTGCTTTTAAAATAAAAATGAGTTATAAAATGATCAAAGACTTCACACAACACATCCCAAAAGAGTTTTCAGCAAAGTTCAATCCGATCTTTACTGAAAACTGATGACTTTAAAATTTCTGTTTTTGTTTTTATATACCAGACTAGCCGTGCCCGCGGCTCCGCTCGCGTGGCCTTGATTCACTACTATCGTCACTGCTTATTCCTTATGTTACCTAACATAAAAAAATATCTGCCATTATTTCCCCTTATGTCCCATTATTTCTCCTTATCTCGCATTATCTCTACATAATTTCCATTGTCTAAGCTTATCTCTGCTCATCTCCCATTATTTCTCCCTATCTCCCATTATTTCTCCTTCTCTCCCATTATCTCACCTTATCTCCCATTATCTAGGCTTATTTCGACTTATCTCGCAATATTTTTCTTTATCTCCCATTATTTCTCCTTATCTCCCATTATATCACCTTATCTCCCATTATCCAGGCTTATCTCGACTTATCTCGCAATATTTCTCCTTATCTCACATTATTTCTCCTTATCTCCCATTATCTCACCTTATCTCCCATTATCTAGGCTTATTTCGACTTATCTCGCAATATTTTTCCTTATCTCCCATTATTTCTCCTTATCTCCCATTATCTCACCATAACTCCCACTACTTAGACTTATTTCTGCTTATCTCCCATTATTTCTCCTTATCTCCCATTATTTATACCTATCTCCCATTATCTCACCTTATCTCCCATTATTTCACCTTATCTCCCATTATCTAGTCTTATATCGAATTATATAGAACATATCACATGTATAAATTTATAAAAACACGTAAATCGGTTAAGCGGTTCTCAAGTGATAAGCGCACTAACAGACAGACAGAGAGACGTTGCATTTTATATATATTATATCCTTTGCAACATGATATTGTTCCACATTTAATGGTTTAGGCAGTATATTGCAAGAGAACACGCTAACGGTAGACTTGATTCACTATTATCGTCACTGCTTATTTTTTATGTTACCTAAAGCAATAAAATATATTCTATAACCTCGCCAGAGAACATATGTATGTTTTAAAAATAAAGTACGTAACGCACTAACGGACAGACAGACAGACTGAGAGACGTTACATTTTATATTTATTATGTTATGTTTTAAAAAAAGCACGTAAATCGGATAAGTGGTTCTCCAGTGATGAGCGCACTAATGGACAGACAGACAGACAGACAGAGAGACGTTGCATTTTATATATATTATAGATAAGTTATTAAAGGTAAGGCACTCGTAATAATTTTCGTTCAATCTACATTCTGTGGAGAATATTCCAGAATTTTTTCGAAATTTTTTGATCAGTACTTTTCGAGATAAGGGAAGGGGACAGCGATTTTTCGCACTTTTTTAAAAAATAATACGAAGAAAAGTGTGCGCAAGTATTATATTAGTTATTTTGTGTTTTTACAAGCTTTCACTTGACACCCCACTCGATGACCTAGTAAAATAATTTTTTTTTCACTTTCGATTTCACCCCAAAACTAACCCGTTAAGTCAAAATTTAACTCTCAAAACTACAGCTCTGATGAGGCCATCAATTCCTATCTTAGTGCCAAATTTCAACTTTCTATGTCAACTAGTTTCGGAGAATATCGGGTGTGACAGACAGATAGACAGACGGATGGACGGACGGACAGACAGGCACCGAAGTGATCTTATAAGTGTTCCGTAAGGAACATTAAAAAAACTAACTTTATTTGTACACCCTCGACGGCAGTCTCATCCGTCAAAGAAGATTCTGTATAAACCGTAACTATAACCACAAGTACAACTTGACAATGAGTTTTCATTAAGCCAGCTGTATGCATAAGTAGAAAGGAGAAAATGTATAGTAAAGAAAGGATATTAAAAAATTATTCCAGCAGTTCAGATGACAGTAACTCTCCAACACAAATGAGGTAAATCGTCCGATAGGGAAAGCACTACTCATTGGTCATCATGAACACTAAGTTTCTAAAGATTTGTGGTGCCTCGATAATATTTCACAAGAAATGTAAATGTTAAAAATATTATTATCTAAAAAATTGAAATTATAAAGATTACCTTAAATTTACGCTGTATCTACGCACAGGTATTTATTGACAAATTTGGTTGAGAATATATAACATCTCTTAAAAAGATTCTACTATTATTTTGATTACAATATACAAAATCTAAACAGTTAACTGTCTCTCAAAAATGAAAAATGTTGGGTTTTCTACCTTCACACATAATTGAACGTAAGAATTAAACCCTCTAATGGTTTGTACTCTATTATTTATCTAAATTTCTGCGAGTTAAATCTAGAGTTGGTAGAAATTCGCAATCGCACGAGTAGCTAAACGAAATACTTGTGGGGACCAAAAAGAACCGTCACATAAAATTCTTCCAAATGAGCTATCATAAACTATCACAAAAAACTCTCTGATAGAAGCAGTATGACGATGCAGAAAAACAAACTCAAAAATGGCTACTATAGTCTTAAAAAATGTCTTTCAAAATCTTTATGCACAAAAGAAAGAATGTAAATCGCCATTATACGACTGGTTGGCATTTAATCAAATAAAACCAAGAATGTCATAGCCCAAACATTTAGCTTTCACTAAATAGGTATATTTGCTCTTTCCAACTTTTACTGTTCTCTTACGACTGTGCACAGGACAGGTGCATTAAAAAAAACAAAATCTCTAAATTCCAGTTTCATTAAGAAGCTAAAGTTAATCTAATTATCCTAGGACGATGTTTCCCACCGAGTACAATTTGCAGCGATTCAAAAACAACGTGAATCGCTTTTTCCGCACACGTGTTGCTCCTGTAGCGCTTTAGAAACTTCCTTGCAGCACGTGGGCTAGACCCATAAAAAAATAAAATAAATAACTTCGTTAACAATATTACTTTTGTCCATTCATACGTAACTCCAGCCACACATACACGACTCGAGGGTTATTTTTATTCAAATAAAAGTCAAACGTTTATTAACATCTTCATCCATCAAAATTGATTTATTAAAATTTAAAACAATTCAACAGAATTGAGGCGTTGCGGATAGTAAGGGTGAACTCAACATTGGGTCAAATTTTTTTTTATATAATTCTATTTTATAGTACTTTTCCTACATCACATACCGGTCTAATTGTTGAGTTCGCCCTTGCTTCGCCTTCAAATTTCAGTATCAAATAAATGAAAAATTTCGAACAGGCGATAGCCGGGCGGGTAGTAAGGGCGAACTCAACAATTTCGCGCGGAGCAACCGCCGGTATTGCGTCACTAAATGAGGTTTACTTGAAATTTTACGCTTTCTGCGTGTTAGTTCAAGTTAATTTTGAAGTTAATACGTTTATGTTTTGTTTGGTTTTGTTGCTTCTTTTTTTAAGAAAAGTATGGCGCAACCTGGACCTTCTAGTAGTGAAGTAAGTGTACAACATTTAGATGGTAGTGCTGTGTCGGGTTATTCGCGAAAGAGACCTGCTAAGATGAATGATTGGCAAAAAAACGAGTGTAAGTTGAAACGAAATTCAGGAAGTGCTTACATTTCAAGAAATAACAAAAGGCACGTTGTTGCCCGCAAAATTGGACCTCCTTGCAAGTGTGGATGTTTTGAGAAAATAGGCGCTGAACTGGTCACTAATATTTTTGACTCTTTTTGGCAAATTGGAAACTATGATCTACAGAATGCTTACTTATCAAAATTGTTGATCTGCAATGATGTAAAAAGATCTTACGTAAAGGGGCGTTCAAGTCGTACCCTGAGACGCATTCAATATAATCAACCTACTGTCACCAGTCATTACAGTCGCGCCAAAAGCCCTCATCGAAAATACTTACCTGTTGGACTTAATATTAAAAAGCTCTATTCTCTTTACAATGAATGGCTTACGGAAAATTACCCTGGTTACAGCCCGGTAAATCAGCACTATTATCGTGATACGTTTAATATGTAGTTCAATATTGGTTTTGAGCCCCCAAAAAGTGACACCTGTAATTATTGCGATAAAGTAGACATAAAAATTAAAAGTAGTCAAATGCACGATTCCGAAAATGTTGCTGAAATCGAGAATCTTAAACAAGAGAAGGAGTTACATCTGACCCGTGCAAAAGCTGCTCAGTCTCTTCTTAAGGGATTAAGGAGTAATGCCGATGACTCTTTTCTGGTCGTAGCTTTTGATCTGCAGCAGGCTTTGCCAACCCCAAAGCTGACTACTGGGATTCAGTATTACAAAAGGAAGCTATGGACCTATAACTTTTGTATTCATAATGTAAAGATTGCAAGTTGCTTGTACGATTATTTGTGTAAAGTTGATGTTAATGTTAAAAAAGTTATTATGTTCAGTGATAACTGTTCTGGACAGAACAAGAATTTAAATCTTGTTTTGGCAAATCTATACTTTATACACAAAGACCAGTTCACTGAAATTAAACACTATTTTATGATACCTGGGCACTCATACCTTCCCTGTGATAGGGATTTTGGGAACATTGAGAGAGAAATACGGAATAGCACTGTGTATACCATGGATCACTATAAGTTAATGATTGAAAGCTGTCGCCGAAAAAACCAGTTTTGCGTTGTCCAACTTAGACAGGACATGATTTTCAATTTCTCTAATTTTCAAAAGAAAATTACTAAAATGCAGATGGCTGGTGCTAAGTTTAAAGATGGAAAGATCTTTGAATTTACAAATAACTTTAAGCAAGGTTTCTACATTCATTCTGCTTACAATTTGGATGTCAAAACGGCAGTCAAACTACAAAAAGGCAAGGTGAAAAACTATGATCCTGATCATTTTCATTTGGCCAGTGAAACACTGACGAGACTTTACAGTGCTCCCATTAAAATACCAGCCCCCAAATTAAAGGACATTCAGGACTTGTTACCGTATGTTCCCCTACCTTGGAGTCGGTACTTTACTAACATTATAGCCTCTCAAGACGCAGCAACGAATAAGAGCACCGAAAATGAAGATGTTATGGACGATGACCAAATAGATTACAACTGAACTTGGCTAATTATTTGTTTCTTTTCTTTAGTTTTTTTTATGTTAGTTTCAATACCATATTTCCACTGTTTTGTATGTTGTATCAAGTAACTATTTTGTAATAACAAAACCTTTAATTAAAACAATAACCTTAAAATTAAATAAAATGTGTTCAAAATTTTTAATACCGGTCTAATTTTTTCCCAGGTATTGCCAATTTTAGGTGATAGTGTAGCATCAGAAACGAACAGTAAAATATGAAAAAAAAACACAAATATAAATATTTAAAAAACATTTAAAAATTCACGGAATACACTATTCAACTTAAGTAAATAATAAAAAGCTAATAAATTATAAATAAATAATAAAAACCTAATTTTGCCAATATTTTGTTGAGTTCGCCATTTAGATTTTTCTATAAATTAAATTTTTTCGAAACTTCATTTTGTTGAGTTCGCCCTTACTATCCGCAACGCCTCAATTCCGCTTCTGTGACTGATAAATTAACAACCATATGTTTTTGATTCACGTAATATTTATATTTTTATTTAAAAATAATTATTCAAGAAAATTAAGCTTTTCCAACTCAATTAAATAAAAATCACAACGAAAACCACATATTATTTTCGCAAAAATATTTGCTAAGAAAAGACAACAAAATTTACTATGCAAAAGGTACGTTATGTTCTTTGTAAACAAAACAAATAAATTCGATATTTATTTTAATTTAAGTTAACTTAGAAATGAACATGATGAAAAGTTAAAGCAAGAATAATTGAAAAAAACCGGTCAAGTGCAAGTTGAACTTGCACAATTAGTGTTCCGTACGTTGATTGTTTTTAAAATAAAAATTTTTGTTCGGGTGGTATAAAATGATCAGTGACTTCACAAAACACACCCCAAATGAGTTTTCAAAAAAGTTTGTTTCCAATCTTTACTGAAAACTGGTGACCTTGAATTTTTTTATATACCAAATAAATTATTAAAGGTAATGAACGTGATAATTTTCGTTCAATCTGTACCCCGTGGAGAATATTCTAGAATTTTTTCAAAATTTTTTGATCAGTACTTTTCGAGATAAGGTAGGGGACAGCGATTTTTCGCGATTTTAATTTTAATACGAAGAAAAGTGTGCGCAAGTATTACATTATATATATATTTTTTACACGTGTTTTCACAAGCTTTCATTTGACACCACACTCGATGACCTAGTAAAAAAATTTTTTTTTAACTTCCAATTTCACCCCTCAAAACGAACCCCTTAAGTCAAAATTTATGTTACTGTGGTATAAAATGATCAGTGACTTCACAAAACACACCCCAAATTAGTTTTCAACAAAGTTTGTTTCCAATCTTTACTGAAATCTGATGACCTTGAATTTTTTGTTTTTTTTTATATACCAGATAAATTATTAAAGGTAATGCACTCGTGATAATTTTCGTTCAATTTACATCCCGTGGAGAATATTTCAGAATTTTTTCACAATTTTTTGATAAGTACTTTTCGAGATAAGGCGCGGGACAGCGATTTTTCGCGATTTTTTAAAAATAACACAAAAAAAAGTGCGCGCAAGTATTACATTATATATACATTTTTTACTCATGTTTTCACAAGCTTTCATTTGACACCTCACTCGATGACCTAGTCAAAATTTTTTTTTTCACTTCCGATCTCACCCCCCAAAATTAACCCCTTAAGTCAAAATTTAACTTTTCAACACTACACGGCTGTGATGAGGCCATCAATTTATACATTAGTACCAAATTTCAACTTTCTATGTCAAATAGTTTCGGAGAAAATCGGTTGTGACAGACAGACAGACAGACACCGAAGTGATCTTATAGGTGTTCCGTACGGAACACTAAAAAGATACTAATTTATGTCATTACTTAAAAGGCTAAAAAGATTTAAATTTTAATTATTTTAATATTTTAGAAAAATTGTATTTTGCCCATAACAACATCAAGAAAATTGATTCTAATTTTTTTTATGCAATCTGGCTGTGTAATATTGCAATGCTTAAAATTAATAGTTTTGCATTTTATTTTAGAGTAAATTAAGAGCATTTTATCTTTTTGAATTAAAAAAAAAAACGGTCAAGTGCAAGTTGGTCTTGCGTAATTAGTGTTCCGTATGTTGATTGCTTTTAAAATAAAAATTTTTGTTACTAAAATATAAAATGATTAGTGACTTCGCAAACCACATCTATAATATATATAAAATGCAACGTCTCTCTGTCTGTCTGTCTGTCCGTTAGTGCGCCTATCAGTGAAGAACCACTTATCCGATTTACGCACTTTTTTTTTTTAAAACATACATATGTTCTCTGGCCAGGTTATAGGCTATATTTTATTACGATAGGTAGCATAAGGAATGAGCAGTGACGTAAAATAGTGAATGATGTTGGAAATAAGTTTGCCGCTAGCGCGTGCCTTTGCAATACATAGCCTAAACCATTAAACATGGAACAATATTATGTAGCAAAGAATATCTGTAATGTATAATCTATAATATATATAAAAATGCAATGTTTCTCTGTCTGTCTGTCTGTCCATTAGTGCGTTTATCACGCGGGAATCACTTATCCGATTTACCTGTCTTTTTTTAAATTCATATATATATTCTTTGGCCAGGTTATATAATATTAATAATAATCTATATCTACAATATATAAAATGCAATGTTTGTCTGTCTGTCTGTCTGTCCGTTAATGCGCTTATCCCTCGAGAACCATTTATCCTATTTACGTGATTTTTTAAATTCATACATATGTTCTCTGACCAGGTTATAGGTATATATTTTATTACATCTATAATATATATAAAATGCAACGTATCTCTGTCTGTCTGTCTGTCCGTTAGTGCGCTTATCACTGGAAAACCGATTTTCGTACTTTTTTTTTTTTAAAACATACATATGTTCTCCGGCCAAGTTATAGGCTATATTTTATTACGATAGGTAGCATAAGGAATGAGCAATGACAATAATAGTAAATGAAGTCGGTCAAAGTTTACCGCTAGCGCGTTCTCTTGCAATACACAGTCCAAACCATTAAATATGGAACAATATTATGTAGCAGAGAATATTATATATAAAATGCAATGTCTCTCTGTCCGTCTGTCTGTCTGTCTGTCCGTCCGTTAGTGTGCTTATCACTGGAGAACCACTTATCCGATTTACGTGCTTTTTTTTAAACATACGTACGTTCTCTGGCCAGGTTATAGGATATATTTTATTAGGTGATATAAGGAATAAGCAGTGACGATAATAGTGAATCAAGTCAGCGAAAAGTTTGCCGCTAGCGCGTTCTCTTGCAATACACTCCCTAAAGCATTAAATATGGAACAATATCATGTAGCAAGGAATACAATATATATAAAACGCAACGTCTCTCTGTCTGTCTGTCTGTCCGTTAGTGCGCTTATCACTCGAGAATCACTTATCACATTTACGTGTTTTTATAAAATTATACTTATGTTCTATATAATTCGATATAAGCCTAGATAATGGGAGATAAGGTGAGATAATGGGAGATAAGGAGAAATAATGGGAGATAAGTCGAGATAAGCCTCGATAATGGTAGATAAGGTGAGATAATGGGAGATAAGGTGAGATAATGGGAGATAAGTATAAATAATTGGAGATAAGGAGAGATAATGGGAGATAAGTAGAGATAAGTCTAGATAATGGGAGTTATGGTGAGATAATGGGAGATAAGGAGAAATAATGGGAGATAAGTCGAGATAAGCCTAGATAATGGGAAATAAGGTGAGATAATGGGAGATAAGGAGAAATAATGGGAGATAAGGAGAAATAATGGGAGATGAGCAGAGATAAGCCTAGATAATGGAAATTATGTGGAGATAATGGGAAATAAGGAGAAATATTGGGAGATAAGGAGAAATATTTTATTACGTTGGGTAACATAAGGAATAAGCAGTGACGATAGTAGTGAATCAAGTCCATGCGAGCGGAGCCGCGGGCCCGGCTAGTCTAAAATAAGTTTTTAACAAAGTTTTTTTCCGATCTTTACTGAAAACTGATGACCTTGAAATTCCTTTTTTTATATACCAGATAAATTATTAACGGTAATGAACTCGTGATAATTTTCGTTCAATCTACACTCTATAGAGCATATTCCAGAATTTTTCAAAATTTTGTGATCAGTACTTTTCGAGATAAGTGGGGGGACAGCGGTTTTTTCGCGCTTTTTTAAAAATATACATTATATATATTTTTGAACTCGTCTTTTTACAAGCTTTCATTTGACACCCCACACAATCTTTTTTTTTTCACGTCCGATTTCATCCCCCAAAACTAACCCCTTAAGTAAAAAACTTAACTTTCAAAACTACACGGCTCTGATAAAGCCATCAATTCCTATATTAGGATCAATTTTCAACTTTCTACGTCAAATAGTTTCGGAAAAAATCGGGTGTGACAGACAGACAGATAGGCAGGCGGACACCGATGTTATCTTACAAGTACTCGATAGGGAACACTAAAAAGTAACTCGTACTGACGAAATAAACTACTTCGAAGATTCAGAACACTGAATCTTATAACAATAAAAGCCATTACCCACTAAGAAAAGTAATCTACACTAACAATTTTTTACCTAAAGCGATATTTTGCCTCGCTACATTTTAGTTAAATATATTGTTTACCTTTTATTGTAGTTTCATTACGACGCAGTGTACCAAATGTAATTTTTTGTTACTGCAACACGCAACAAAATGGCCGTTCCAATAAATAAAATATTCTAGTATCTTTTTTAGAGGCTTACCTTTCAGTTCGATTTCGTACTAACCAAATCGTTGCTCATCGCATGCTGCATGATAGCCGAAGCGATAATCCATACGTTGCCAACTGTTTAAAGCCAAACAGCGCTAATATAAGCATGTCTGGTCAGTGATTCTATCTACTTTATATTTATTTTAGCATTTGTTTGCTTAATATATCGGGTATTTTTTTTGTCTTCACAATTTATTTTAGCTTAAGAAGTACCAGTATTTTATATAGTTTCTGCAATTGAGACGTAGAAATTAAGATTGAGTTTATGGTAACAACATATTATTTAATGGTTTAGTCAGGTAAGATTTTTTTATTCGGGGGAGTAAAAAGTGATCCTTTTTATAAGAAATATCTTTAAGAAAAAATATTTTGACACAATGGTCTTGTTTAGCAATAGTTTCTGTTGTTGCCTAAATGTCCGAAATGAGAAAATAGTGAATGTTTCTTAACTTGATCCGAAAAATCTTCTATTCAAATATAATAAGCAATTTTCATAACACCCTGTATACATAATACTAAAACTTACTTGCTAAAAGTAACTAGCTGCTTCATTTCGCGATGTCTAGACGAAAACTTCAAATTTACTTTATTATAATTTTAAAGAATGCAAACGCTTTAACATCGCTTTATCCACGCTCAACTTTCTGTATTATAAATGTAGTTATTTTAGTAAACTGAGAAATTTTAAAACTCTTTAGGAAGTATATCAAAATGAAATTATTATTTTCTGTTGTAAAGTCTCAAAGAAATAAAGATTTAACAAGAAAAAAATATATTTTAATGGGAATATTTATTTTTTGGGTAAAATGCTGCACTGTCCATCTTTAAACATTATACTCGTATATACAAATAAATGGTTTCACATAAATAATTTTATTTTATTTTCAGAAAGCCTAACTGGTATACATTTACACCATCAGTCTTTAGACTCGTTTTCGGAATCTTTACAGGCATTGTCACAATATTGTTTTTATTGTTAACTTTTCTTACGGATTACATTTGCTCTTAAAAAGACGGAAGATAATATAAATAGACAAAATGATACGGAGTACGTAATTAGGCATGATAACACAGCCCACAAAAAAAAAAGTGGGGTATACTTTTGATGCGATATATCAGATCCGTAGTATTTTTGCCCGCTGATCACGAATCTGACGTCAGAATATCGCCATCACATCTCAATTTTTTTCTAACCTCAAAAAATAGGTAAAAATTAGTAAAAATTAAGAAAAATATACTCCTAAAAAATTGATTCAAGCTTTTTCATGAATCCAAAGATGTATTACTATATGTATTCGGACACGCTAAGCTAATATTCATCGGTTGGATTAAGCCATACAGCTCTGTTTTCTTTCTAACCTCAATAAATCAGACAGATATAGTGCTTCTCGAATGCAAAAACGAATTCAAATTAAAATTCAACCGATTCTTACCAAATTTGGTACACGGGGGTTTTTTGGGTTGCTGATCATGAATCTGAGGTCGGATTTGCAAAATTCAAAATGGCGGATCCAAGATGGCGGACAAAATTTTTGAAAACCAACCGATTCCTACCAAATTTGGTATACAGTTGGGGAATCCTTAAACCTGATACTCTTAAACCCTAAACCCTGAAACCTTAGACTCCCACACCCTGTAACCTCAAAAAATAGACCTCAATAACCCTGTAACTTTAAAAATGAGACCCAATAAACTCAAAACCAGGACTTTTAAACCATATACTCTCAAATAGTAGACCCTTAAGCCCTAGAATTGCGAAGGTTAGACCCGCGCCTAACTTTCCTTTTTTTGGCTGTATCTTGTTCTTTTTTCCGCGAATGACCTATTTAAAGGCTTTCTGCCCAAATGCTTTTGAGGACTTGTTTCTCTTTTTAGCGACCAGCAATAGTCCGCTAGCATATGGTCATCCCATCGTCCTTGATACCGATTTTCTATGATTTTCAGATCTTGGTGAAAACGTTCCCCTTGCTCCTCACTGTAGTCACCAAGATTATCTGGGAAATCGTCGATGTGGGAGTCCAGGAAATGTAATTTTAGATTCATTAAGCAACCTAATGTTTGAAAATTTTTTACCATTTTCTCGACTATTTCTTTGTACTTAGGACTTTTATTATTTCCCAAAAAGTTTGTTGCGACTTCTTTAAAACTAAGCCAAGCAGCTTTTTCAACTTTATTCATTTTAGTAACAAATAATGAATCAATTTTCTTATTTGTGGCCCGTCAAATACGCCTGCCTTAATTTTAGCTTCAGAAAATTTCGGAAATTTTTTATGCAAATATTTGAAACATGGGCCGTTTGTATCTAATGCTCTCGTGAATTGCTTCATAAATCCAAGCTTAATGTGAAGCGGGGGAATAAGAACTTTTCCTGGATCTACCAATGGTGGAAACAATACATTATTTTCACCAGGAGTGAACGATTCTCTTGTTGGCCAAATTTTTTTCTTATAATGACGTTCCCTGTCTCTGCTATTCCACAGACATTTATAACAGGGATAAAGTGTAAACCCTGACTGTTGGCCAAGCAATATTGTTACAATTTTCAGATCTTCACAAATTTTCCAGTTATGATCAGCATATTTTATTTTTATCAAAAGCTGCTTCATTTTTTCATATTGCTCTTCCATAACTGTGGAATGAGCAATCGGAATGGGAGCGTAAACGTTGGCATTATGCAGCAAAACTGCCTTAATGCTCCGTTTAGAAGAATCAATGAACAGTCTCCATTCTTCAGGATCGTATGAGTTATTTTGAAATTCATCCATTAGACCTTTTACATCGCTACAATATGAAAGTGACAATTCCTCGTCCATTGTGAAATATTTTCGAAATTCTTCATCTCTGTTTCTATAATAAGAAATCGTAGCTTCTGGCTTAAGTAAATGTCTTTTCTTTAAAAAGGAAGCAAGATGCTGTGAACCATCTTTGGATAAGCCTAAATCTCTGACTAGATCACTAAGTTCTGACTGTGATACGAGTATTGGTTCTGGTTTACGGTTGTATGGTAGAAATTCTTTATCTGTGTCACTAGTATATGATAGGTTGTCACTAGAACATTCATTAGTAACAGTATTTGAATCTTTTTCGACAGTCTCAATGTTTTCGGCATGAACTGATAAGGTGAAATCATTTGTTTCCATAACATCAGCATCAAGTGGTTCAGGAGGCGGAATTAGTTTAGTTGGTCTTGTTACTGTCGAAACAATCGTTATAAGTAATAGTGCTTTTATTTTTTCGGTTATGCCTAGATACAACATTCATACAAAAGTAGCAATCATTTTCACTGTATGGTCTATTCCATATTGCTGGTCTGGAATATGTAATCGCCTTCTTATTGATGTACAACATTATTTTACAAGAACTGCAAATGATGTGGGGAACCCAATCTGTATCCTGGGGCTGTATTTCAATGTTAAAACAATCCTTATATAAGGTTTTAATCTTATCCGTTATCGGTGACCCCATTTTACTCAATACGTGTTGACAGCAAATATAACAAAATGCATCACTGTTTTTATCGCCGTTATGAAAAGTCCTTGTACCGTGAGACCGTTTTCTTGTAGCATTATACTCTACATGAGTCAAGTCACCCACACATGAAGAGCTACGGTCGCTGGATGACGACGGCTGCGGGCCCGCTTTCCCACCCTGACCAACCGCCGATACTGGGTTTCCGAGTCCCTGCATCGTAATTCTCTTTCTTCTACCTGCCATGACGGCATCTAAGCCGTTATCCAGGGACTCTGCCGGCTAGTGGAGTAACACCGTTGCCCACCGTCACCACGTGGAGGTGCCCTGGATGCAGGTAGAAGAATAAAAATCGACCGATGAATTTTCTCGGCGTTCAAAATGGCGCGAAAAACATCTGCCATCTTGAATTTTGCAAATCCAACCTCAGATTCGTGATCAGCGACCCAAAAAATCCCCGCGTACCAAATTTGGTAAGGATCGGTTGAATTTTAATTTGAATTCGTTTTTGCATTCGAGAAGCACTATATCTGTCTGATTTATTGAGGTTAGAAAGAAAACAGAACTGTATGGCTCAATCCAACCGATGAATATTAGCTTAGCGTGTCCGAATACATATTAATACATCTTTGGATTCATGAAAAAGCTTGAATCAATTTTTTAGGAGTATATTTTTCTTAATTTTTACTAATTTTTACCTATTTTTTTAAGATTAGAAAAAAATTGAGATGTGATGGCGATATTCTGACGTCAGATTCGTGATCAGCGGGCAAAAATACTACGGATCTGATATATCGCATCAAAAGTATACCCCACTTTTTTTTTGTGGGGCATACGGTAATTACCATTTTATACAAAATTAGCACCTTTTTTATCAAACAATTTTGTCAAAACTTTGATAAATATTATAATTTATCTATAGTTAGGGCAGTGATTTTATTTGGTAAGTGCCATAACCAGATATATATAACCAACTTTAAAAAATACCTTGTACAGGGTGAGACAACGATAGAGTAAAGTTCATTATCTCATTGGTTTCGGGAATAACGAAAAAATGTTAAATACAATAGTTTTAGGGAAGTTTAAAATTATTTCTGAGTATACAGGGTACTTCAAAAATGTGTGGCCGATATATGTTTTTTAAATGGATAATCTTATTTTCTAATTTATTTTTAAATTCTGCGTAAAGCTTTAAAACTTTTTTATTATAATGTTATATACCTAAACCTAGTAGTTTTTCCAATATTTAAATTTTAAAAAAATACTAGTTTTAAGTTTTTAAAAAAATTGCCAGTGGCGCCATTGTTTCTGAAGGTGGAGTACTCATAATTGGTACGAACGTTCTATAGAAACAAAAAAAAAAAAGATATGTGCAAAGAAATTTGAGTTAGCTGCTACAGGGTGTTCAAAATAAATTTATACATTTCGCCTATTTTAAATTGAAAAATCTCAAATTTTTTAAATGGTACATTCTGTATATTATTTTTTTTCTGATAGATTTTACAAAACCCTCCAACTTTTATCAAGTATGTCATCTACCTATTTCTAATAGTTTTCGATTTATTTTGAATTTTTTAATTTTTACCCGTGTTTTTAATACACTTACGCTATTGTGAAAACATAAACAAACATAATAATTTTAATATAGTTTAACTTATCTAATGATTAATTATTATGACGTAATAAATATTCAAAAATATGCCCGTTTACTTGAATATACATGTTTAGTCGTTTTACTATATTCTCCCTCACCTTCCTTAGCATAAAGGGCGTTATTTTCATGCACGCATCCCGTATCCCATTTGCCATATCTACTAGTGTTGTAGGAGGATTCACATAAACACGATCTTTAATGTAGCCCCACAAAAAGAAGTCTAAAGGGGTTAAGTCACATGATCGAGGTGGTGAATGAATCCATCCCTACCGATCCATTTTTGTGGGTAATGATCGTTTAAAAATTCCCGAACTTCCCGGTGGTAATGAGCAGAAGCTTCGTCTTGTTGAATCCACATTTGTTCCCTTTCAAAGTTATCAACTTCTTTAAGAAATTTGGGTAATTCGTTTTGCAAAAAATTTAGATATCTAGGCCCGTTAACCGGTTAGCGAAAAAAATATAGACCAATAATTCGAAAATTTAATATTCCACACCATACATTAAGCGACCAATGGTTTTGGTTTTGAACTTCCCGGACTCGAAATGGATTAACTGTTGAATAATAATGCATGTTATGGCTGTTAACTGCTCCATTACGGCGAAAAGTAGCTTCATCAGAAAACATTATTTTGAATAAAAAATTTGGATCGGCCTCTATTGTTCCATTCATGGTGGTACAAAAGTTTACTCGCCGTTCAAAATCACGGTCTTGAAGTTTTTGATGTAGTGCCATATGAAAGGGATGATACTTGTATTTTCTCGTGGCGCGATTAGCTGTAGATTGGGATGTGTCACATAAGTCAGCTTGTTGACGGCTGCTGACCTGGAAATTATCTTCAACATGAAGTAAAATCTCCATTTCTTTTTCCTCATTGGTAGCATTCTGGTTTAGTACTTCCCATTGTGTATACTCAACGCTACCACTACCATCAAATCGTTCCATTAAGCACTGAAAAGATTTTCTAGATGTTATACGCGAGGGTACTTCGCTGCATAAAGCCTTACTGCCAAGAGACAATTTTTTCTCGCCTCGCCCAATATATAAACCATATCAATTAATCATTTTAAGGAAAATCCATAACTGTTGCCTTTATACGTCACTTACTACAACAAATTAAACTATTTTTACTTGCCTAATAAACATATCAGAATTTGACAATGCCTACATTTTTGTTTTTTGTGTGTATTAAAAACAAGGGTAGAAATTGAAAAATTCAAAATAAATCGAAAACTATTAGAAATAGGTATATGACATACTTAATAAAAGTTGGAGGGTTTTGTAAAATCTATCAGAAAAAATAATAATATACAGGGTGTGCGATTTAAAAAATTTGAGATTTTTCAATTTAAAATAGTCGAAATGCATAAATTTATTTTGAACACCCTGTAGCATCTAACTCAAATTTCTTTACATATCTCTATAGAACGCTCGTACCAATTATGAGTATTTTACCTTCAGAAACAATGGCGCTATTGGCAATTTTTTATAAAACTGAAACTTATTTTCTTTAAAAAAATGAAATGTTACAAAAAACTACTAGGTTTAGGTATATAACATTATTAATAAAAGAATTATAAAATTTTATTCAGAATTTAAAGATAAATTAGAAAATAGGGTGTTCCATTTAAAAAAAAAAACATATGTTATATCGGCCACACTTTTTTGAAGTACCCTGTATACTTAAAAACAAGTTTAAACTGTGCACCTTAACATTCCCTAAAACTATTGTATTTAACATATTTCGTCATTCCCGAAACAAATGAGATAATGAACTTTACTTTATAATTGACTCACCCTGTATAGAAACATTTTTTAAATGTTTCATCTAATTCACTATTTTTCTAGTCTTCATACAAAGAAAGTGCGTTCAGTCTTAAACTTTCTTTTTTATGAAGAAGCTAAATATGATAACATAAAATTCGTCAGTTGTCAAATTTGACAGTTTCCAAAGCCAACTAAGATTTTTTAAACGGCAACCTCTACATATGAACAAGCCATTAAATAGTATTTTTCAGTATGTTTACAAAATATATAACACTTGATATTTATTTTCAGTCAGCGATATACAGGCGATTCAAGTTACTGAACCTAATTTTAAATTTAAAACGGCTCACCCGATTTACTATTTTCCCATTTGACGTTTCGAAAATTTTGTTTCACTACTCATTTTAGTTTTTTATGAGGAAGCCAAATATGATGACAAAATATGATAACAGAAAATTTGTCACTTGTTAAATTAGACAGATTACAAAGCCAACTAGGATATTTTAAATCGCACCTTCTAAATATGAGTACCCCATTAAAACGCATTATATATATATATATATATATATATATATATATATATATATATATATATATATATATATATATATATATATACATATAAACTCCTGGACAAAATTAACGCAACAAACTGAAAAGTAATTTATCTTTTTCTTATGTCAGGTTTAAAGTTTATGGAGTATTTGAATAGTAGGCTATGCATATTTTGTTTCGTTGTTCATGACAGAAATCAAAACAATTCGTTTATATTTACAGTTTTAAAGAATTTTTTAGAAGATAAGCAATTTTCTGTAATAATGCGATAGATTTTCTTTAAAAGTAAGCTTATAAATTGTTCCCTTTTTCAAAGTAATACGTTTTTATAGTAGACTGTTTTATTTTTGACCCCGAAGAATTAGAAAAATGAATCTAACAAGGAATTTTACTGAACGCGAGGTAGTGCGAGCCTCAGTTTTATTGGACGAGGGATATTGTCAGAGTTATGTTGCCAATTTCTTAGGCAAACATCGTTCCACAATAAGTCGTATGGTTAAGACGCTTGAATGAAGTAGAAACTTATTCTAGAAGGCTAGGGCAAGGGCGAAAAAAACGATGCACTAGCGACCTAGATGAACGTTTTATAAGACAATATGCTTTAAGAAACAGGACTGTCACTAGTTCTATAATAAGAAACGAACTCGAAGCTGTTCGCAATGTCACAATTTCTTCTAAAACAGTTAGAAGACGATTAAATGAAGCTGGATTAAACAGTAGGAGACCAGCCACTGCGCCCTTACTTACTAGAGAGAACAGAGTTGCCAGGTTACGTTTTGCTCGAAATCACGAAAACTGGTCTGTGGATGATTGAAAACAAGTTTTCTTCACAGATGAAACTAGGTTAGTCTAAAAACATCCAGATGGTCGTGAGCGAGTATGGCGAAGACCAGGAGAGAGGTTTGCTCCTTGCAATATCTCTGCAAGGATTCCATTCGGCGGTGGCTCTGTTATGTTCTGGGTTGGCATCTGCTTTGATGCTCGTACAGAGTTAGTTCCTGTCCGTACGAGATCCATGAATGCTGACTACTATCTTGAGAATATTGTAATAGACCATTTGATGCCTTTCGGTCATTTTGTGGGGCCCAATTTCCTGTTTATGCAAGACAACGCTCGACCTCACGTGGCTAGGGAGGTACTCGATTATCTTAATCAAGTTGATATACCGATTATACAATGGCCACCAAAAAGCCCGAATCTGAATCCGATAGAACATGTATGGGATCACTTTAAGAAAAATGTGAAACGTCATATACCTGCACCTAGAAACCTGAGGGAACTTGAAAATGCAGTTATCACAGAATGGGAGCAAATTCCTCAAGATTTTATCCAAAATTTAATTAGAAGCATGCCTAGACGCATAAACGCTGTCATCCGGAGGAGAGGGCTACTAGTATCCCAGTTACACCATTAATTTTGCTACTAGTGTCCCAGTTTATTTTTTTCATTATTACATAATTTCAACGAATTTGTTATTACGTCTTAAGAATAATTTTAATACGAATTTTATAGAGAAATTTGGTAGCTAATTCACTTTTAAAGTATCTGAATAAGTTTTTTCTAACTTTTAGTGTAACCAATGTTCATAAAAAATTATTAAAATTAATTCATTATTTGTATGATTTAATATATTGTTGCGTCAATTTTGTCCAGGAGTGTATATATGTATATATACGAGGCTGGTTTGAAAAGTCCGTGCAAAGTCCGAGAGATGGCACCACCGGTATCGAGGTCATGTTTAGTTAGTAGCATCTCTTGAATGAACGCACACCAAGTTTCCGCCATATTGGTCTATTTCTTTGTGTTTGGCATTCGTGTGAATCAAGGAAGTCGAGTGATTTTCAAGAAATGGACGAAAAAGAATTTCGTGTGGTGATTAAACATTACTTTATGAAAGGCAAAACGCCTCAGGAGACTAAAGAAAAGCTTGATAAACATTATGGTGACTCTGCACCTTCGATTAGAACAGTTTATAAGTGGTTTCAAAATTTTCGGACTGGCCATATGGGCACAAGTGACGCTGAACGTTCTGGACGGCCTGTGGAGGTTACAACTCTAAAAATCCTTGATCAAATCCATGATAAGGTGATGGATAACAGAAGAGTTAAGGTGCGTGAGATTGCTAGTGCTGTGGGCATGTCGACTGAACGGGTACATAATATTTTGCATAAACATTTGGACATGAGACAGCTATCCGCAAGATGGGTGCCGCGATTGCTCACGCTTGACCAAAAACGGAATCGTGTGAAGTGTTGCAAGGATGGTTTGCAGCTGTTCCAGAAGAATCCGGAAGACTTTAAGCGTCGTCACTGATGAAACATGGATACATTACTATACTCCTGAGACCAAACAACAATCTAAACAATGGGTTACCAAGGGGGAATCTGCACCAAAAAAGGCGAAGACCGTTCCTTAGGCCGGAAAGGTTAGGGCAACTATCTTTTGGGATTCGCAAGGGATAATCCTCATCGACTATCTGGAAAAGGGTAAAACTATTACAGGTGAATATTATTCATCGTTATTGGACCGTTTGAAAACCGAGCTGCAAGAAAAACGCCCGCGATTGGCCCACAAGAAAGTCCTTTTCCATCACGACAACGCACCAGCACACACCTCAACAGTTGTGGTCGCAAAATTAATGGAAATAGGATTCCAACTCGTTTCACATCCCCCTATTCTCCAGACTTGGCTCCCTCGGACTACTATGGCTGGCGGGACAAAGATTTTATTCAGACGAGGAGGTGATTGCAGACACTAATGGATATTTTGCAGACTTGGACAAATCCTATTATTCGGAAGGGATCAACAAACTAGAACATCGTTGGACGAAGTGTATAAGCCTAAAAGGAGACTGTAGAAAAATAAAAAAGGTTTACCCCAAACACATAAGTATTTTTTATTTTTGCACGGACTTTTCAAACCAGCCTCGTATATATATATATATATATATATATATATATATATATATATATATATATATATATATATATATATATACGAGGCTGGTTTGAAAAGTCCGTGCAAAAATAAAAAATACTTATGTGTTTGGGGTAAACCTTTTTTATTTTTCTACAGTCTCCTTTTAGGCTTATACACTTCGTCCAACGATGTTCTAGTTTGTTGATCCCTTCCGAATAATAGGATTTGTCCAAGTCTGCAAAATATCCATTAGTGTCTGCAATCACCTCCTCGTCTGAATAAAATCTTTGTCCCGCCAGCCATAGTAGTCCGAGGGAGCCAAGTCTGGAGAATAGGGGGATGTGAAACGAGTTGGAATCCTATTTCCATTAATTTTGCGACCACAACTGTTGAGGTGTGTGCTGGTGCGTTGTCGTGATGGAAAAGGACTTTCTTGTGGGCCAATCGCGGGCGTTTTTCTTGCAGCTCGGTTTTCAAACGGTCCAATAACGATGAATAATATTCACCTGTAATAGTTTTACCCTTTTCCAGATAGTCGATGAGGATTATCCCTTGCGAATCCCAAAAGATAGTTGCCCTAACCTTTCCGGCCTAAGGAACGGTCTTCGCCTTTTTTGGTGCAGATTCCCCCTTGGTAACCCATTGTTTAGATTGTTGTTTGGTCTCAGGAGTATAGTAATGTATCCATGTTTCATCAGTGACGACGCTTAAAGTCTTCCGGATTCTTCTGGAACAGCTGCAAACCATCCTTGCAACACTTCACACGATTCCGTTTTTGGTCAAGCGTGAGCAATCGCGGCACCCATCTTGCGGATAGCTGTCTCATGTCCAAATGTTTATGCAAAATATTATGTACCCGTTCAGTCGACATGCCCACAGCACTAGCAATCTCACGCACCTTAACTCTTCTGTTATCCATCACCTTATCATGGATTTGATCAAGGATTTTTAGAGTTGTAACCTCCACAGGCCGTCCAGAACGTTCAGCGTCACTTGTGCCCATATGGCCAGTCCGAAAATTTTGAAACCACTTATAAACTGTTCTAATCGAAGGTGCAGAGTCACCATAATGTTTATCAAGCTTTTCTTTAGTCTCCTGAGGCGTTTTGCCTTTCATAAAGTAATGTTTAATCACCACACGAAATTCTTTTTCGTCCATTTCTTGAAAATCACTCGACTTCCTTGATTCACACGAATGCCAAACACAAAGAAATAGACCAATATGGCGGAAACTTGGTGTGCGTTCATTCAAGAGATGCTACTAACTAAACATGACCTCGATACCGGTGGTGCCATCTCTCGGACTTTGCACGGACTTTTCAAACCAGCCTCGTATATATACATATATACACTCCTGGACAAAATTGACGCAACAATATATTAAATCATACAAATAATGAATTAATTTTAATAATTTTTTATGAACATTGGTTACACTAAAAGTTAGAAAAAAACTTATTCAGATACTTTAAAAGTGAATTAGCTACCAAATTTCTCTATAAAATTCGTATTAAAATTATTCTTAAGACGTAATAACAAATTCGTTGAAATTATGTAATAATGAAAAAAATAAACTGGGACACTAGTAGCAAAATTAATGGTGTAACTGGGATACTAGTAGCCCTCTCCTCCGGATGACAGCCTCGTATATATATATATATATATATATATATATATATATATATATATATATATGCACTACGAGTTCAAGACAGATAGAGAGACAGACCGACGAAAATTATATATTTATGCCCACGGAAGAAAAGCAAAAATCTCGGATTGTAATTTTTTCACTAATCCAATTCCTGTCGCATGAAAAGTAAAAATTGGGACTTGATGTTTGGTATGTACTTTATGATGAGATAATACGGAAAGTAAATAGATGAGCAGAAGAAGGGCTTTTTAGACATTTATTGCTAAGGAGTGCTAGAAAAAAAGTTTAAGAATATTTTAATATGGACCACATAACTGGAATTTCGTAGGAATATTGCAAATGAAAAAGCTAAACTTTTATTATTTATCATGTACGCCTTTCAGGTTATCTTGATCAATCATCAGTTTATGAAAAAAAAAAAAACCTTTTTGAGTTAAATTAAAACTTTCAGAAGTTCATAAACTCTCGGAACAGAGTACTATGTGCCTTTAAAATGCGTCTAGACATAGGATTTAAATTCAGCTTATTCCCCTCTCTTAAAATGTCATCTAGCTTAACCTTTTGCTGCTAACCCATATAATATATAGCTTATTCATTTTGCTTGGAACAATTTAGTAAGATTTAAAAACAAACAACGGCTAAGGAAAAAGTAATAAATTTAGCTGGTGAAAAACGACAAAAGTCAACATTCTTAAGAAATATTAAGAAAATTCAATTTTAAAATATCTAAGTAAGCAGTCAAAAGGTTATTATTATTTAAATCCTTTCAACAACAAAAATTAATATGGTTACTTTCTTGTAAGCATTTAATCTTAAACCAAATTTAACATGCCTAATATTTTATATATGATTATGTATTTTATCTTCTTAATTTTAAATGTATATTAAAAGACTGTTTTTAGTCAATTTCCACTGGTTCATTTAAATTGCGATGACGCGTTTCGATGTCGATGCAGCTTCTTCAGATCTACATTTTACACTGTCAAGTTAGGTTTAATATTCACAATTTTACATAATTTCTTAATTATAATATTACGCCTAATTAAATTACACTGATAGTATTCGAAAACCCACACAGATTTGGAAATAGGAAAATAAATTCAATAATGGTGAATTGCTTAAATCTACCTGGTCATTGAGTAAAGTACCTGTAGTCCCTAATCGATTTATTTGCATTGTCTCTATAAGGTTTAGTTTTAAACCTTTTTGTTGGGTGTGTAAAATTTTGAAATTCTTATTAAATGTGTGATTTTCTGTTAAAAGATGATTAGCATATGTTGAATTAGATTTTCTATGGATGAAACTTTTTTCGTGTTCTGTAATTCTTTGTATAAATGTACGTCCAGTTTGTCCTATGTATGTTTTAGGACATGACCCACATGGTAATTGATAAACCCCTGATTTATTGTCTTTATTGATTTGTGGTTTGTAGTTTTTAAGATATTTCCCTATAGTATTGTTAGTCTTGTAAGCTATGTTGATATTTTTTTTATTTAAAAATTTCCCCAGTTTTTCCGTTGGTTTGCCGAAATAGGTTAAGCATTTAAATGTGGTATTTCTGTCCTTAAAACGTGGGTATATTTCTGAGATTGCCTTGTTTCTAAGTTTTTTCCTAACGATATTATTGATTAAAGTAACCGAATAACCGTTGTTAACGGCTACTTGTTTTATGTAGTTTACTAAAGAATTAAACTACATAAAACAAGTAGCCGTTAACAACGGTTATTTGGTTACTTTAATCAATAATATCGTTAGGAAAAAACTTAGAAACAAGGCAATCTCAGAAATATACCCACATTTAAATGCTTAACCTATTTCGGCAAACCAATGGAAAAACTGGGGAAATTTTTAAATCAAAAAAAATATCAACATAGCTTACAAGACTAACAATACTATAGGGAAATATCTTAAAAACTACAAACCACAAATTAATAAAGACAATAAATCAGGGGTTTATCAATTAACATGTGGGTCATGTCCTAAAACAAACATAGGACAAACTGGACGTACATTTATGCAAATAACTACAGAACATGAAAAATGTTTCATCCATAGAAAATCTGATTCAACATATGCTTATCATCTTTTAACAGAAAATCACACATTTAGCAAGAATTTCAAAATTTTACACACTCAACAAAAAGGTTTAAAACTAAACCTTTTAGAGACAATGCAAATAAATTGATTAACAACTACAGGTACTTTACTCAACGACTAGGTAGATTTAAGCAATTCACCATTATTGAATTTATTTTTCTAATTCCAATTCTGTGTGGGTTTTCCAATATTATCAAATGTAATTTAAATAGGTGTAATATTATAATTAAGAAATTATATAAAATTGTTGACATTAAACCTAACTTGACAGTGTAAAATGTAGATCTGAAGAAGCTGCATCGACCCCGAAACGCGTCATCGCAATTTAAATAAACCAGTGGAAATTGACTAAAAACAGTCTTTTATTATATATTTATAATGAATTTTCATCAAATAGAAGCTACAACCATTCAAAATTTCTTAATTTTGACAGATATTAATATTTAATCCAATTGACTCATAAGTTTGTAGACCTACGAGAAGCTTTGATATTTGGCATAATGACCAAACTCACTGAGTATGTTAAAAAGTTGTATGAGCACAATCGCGAAAAATATACGGATATTCTCATATTCAAGTTTATACCTAAATTTCAGTTAAAGTTCATTTTATTATTTATGTAGTATTGCTGTAATTAAAAACAGTAAATAAAATAAAAAGGGGTAATTTTTAGGAAGCAAGTACAACTAGGTTAATTTTTCAACATGAAAATATACTGTCGAGAATTTGCAAATGCAAAATGATCAACAAATAAAGATCACATGAATGCTATATTCCATGCCTTTCCTCCTACGACTATAGTTTCTGAGCCTATACTCTTCATCAGGTACGCTTTAGGCAACGGTATCGATCGTTAAGAGCAGAGTACCGTGGAGAGCAAGTTGGAATGACTCTCGCTGGCTTATAGCAATCATGGAACTTTATATAAACGAGGTACTACTCGTTGGGCAAGATACAGACTCTTGCGCCATCTATTGAGAGTTTCGAACATCGAAAACTGCTCAACTATATAAACCTAACATTGTTAGGAAGGATAAATGAAATCGATATTCCGAAATAAAATTTCGGAATATGGTTTATTACTTGATTGGTCACTACTGTGTGTACTAAAAAATATTTAAATAAAAGTTATAGGGTGTTATACGGCGCACATGATGACGTTCACACTAAAATGTTTTGAGCTGTCAGTTCGAAGAAATTACGCCATCTTGATTTTTTTTTAATGGAAAGTCCTGTATATTATTTTATTTTTGAGTCCCACTAAAAATTCTAGATATTTTTTGTCTAACATACCATATGTCTAAATTGAATTGTTTTAGAATTATTTTCATTTGAAATTTAAAATTAAAAAAAGACAAAAAACTATTGGTAAATACTCTAGGTTTATTTTTAAGGTAATAATTGCTCAAAATGCCTACAGCGAAGCAATGACCCAATCTGTCATAAACAGCCTAAATAGAGTTTTGCAGAGAATCCGGGGTGATCTGTGCTACTTCATACTGAACTCTTTGTTGTAAATCTTCTACAGTTTCAGGTCGACTTCGGTAAACTTTGGATTTCAAATGACCACATAAAAAATTCAAGTGACGTAAGGTCGAGACAGGCCATTCTACAGCATCTCTTCTGCCTATCCATCGATTAGGAAAAATCGCATCCAAATATCTACGAACATTGATTTCATAGGTCATGATGAAACGAATCAATAATGTTCCTAACCTAATTAATAATATTGTTTTTTCTGACGAGGAGACATTTTGTCTTAACGAAAGAGTTAACAGGCATAGCTGCCGATACTAGTCTACTGAGAATTTTCACTGGATAATCGACAGTCATTCTCAAAAGCCACAAAAGATAAACGTGTGGGAAATCTTACAGGACAGCGGTATTTACAGTTTCTCCAAGACTAAGTTATTCCAGCTTGTGCAGGTCATTTTCCCGATGAAAATAATTTTGATACCACTAACAGGAATCTGTGGTGTCAACAGGATGGAGCACCTCCTCACTATGAAATCAGTGTTCGTAGATATTTGGATGCGATTTTTCCTAATCGATGGATAGGCAGAAGAGGTGCTGTAGAATGGTCTGCAAGGAGTCCCGACCTTAGGCCACTTGATTTTTTTTATGGGGTCGTTTGAAAACCAAAGTTTACCGAAGTCGACCGGAAACTGTAGAAGATTTACAACAAATAATTTAATATAAAGTAGCACTGATCACCCCGGATTCTCTGCAAAACTCTGTTCAGGCTGTTTATGACAGATTGGGTCATTGCCTCGCTGTTAACGGTAGCCATTTTAAGCAATTGTTACCTCGAAAATAAACCTTATTATTTTTTAATAGTTTTTTCTCTTTTTTTATTCTGTATTTCAAATGACAATAATTCCAAAACAGTTCAATTTAGACATATGGTATATAACAGGGGTGCTCAAACGGTAGATCGCGATCGACAACTCGATCGCGAGTGCTTTTGAGTCGATCTAGAGAAAACAATTCCGATATAGAACTCTTCACAGATTTTGTTTTAGGTAACTAAAACAAAATGTAATGAATAAATTACTAAAATTTATTCGATCCACAATTAGGCCAGAATAATCCCCTCATCACTTTCTTTTATCGTAATAACCCCCTGCTAGCGGCAAAAGGCGGCTTTATCAAAGGAACGCGCTGTACTTGTCAAAGAAAAGCCGCGTTTTTGATTCCTGCCGATTTTTCTAGAAACTTCGGGCGGTGTGTTTGACGGGAACATTCGAGACTTCGTTCGCGCCGATATAAATGTTGCGCCTGCAGGATTAGGAGTCAGTCTGAGTTGTAACTTGAAGGCGATACATCGATACAAAGTTTATTAATAAATAGTCCAAAATGAGTGCGGCGAAGAAAGGTAAAACTTATCATTTTAATAACGATTGGGAGAAAGAATTTTTCTTTTGTATGGTAAAGGATAAGTGCATTTGTCTCATTTGCCGTGCGTCAGTTGCAATACCTAAGCGTGGGAACTTAGAGAGGCATCATAAAACGGTTCATAAAAACTATGAAAAGGATTTTCCGTCACAGAGTGAATTAAGAAAACGAAAAGTACGTGATTTGACAACTTGTTTGAAAAAAGAACAAACTATGTTCACAAGACCAGCCAAACAATCAAAAGCTGCAACGATCGCGTCATTTAAAATATCTCATATATTGGCGAAACACAAAAAACCATTTGATGATGGATTGGTTGTGAAGGAAGCATTTATTGAGGCGGGTGAGACCTTATCTGGAGATTTTAAAAATAAAACAGAGATTATGTCTGCTGTTAGAGAACTTCAGTTATCTCGTCCGACTGTCACAAGGCAATTGCAACTTATGATAGATCAACTGAAAAGAAAGGATCTGAAAAATTTTCCGTCTTTGAAAGCAAGGATTCCTCAGTTGAATTATGATATTATGAGGCAGAATTATCAAATATTTTGGGCCAATTCAAAATCCGTTTTTATGAATTCAGTAAATTGGCAAATATCGCATCATTTATGAGTTATCCTTTTTCGTGTAAAAACATTAGCTACTGAAATAGCAAGTCAGTTTAACATGGACTCATCTTCTGTTGAAAATGAGTTAGTGCAGATTATATCAGATATACATCTCAAAGCCACAGCATCTGATATAAAATTCTGGTGTTTTATATCTGAAGATAAATATCCGAATCTAAGGCAAATCGCCCTTCAACTGACGGCAATGTTTGGGTCAGCTTACTTGTGCGAGTCTGCATTTTCTGAAATGCAGATAATTAAGTCAAAATATCGCAATCGACTAACTGACGAACATATGTCATCATGCTTGCGATTAGCACTCGGTAATTACATACCATCTTATGAAAAGTATGCTGAGGACATGCAGTGCCACGCTTCAACATCCAAAGTCACTCTTTAGTTAAGTTTAGACACTAGAACTCGTTTGTTTTGTAAGAACCAATAAACTCGCAATTTTGAATAATTATGAGTTTTTTCATTGACATTTTAGAGCAGACCTACAGTTACCTTGACTAAAAAAATGCATTTTGTGCGGAAAACTAATATCTATGCCACGATACACCCTACCTAGACGACAATCCGGCATCATACTTACTTGCAGCCTCTCAGAGTCGATCGATCGTAGTCTAACAATATTGAGGTAGATCGCCAGCAGTTCAAGTTTGAGCACCCCTGGTATTTAATATCTAGAATTTTTAGTAGTACTCAAAAATAAAATAATATACAGGGCTATCCATTTAAAAAAAAAAATCAAGGTGGTGTAATTTCTTCTGACAGTCCAAAAAATTTTATAGTCAACGTCAGCATGTGCGTCATATCTTTTTGTTATACTGATTAATAAATGCTGGGGAATCATTATTCCCTTCAAATGGGGCACCCCGCATATATACACTGAAGTCCGTTTATAACGAACTCCAAAAAATCACTAAAAATGGTTCGCTATATCCGAAGTTCTTTACAAACAGTAAACAAAATCTAATATCATTTTTCACTATTTTTTTATCTAGATTAGGTGCTAATGCTTAGAAAAATGAATAATAATAATTATTAAATTAAAAGAAAACATTCAAAGGAAAATAGAACAAGTCACATTAATAGGTTGACTGCCGACCACTCCGATCGGAGTGCGTCGGGTCTCTTCGCCAACGCCGTCTACTCCGATCGGAGTTCGACATGCGTTCTTACGAAACGTTTTAGTATTCCATCGGCGTTATATATGAAACGTGTTTCTAGTGGTGGCGTTGCTTAAAAACGCAAGTTCTAACAGGTGCTTAAGTGGTTCCGCGGATTTGCTTTTGGTTTGGTTGTAATCTGCCGTACAATATGGACAATCAACCTGGGCCTTCTGGTATTAAAAAAAGACATTGTAGTGATGAAAAAAAGGTATATGATAAGAAAAAGAAGCTAACTGACACTGAATTATTGCAGCTATTGGAAGAAAGCGTAGGTAGTAGTGACGAACATTACGTACCAGACACAGACGATAGTGATGTAAATTCAAGCTCCGAGTCCGAAGAAGAGAATTTTATAGACCCTATTCGGCCACATCAAACACTTTCTAGCCTTGATGAGATAAAATGGAACGACAGAGGTGCGTTAAAACAAATTTTGTTCCAGAAAACCCAGGAATTATTGGTGCAAATTCCAGGACAGGGTGCACCTATCGATTTTTTTCTTTTTTTTCGAAATGATCATTGATGATGATTTTTTACAAACTATTGTAGAACGAACGAACTCTTACGCAGTCGAGGTTTTGCTGCGCCCAGAAACAAGTACAAAATCACGTATTACTAATTTTAAAGATCTTACTCTTGACGAACTAAAATTTTTTTGGCCCTGTTACTTCACACTGGCACAATATCCTTGAGCCGTCTTAACGATTATTGGAAAACTGATCCGCTATTTAATCTACCTGTTTTTAGAAAATATATGTCAAGGAATAGATTTTTGCTTATCTTGAGGTGTTTGCATTTTACGTCTCCAGATATGGATCCGGCAGATCGGCTAGGAAAGATTAGATTTGTGGCAGATTTTTTTAACAACAAGATGGGAGAAATTTACTATCCTGGAAGAGAGTTGTCTTTGGATGAAGCTATGGTACTTTATCGGGGTCGTCTCTAGTTTAAACAGTATATCAAGAATAAGCGTCATAAGTATGGTATGAAGTTATACATGCTGACAGAGCCTAATGGACTTATTTTGAAATTTCCTGTCTACGAAGGTGCGACAGATGTTTATGGTGGAAGCGGACATACTGAAAAGATTGTTTTACATTTATTGGAGGAAAAATTGGGTGTGGGACATGCTGTTTATCTAGACAATTTTTACAATAGTGTTAATTTAGCTAGGAAATTACTTCAACAAAATACATACTGCACTGGTACGCTGAGAGCTGAGAGGAAAGATAATCCGAAAGAGGTAATGAGTGCAAACTTAAAACGTGGTGAGAATAAATCTATGTTTTGCAATGGAGTGCATGTCGGAAAATGGCGCGATAAACGCAATGTTCAATACATTTCAACAAAATTTGGAAGCGAAATGGGCATTTTTAAAAACAAAAGAAATCAAGAATCTGAAAAACCTTCCGCAATCATTGGATATAATGCTTTTATGTCCAGTATAGATAGACAGGATCAAATAATGGCATATTATCCTTGCAGCCGTAAAACCATTCGGTGGTACAAAAAGTTATTCATGCATGTGCTGCAAATGAGCATGATAAACGCCTATTTTTTGTACAATAAATATTCGCGGTCTGACCAGTTACGATTATATGACTTCCGATTGGATGTCATAAGAAATTTACTAGCCAGACGACCAATTACTAATTTGCCGCAAATTCCTCCAGGCCAAATAAATGTCCACAGCATTAGCAAAGTAGAAAAAATTGTTAGTGAAAAAAAGGAACTAAAGAAACAAAAAGCAGAAAGGGATGCAAAGAATGCAGGAAAAATAAAATAAGAAAGCAAACAGTGTATGAATGCAAAATGTGCCCTGGACAACCAGGTTTTTGCCTTAATTGCTTTGAGGATTACCATAAAAATGTACAAAAATGATTTAGAAATAAATGTTTTGAGTTCATAAGTTCGATTTATTATTTCTTTACGTATTTAATTGGACACTCCGATCGGAGTGTTCGGCATCTAGTAAAAATTTTCACTTGCAATGCCGATTACTCCGATCGGAGTGAAATTTTTTTTTTTTCTAATATTTTGAATGGCACATATAAAAAACACATCCAAGACTCATTTTAATTCATATTTACCACAATAAAATAAAAATATTGGAAAAATCTTACCGGCGTCAACCACAAACTCAAAAATATAGATCGGCAGTCAACCTGTTAAAGTTATTATTATGTATGTTGGTACATATACGAGTATAAACCAAAACATTTAAATACGTAGTTTATACAAAAAAAGCAGTAATTTTCGTTTATACAATTTTACTTGAAAAAGAAATGGTGTTTATATAATCGTCAAGGTTACAAAAACTACTCCATATACGTTCTTCACGAGATTCCAAAAAATGGCGAGTTGCAGTCATTTTCTTAGTTATTTCTGAAATGGATGGAACATAAATATTATCTTCTTCTCCAAGCTCGTCTTCGTCGTCATTATCGCTTAAAATCTTTTTAGAGATCACTGATGTCACAATTTGATCATCAGTTAATATTTCTCTCGTCATTAATTCATTATCAGCACATACATATTCTTCAAAATTAAAGTGATTATACATCTTTTTAATCTTGATTACCACTATACTTTGTTGAACGTCAGCATCGTAAACAAATTCTAGACGATCAGTAGGATCTTCTCGATGTTTTTCAATCCACTGAGTCAACGGTAGCTCATCATCGGAGTCATATCTACATTCCTTTCTCAAAAATCCGTCATGCTTAAAATAGTTTGGTTGGTTTGGTTTCTCTACTGACTCTTTGCCAAGCCATATGGATAAAGTTCACAGCGTCCAAGAGAGTTACAGAAAAAATGTTACCTTTATGGATCGTCTCTAACATTTTCATAAGTTAAATCTTTCTATAATGACATTTTAAAGAATGTATCACATCTTGATCCATAGGCTGGAGCTTTGCACTTGTGTTTGGAGGTATAAAAACCAATTTTATTTGCTGTAGATCAACTTCAAGGTGCGCTGGATAGTTGTCAATCAAAAGTAACATTTTTCTGTTTGTGAATTTTAATTATTTGTTCCATACGATCAGTTCGTTTTTAAAAATTTCTGATGTCATCCAAGCTTTACTGTTTGATTTGTACTTTACTGGTAAATGTTTGTTTTTAAAACACCTATGATTGGCGGACTTTTCTATCACCAACAATTTTCTTTTCTCTTTTCCAGACATATTTGCAGTTACCAACACAGTAATCCTTACTTTTGATAATTTTCCACCAGCACGATTCTCTCCGACAAACTTTAATGTCTTATAGCGGTCATCTTATGAAACAAACTCGTTTCATTCGCACTAAAGATGTCCACATATTCAAAACTTTCTCGAATTTCCGGCTATACATTGGCCAACCACTGATCAACAACAGTCATATCCACTCCTGCAGTTTCTCCTACTATTTTACCCCCACTAATATTATGTCGCTTTTTAAATCGTTCAATCCAACTTCTAGAACTCGGTGTTCTCTATTTTCCTTCCCAATTCACTAGCTTTCTCTTATAAAATGTAGCAGGTAATAGGAACATGTTCATGTCGTTTTTGACTAATCCATATAAGGAGTCCTTTATCGACTTGGTCATGTGTAGATTTTCTTACTTTTTTACAACTAAAGTTTCCTTTATCATAAATTGATAAGATTTCTTGCCTCTTCTTCCATATGGTAGAAACCGTAAATTTAGTTAAATTCAACTGTTGCAAACATCACTCTGTTTAACTCCATTTTCTATTTTCCTTATAATATTGTGTTTGTCTCTTAAAGTAAACGTTTTACGTTTTTGTGTACTCATTTTAAAATAAAAACTTAAACATTCACTTTGCTACTTTGATCAAATATGTATTTGAACCGCATAACCCAACAAATGAATTGAAAATAATACTGCTCGAACTAGCGACGCTGCGGAAACAAGTAGAATAGGAGTTCCCAGCGAGTTTCGGTGAATCCCTAGATCAAGTCGCGCGACTTCGTGCAAAAGAAGTGGCAAGTTCGTTATAAACGGACACAAAACATCCAAATTTGGTGCGCTTTATTCGGAAGTTCGTTATAATCGGGTTCTTTATAACCGACAAAAATTTGCTTTGATCTTATGAAAGTTATTTCTTGCATTATAAAATAGTTTGCTTTAACCGGAAATTCGCTATAAACGTATTCGTTATAACCAGACTTTTAATTTTTTTTTTATATAAAAGTTTTTAATCATACTTTTTAGAGATTGTGAGAAATAACAAAAATACTTTATACTAGATTAACATTTGGCACTTTTTAGTGTTCCGTGCGGAACACTTATAAGATCACTTCGGTGTCTGTCCGTCTGTCTGTCCGTCTGTCCGTCTGTCCGTCTGTCACACCCGATTTTCTCCGAAACTATTTGTCATAGAAAGTTGAAATTTGGTAGTAATATAGGAATTGATGGCCTCATCAGAGCCATGTAGTTTTGAAAGTTAAATTTTGACTTAAGGGGTTAGTTTTTGGGGGTGAAATCGGAAGTCAAAAAAAAATTTTTTTACTAGGTAATCGAGTGTGGTATCAAATGAAAGCTTGTGAAAACACGAGTAAAAAATATATATATAATGTAATACTTGCGCGCACTTTTCTTTGTATTATTTTTAAAAATCGCGAAAAATCGCTGTTCACCCGCCTTATCTCGGAAAGTACTTATCAAAAAATTCTGAAAAAATTCTGGAATATTCTCCACGGGGTGTAGATTGAACGAAAATTATCACGAGTGCATTCATTACCTGTAATAATTTATCTGGTATATAAAAAAAAAAACAGAAATTTCAAGGTCATCAATTTTCAGTAAAGATTGGAAATAAACTTTGTTGAAACTTATTTGGGGTGTATTTTGTGAAGTCACTGATCATTTTATATCACCGTAAGATAAATTTTGACTTGAGGGATTTGTTTTGAGGGGTGAAATCGGAAGTGAAAAAAAAATTTTTTTACTAGATCATCGAGTGTGGTGTCAAATGAAAGCTTGTGAAAACACGAGTAAAAAATATATATATAATGTAATACTTGCGCACACTTTTCTTCGTATTACTTTTTAAAAAATCGTGAAAAATCGCTGTCGCCTACCTTATCTCGAAAAGTACTGATCAAAAAATTTTGAAAAAATCCTGGAATATTCTCCACGGGGTATAGATTGAACAAAAATTATCATTACCTTTAATAATTTATCTGGTATAGAAAAAAAAAACAAAATTTCAAGGTCACCAGTTTTCAGTAAAGATTGGAAATAAACTTTGTTAAAAACTTATTTGGGGTGTGTTTTGTGAAGTCACTGATCATTTTATATTACCGTAACATAAATTTTGACTTAAGGGATTCGTTTTGAGGGGTGAAATCGGAAGTGAAAAAAAATTTTTTACTAGGTCATCGAGTGTGGTGTCAAATGAAAGATTGTGAAAACACGAATAAAAAAATATATATATAATGTAATACTTGCGCACACTTTTCTTCGTATTACTTTTAAAAAATCGTAAAAAATCGCTGTCCCCTATCTTATCTCGAAAAGTACTGACCAAAAAATTTTGACAAAAACCTGGAATATTCTCCACGGGGTATAGATTGAACGGAAATTATCATTACCTTTAATAATTTATCTTTTATAGAAAAAAAACAAAATTTCAAGGTCACCAGTTTTCAGTAAAGATTGGAAACAAACTTTGTTGAAAACTCATTTGGGGTGTGTTTTGTGAAGTCACTGATTATTTTATACCACCCTAATAAAATTTTTTATTTTAAAAACAATCAACGTACGGAACACTAATTGTGCAAGTTCAACTTGCACTTGACCGGTTATTTAATAGAATATGACATATATTTCGATTACACAGGCCGACAAGATTGGACGAAACTCGAGACTCAGATCAGAGTATACTTTCCCAAAGGTTGTAATATTCGGGATTATATTATACCGCGAATTATTTTTTCTTCACAAAACTCGTAGCGGCATCTGAAAGTACTGCTCTTCCCCTTCAAAATGCATTTTTAATTTTTCAGATATTTTATTTCTCCTTGGAAAAAGCTCTCGTTGAAATTATTTAGTTCGGCGTTTTTGTTATAACAATACCAAAAAAAAAAGTGGATCTGGCAGGCGAGAGTAGTGTAATTATATGATTTGTAGGATGCTGAATCCGAATTCGTAGTCGGTTCAACCTCATCAAGTCATGGTTTGTTCCTAACCTTAAGAAATTTAAAATGGCGGAGCCGATATGACGGGTCGGAATTCTGAAGAGCCTAAATTACTATAAAACTCGATATTTGTTATATTTTTTCCCCTCAAGCAAAGTAACTTTGACAAGTTTCTTTGTATGAACCATCGCATATTAGCACTCTCAGCCGAACCCAGAGTCACGAAACGAGGACGTGGCGGAGTTGACTCCATTTTTCTTTTTAGTGTTCCGTACGGAACACTTATAAGATCACTTCGGTGTCTGTCTGTCTGTCTGTTTGTCTGTCTGTCACACCCGATTTTCTCCGAAACTATTTGACATAGAAAGTTGAAATTTGGTACTAATATAGGAATTAATGGCCTTATCAGGGCGTGTAGTTTTGAAAGTTAAATTTTGACTTAGGGAATAGTTTTGGGGGGTGAAATCGGAAGTGGAAAAAAAACATTTTTTTTACTAGGTCATCGAGTGTGGTGTCAAATGAAAGCTTTAACATTTAATTTTGTGAAAACACTAGTAAAATATATATATATAATGTAATACTTGCGCGCACTTTTCTTTGTATTATTTTTTAAAAATCGCGAAAAATCGCTATCCCCCCGCCTTATCTCGAAAAGTACTTATCAAAAAATTTTGAAAAAATTCTGAAATATTCTCCATGGAGTGTAGATTGAACGAAAATTATCACGAGTGCATTACCTTTAATAATTTATCTGCTATATAAAAAAACAAAAATTTCAACGTCATCAGTTTTCATTAAAGATTGGAAACAAACTTTGTTGAAAACTCATTTGGGGTGTGTTTTGTGAAGTCACTGATCATTTTATACCCCCGTAACAAAATTTTTTATTTTAAAAGCAATCAACGTAAGGAACACTAATTTCGCAAGTTCAACTTGCAGTTGACCGGTTTTTTTTTATGATTCTTTTTGTCTATGAATTTTTTCTTACTCTTTATAATTAATTAGAATGTAATTACTTCCTTTTCTTATGAAAACGTCCGCGGTATAGTTGTAACGAAAACGTCACACTAATTAATTTCAACGGACGATTTCTTCGAGACGAAATCAATTATCTGGAAAATTCAAAATGCATTTTGAAGGGGAAGAGTAGTACCTTTAGATGCCCCAACTAGTTTTGTGGCGAAAAATTAACTTGCTGTGTAATATAATCCCGAATATAGCAAAAAACAGTGCACCAAAAACCTTCGAAAAAGTAGAGTCTGGTCTCAGGGTTTGAAAGATATTGGTCTGTGTTATCGGCCAAGAATTTACTTAGGTATAATTTAATTAACCTCATAAATGAAATAACTTGTTTGTGTTTTATAAATATTACATTTCTGGAAAGCACGGGCATTATAAAATGCTGTTTCCTGACGAATTGGTCATATTTCTTAGCCGAAACAAATAACAAAAAGTCGCTAAATGTGATCTTTAGTCAGTTCTTTTCTTCCCTAACCAAATTCAGTATTTTTCAAAAATAAAGCTAAACTTTTCTGGCGTCTAGTATTACTAGAAAATGGAAATTATTACAAGAGAAGGAAGGATTAAATTTTTATTTGTCAGCTGATCAACGAGGTTATTTAACGGGACTTTACGTGAATGACGTTTTTATTAATAATTTTACCGTGGCTACTCTCTGAGAATAACATATTTAGTCACGTACCTCAATTTCTTTCTCTGTCATGTTTATTTTTCCAATTTGCTTGTCAAAATTTTTGTGATATACAATCGAAGTCTTATGTAATTTGGAAATTGTATTGTCTTAAAATCTTAATACGAGGCTGGTTTGAAAAGTCCGTGCAAAAATAAAAACTACTTATGTGTTTCGGGTAAACCTTTTTTATTTTTCGACATAGTCTCCTTTTAGGCTTATACACTTCGTCCAACGATGTTCTAGTTTGTTGATCCGTTCCGAATAATAGGATTTGTCCAAGTCTGCAAAATATCCATTAGTGTTTGCAATCACCTCCTCGTTTGAATAAAATCTTTCTCCCGCCAGCCATTTCTTCAAATTGAGGAACAAATAGTAGTCCGAGGGGGCCAAGTCTGGAGAATAGGGGGGATGTGAAACGAGTTGGAATCCTATTTCCATTAATTTTGCGACCACAACTGCTGAGGTGTGTGCTGGTGCGTTGTCGTGATGGAAAAGGACTTTCTTGTGGGCCAATCGCGGGCGTTTTTCTTGCAGCTCGGTTTTCAAACGGTCCAATAACGATGGATAATATTCACCTGTAATAGTTTTACCCTTTTCCAGATAGTCGATGAGGATTATCCCTTGCGAATCCCAAAGACAGTCGCCATAACCTTTCCGGCCGAAGGAACGGACTTCGCCTTTTTTGGTGCAGATTCCCCCTTGGTAACCCATTGTTTAGATTGTTGTTTGGTCTCAAGAGTATAGTAATGTATCCATGTTTCATCCACAGTGACGAAACGACGCTTAAAGTCCTCCGGATTCTTCTGGAACAGCTGCAAACCATCCTTGCAATACTTCACACGATTCCGTTTTTGGTCAAGCGTGAGCAATCGCGGCACCCATCTTGCGGATAGCTTTCTCATGTCCAAATGTTTATGCAAAATATTATGTACCCGTTCAGTCGAGATGCCCACAGCACTAGCAATCTCACGCACCTTAACTCTTCTGTCATCCATCACCATATCATGGATTTGATCAATGATTTCTGGAGTCGTAACCTCCACAGGCCGTCCAGAACGTTCAGCGTCATGCCCATATGGCCAGTCCGAAAATTTTGAAACCACTTATAAATCGAAGGTGCAGAGTCACCATAATGTTTATCAAGCTTCTCTTTAGTCTCCTGAGGCGTTTTGCCTTTCATAAAGTAATGTTTAATCACCACAAGAAATTCTTTTTCGTCCATTTCTTGAAAATCACTCGACTTCCTTGATTCACACGAATGCCAAAACACAAAGAAATCGACCAATATGGCTGAAACTTGGTGTGCGTTCATTCAAGAGATGCTACTAACTAAACATGACCTCGATACGCGCCGGTGGTGCCATCTCTCGGACTTTGCACGGACTTTTCAAACCAGCTTCGTATGTGATTTTTGATAGAAATAAGCACTTACTTTTTCATTGCACCACTTTCCACCTCACTACAGCATGTTATACGTTACGTGGTTAAAAAGCCTGTGCCAATTTTATTTTTTTGATAATAATAATAATTAAGATAATAAGACGAGATTGTGATTGCTCCCTAAAAGGAACATTGTAGTCTAGGATTTCTTTAGGTAAAAATATAACTTTTGTCGTCTCTCCTTTTGAAAAATATTTATTCTAATTATAATCTATACATTTCCGTCTGTTTAGATAATCAACAAAGCTAAACGTAAGCAAAGTTTAGACAGAATGCTGCCACAATAAACATAAAGCACAGTAGCGACTCCTAGCATACCAACAACATGGCTGCCAGCGCGGTTGCGGGTTGTGTTTACATCTGGATTTCAAGGAGAATCTTTTTATAACGTGCTCCGAAATTCATTATTAATAATTTTCTAATAAGTAAATAACTTGTTTGACATTATAATTGAAAATAATTATAAATAACCGGTCAAGTGCAAGTTGAACTTGCACAATTAGTGTTTCGTACGTTGATTGCTTTTAAAATAAAAAATGTTTTAACGGAAGTATAAAATGATCAGTGACATCACAAAACACACCCAAATGAGTTTTTAACAAAGTTTATTTCCAATTTTTACTAAAAATTGATGACCTTGAAATTTCTATTTTTTTTTTTATATACCAGATAAATTATTACAGGTAATGCACTCGTGATAATTTTCGTTCAATCTACACCCCGTAGAGAATATTCCAGAATTTTTTCAAAATTTTTTGATAAGTACTTTTCGAGATAAGGCGGGTGGACAACGATTTTTCGCGATTTTTTAAAAATAATACAAAGAAAAGTGCGCGCAAGTATTACATTATATATATATTTTTTACTCGTGTTTTCACAAGCTTTCATTTGACACCACACTCGATTACCTAGTAAAAAAATTTTTTTTTTACTTCTGATTTCACCCTCCAAAACTAACCCCTTAAGTCAAAATTTAACTTTCAAAACTACATGGCTCTGATTAGGCCATCAATTCCTATATTATTACCACATTTCAACTTTCTATGACAAATAGTTTCGGAAAAAATCGGGTGTGACAGACGGACAGACGGACAGACAGACATCGAAGTGATCTTATAAGTGTTCCATACGGAGCACTAAAAATATGTTTTTGTTGTGCGGTTAGTGCTTGTAAAAATATGTGATATCTCTAAAGGAGTTACTTTTTTACTTTTTCCCAAAGATCCTACAAGGTAATTCATACATAAATCTTTATTTCTATTATGCAATATATTATAAAAAGATTACCTTTCATATTAAAATTGTTTGCTAGAGTTAAGTTATATTATCTGCTAAAATTCGATAACCAAACTTTTAAAACTCAATCTGGGCATGCAAAAGTAGTAATTCCCCTGTATGAATGATTTTGAATAAATCAGTGCGTGGATTTAATTTTTTTATATAAATAGTATATAGGCACAAAAAGTCATTAGTTGTGTGAAATATTAATTAAATCTAATATAATTATTAATATAATAATTATATTAGATTTAACTATTGATAAAATCGAGCAAAGTGTATTCATTTCATTTTTAAGTTCAGAAGAAACACGATCTCATCTTAAAATGATATAAGGTGCGTGATTGTTGACACTATGTGCGCGAAGCTGAACTTGTACAGAATAAACAATTTTTTCCCTCGGACAATATCTCTAACAGTTAAGAAATATAAATTTAACACTAAGATACTCTTTTAATAAAAATAAAAAAATGTTTCTAAAAATATTTTTTCTCGTTGTTTTTTTCTTATTTTCAATCAGCAAAATTCATTTCTGGTGTTCCGTACGGAACACTTATAAGATCACTTCGGTGTCTCTCTGTCTGCCTGTCTGTCACACCCGATTTTCTCTGAAACTATTTGACATAGAAAGTTGAAATTTGGCCCTAATATAGGAATTGATGGCCTCATCAGAGCTGTGTAGTTTTGAAAGCTAAATTTAAATTAATTAAATTTTTTTACCAGGTCATCGAGTGGGGTGTCAAATGAAAGCTGATAAAAAGACGAGTTCAAAAATATATATAATGTAATACTTGCGCACAATTCTCTTTATATATATAATAGTATAATATATATATATAATATATATATAATATATAATAATAATAATAATATATATATATATATATATATATATATATATATATATATATATATATATATATATAAAAATCAAAAATCAAATCTTTATATTCTTTTTAAAACAGTGCGAAAAATCGCTGTCACCGCACCTTATCTCCGAAAGTACTGATGAAAAAATTCTGGAATATTCTCTACAGGATGTAGATTGAACGAGTACATTACCTTTAAGGATTGACTTATAAAAAAAAACAAAAATATCAAGGTTATCAGTTTTCACTAAAAATCGGAAAAAAACTTTGTTGAATTCTGTACTGTCAACAATAGAAAAACGTCAGTTAATGTGGTTCGGATGAGAGACAACAGAAAGGCTAAAGTTGTTTGGAAGACTGGAGTGGATAAGAGGAGAAAAAGAGGCCGGCCCAAAAACAGCTAGAACATTGAAGTATTCAAAACGCTACAGATCGTCGCGTGTGGAAAAACTTCTGCCGTGACACCTCAACACCGTAAGGTAGAAGAGAATCGCTTATGTATGTATGTATATATATATATATATATATATATATATATATATATATATATGTATATATATATATATATATATTTATATATATATATATATATATATATATATATATATATATATATATATATATATATATATATACATATACATATATATATATATATATATATATATATATATATATATATATATATATATATATATATATATATATACATATATATTTATAAATCAGAAGAGGAATTATCGGGTGTCGGTCCGTATGAGGATATTAAACTTAATTATTTCTTACAACTCAATATTTCGTCAATTTATTTTCGACATCATCAGGAGTTAACTACAAAACAAATCTTTACTAGTTGCGTGTACACATTTTACAATATCTCTCTCTCTCTCTCTCTCTCTCTATATATATATATATATATATATATATATATATATATATATATATATATATACATATATATATATATATATATATATATATATATATATATATATATATATATATATATACATATATATATATATATATATATATATATATATATATATATATATATATATATATATACATATATATATATATATATATATATATATATATATATATATATATATATATATACATATATATATATATATATATATATATATATATATATATATATATAGTCTTTAAAAAATTCGTGTGCAGTGGTATTGCATAGTCTAAATACGAACCACAATTTTGATTATGATAATATAAGCATTTTACATAGGGAAAATAATTATAAAAAAAGATTATTATTACATTAATAAAAATAAGGAAGCCATAAATTATAAATCCGACGTTAATCAATTAATATTGGTAACACACTATAGCAGGGAATAATAGAATAAGTTGTTATATTAATAACAATAGAATCGGAAAACAACAAAATTACATAAAAAAAGATACTAGATAAAATTTTATACGGTAAACATCTTTAGTTGGTTCGTGAGTTGCAGTACAGTATATATGTTGTGTTCAGTTTACAATGGATTAACCCTTATTTTCGTACGTATTTTTTATAATTTAGTAAGGATTTTCAGATCATATATTTTCTATATTTTATGAAACTTTTAAATGTTTTTTTTTTGAATGTGGTATGTTGTTATGTTTTAAAAAAAATTTTTAAAGACTATATATATATATATATATATATATATATATATATATATAAATAAAGTTATTGTAAAATGTGTACACGCAACTAGTAAAGATTTGTTTTGAAGTTAACTCCTGATAATGTCGAAAATAAATTGACGAAACATTGAGTTGTAAGAGTTGTAAGAAATAATTGAGTTTCATATCCTCATACCCCGACACCCGATAATATATATATATATATATATATATATATATATATATATATATATATATATATATATATATATATATATATATATATATATGTATATATATATATATATATATATATATATATATATATATATATATATATATATACATACATACATACATACATACATATATACATATATACATATATACATACATACATACATACATACATACATACATACATACATACATACATACATTTGCATATCATGCAGAGAGCAATGGAACGACAAACGCCCCACATATTTTAATATTTAAAATTGAGCAAAGCTAAATGGTGCTGTAGCTATGTTAGTATTTTACCATTTTTATACGAGAATTTGTTACTGTTTTCTCCATATATATTTCCGAGTTCACAATATAACCTTTCCGTAAACATTACATAATAAACGATACTTCTATTCATACAGATTAGTTTATAATGAATGTATCATTTGTTCATTTAAATAAGTTATGTTATGTGCCACCACTGGTAATTAGGTTAGAAATAGAGACAAAAATGAAAATGCCCTAAACCAAAGAGCGAAACGTCAATTTAAGTTTAATTTTGAATACCAAATCTTCATAAAACGAACCCAAATCCCAAGAATGAAAATAAATAAATAAATATATATATATATATATATATATATATATATATATATATATATATATATATATACATACATATATATATATATATATATATATATATATATATATATATATATAATGCAACGTCTCTCTGTCTGTCTGTCCGTTAGTGCGCCTATCACTGAAGAACCACTTATCCGATTTACGTACTTTTTTTTTTAAAACATACATATGTTCTCTGGCTAGGTTATAGGCTGTATTTTATTACGATAGGTAGCATAAGGAATGAGCAGTGACGTAAAATAGTGAATGATGTCGGAAATAAGTTTGCCGCTAGCGCGTGCCTTTGCAATACACAGCCTAAACCATTAAATATGGAACAATATTATGTAGCAAAGAATATCTGTAATGTATAATCTATAATATATATAAAATGCAATTTCTCTCTGTCTGTCCATTAGTGCGTTTATCACGCGGGAACCACTTATCCGATTTACCTGTCTTTTTTTAAATTCATACATATATTCTTTGGCCGGGTTATATATAAATAATAATAATAATCTATATCTATAATATATATAAAATGCTATGTTTGTCTGTCTGTCTGTCTGTCCGTTAATGCGCTTATCCCTCGAGAACCACTTATCCGATTTACGTGATTTTTTAAATTCATACATATGTTCTCTGACTAGGTTATAGGTATATATTTTATTACATCTATAATATATATAAAATACAACGTATCTCTGTCTGTCTGTCTGTCTGTCCGTTAGTGCGCTTATCACTGGAGAACCACTTATCCGATTTTCCTACTTTTTTTTTTTAAAACATACATGTGTTCTACGGCCAGGTTATAGGTTATACTTTATTACGATATAGGTTATACTTTATTACGATAGGTAGCATAAGGAATGAGCAGTGACAATAATAGTAAATGAAGTCGGACAAAGTTTGCCACTAGTGCGTTCTCTTGCAATACACAGTCCAAACCATTAAATATGGAACAATATTATGTAGCAGAGAATATCTAAAATATATATAAAATGCAATGTCTCTCTGTCCGTCTGTCTGTCTGTCTATCTGTCTGTATGTCTGTCTGTCTGTCCGTCCGTTAGTGTGCTATTCACTGGAGAACCACTTATCCGATTTACGTGCTTTTTTTTTAAACATACGTATGTTCTCTTGCCAGGTTATAGGATATATTTTATTAGGTGACATAAGGAATAAGCAGTGACGATAATAGTGAATTAAGTCGGAGAAAAGTTTGCCGCTAGCGCGTTCTCTTGCAATACACTCCCTAAAGCATTAAATATGGAACAATATCATGTAGCAAAGAATACAATATATATAAAATGCAACGTCTCTCTGTCTGTCTGTCTGTCTGTCCATTAGTGCGCTTATCACTCGAGAACCACTTATCCGATTTACGTGTTTTTATAAATTTATACATATGTTCTATATAATAGAATATAGAATAACGAAATAACGATATAAGCCTAGATAATGGGAGATAAGGTGAGATAATGGGAATAAGGAGAAATAATGGGAGATAAGTCGAGATAAGCCTCGATAATGGGAGATAAGATGAAATAATGGGAGATAAGTATAAATAATGGGAGATAAGGAGAGATAATGGGAGATAAGCAGAGATAAGTCTAGATAATGAGAGTTATGGTGAGATAATGGGAGATAAGAAGAAATAATGGGAGATAAGAAGAAATGATGGGAGATAAGTCGAGATAAGCCTAGATAATGGGAAATAAGGTGAGATAATGGGAGATAAGGAGAAATAATGAGAGATAAGGAGAAATAATGGGAGATGAGCAGAGATAAGCCTAGATAATGGAAATTATCTAGAGATAATGGGAAATAAGGAGAAATATTGGGAGATAAGGAGAAATAATGGGAGATATTTTATTACGTTGGGTGACATAAGGAATAAGCAGTGACGATAGTAGTGAATTGAGTCCACGCGAGCGAGCCGCGGGCCCGGCTAGTATATATATATATATATATATATATATACATATATATATATATATATATATATATATATATATATATATATATATATATATATATATATATATATATATATATATATATATATATATATGTATATATATATATATATATATATATATATATATATATATATATATATATACATATATATATATATATATATATATATATATAGCAAGAGCAATGGAACGACAAAACTAACCTGAACTGAAGTGGAGTTTTGTTGGACATATGGCGAGATGTATGAATGAACGATGGAACAATACTATCCTAAAAAAGTTGTGTATGGATATGTTTTATAACACGTAGGCTGAAAAGTTTTTGATCTGACACATAGATGTCGCCCTTTTCAAAAAATCCATATGATTTTTAGGAAGTACCAACCTTCAAATGATACGTATCAAAATTTTGAAGATTAGTTTACAACTTGCAGTGTTTTTAGTGGCGCTACTTTTTATATTTTCAGAACATCGAATTTGGTGTATTGATTAAACATTGTTTTTTGATGGGAAAAAATATTGTTCAAGCAAAGCAATGACTTGATAAATGTTACGGAGATTCTGCCTCTGGAAAATCACTACTTATTAGTATGCTGAATTTAAACGCGGCTGTACAGATACAAATGATGCTGAACGCTCTGGGCGCCCAAATGAGATGGTTACACAGGAATCCAAAAAAAAATTGTTTTGAATGACCGTAAAGTGAAATTGCGTGAGATAGCTGACACCCTAAAGATATCAAAAGAATGTGTTGATCATATTTTGCATGAACATTTGGGCATGAGAAAGCTCTGATCGAAATGGGTACCGCGTTTGCTCACAGTGGACCAAAAACAACATGTTGATGATTGTGAGCGCTGTTTGGGCCTGTTTAAGCGCAGTAAAAGGGATTTTTTTCATGCGATATGTGATAATGGATGAAGCACCACTACACACTGAAATCAAATCGGTAGTCCGCTGAGTGGACAGCCGGAACAGTCAACTGGAAAGGTTTTGGCCCCTGCATTTGTGATGCACATAGAATAATTTTTATCAACTATGCTGAAAAGGGAAAAACTATAGCGAGTATTATATAAAGTTATTTGTGCGTTTGAAGGCAGAAATCCCAAAGAAACAGCCCCAAATGAATAAGAAAATAGTGCTCTTTCATCAAGAGAATGTATCGTATCACAAGTCGATGATTACGATGGCATAATTGCATGAATTGAAGTTTGAATTGCTTCCCCATCCATCGTATTCTCCAGGTTTGCCCCCGACTACTATCTATTCGTAGATCTCAAAAAAATGCTCGCGATTAAGAGATTTGGCTCCAATGAAGAAGTTATCGTCAAAACTGAAGCCTATTTTGAAGGCAAAGATAAATCCTTCTAAAGGAAAGGTATAAAAATGTTAGAAAAGCGATGGACTGATTGTATCGCTCTTGAAGGAAACTATATTGATGAATAAAGTCGAATTTTGCAAAAGAAAAAATGTGTTTTAAGTAATTAGACCAAAAACTTTTCAGCCTACGTGTTATACGATTATTTTTAAGCTTTTATAGGCTGCAGAAATTTACGCGACACCTCTCAAAGCACATTGGTAAAAATATATAATAAAAGACTGTTTTTAGTCAATTTTCACTGGTTTATTTTAAATTATGATGACGCGTTTCGATGCCGATGCAGCTTCTTCAGATCTACATTTTACACTGTTAAGTTAGGTTTAATGTTTACAATTTTATATAATTTCTTAATTATAATATTACACCTAATTAAATTACATTGATAGTATTGGAAAATCCACACAGATTTGGAATTAGGAAAATAAATTCAATAATGGTGAATTGCTTAAATCTACCTGTCGTTAAGTAAAGTACCTGTAGTTCTTAATCGATTTATTTGCATTGTCTCTAAAAGGTTTAGTTTTAAACCTTTTTGTTGGGTGTGTAAAATTTTGAAATTCTGGTTAAATGTGTGATTTTTCTGTTAAAAGATGATTAGCATATGTTGAATTAGATTTTCTATGGATGAAACTTTTTTTCGTGTTCTGTAATTCTTTGTATAAATGTACGTCCAGTTTGTCCTATGTATGTTTTAGGACATGACCCACATGTTAATTGATAAACCCACGATTTATTGTCTTTATTGATTTGTGGTTTGTAGTTTTTAAGATATTTCCCTATAGTATTGTTAGTCTTGTAAGCTATGTTGATACTTTTTTGATTTAAAAATTTCCCCCAGTTTTTCCGTTGGTTTGCCAAAATAGGTTAAGCATTTAAATGTGAGTATATTTCTGAGATTGCCTTGTTTCTAAGTTTTTTCCTAACGATATTATTGATTAAAGTAACCGAATACCCGTTGTTAACGGCTACTTGTTTTATGTAGTTTAATTCTTTAGTAAAATTTTCCTCTGATAAGGGGACATTAGTTAGTCTATGTATAAAACTATGATAAGCTGCGAGTTTATGATGGTTAGGATGGTGAGAACTATTGTGAATTGTGGTATCTGTATGACAAGGTTTGTGATATATTGCAAATTCATGTTTTTTCATGGTTTTACTAATTGTTAAGTCTAGGAAGTGGATTTTCCCTTCGACTTCTTCTTCCATTGTAAAACTGATATTTCTATGTAAAGAATTAATATACTGTAAAAAGTGAGTTAATTGTCTGTCCGTACCTGTAAAGCATACAATTATATCGTCTACGTATCGATACCAGTATAGACAATTATTACTATTAATATGGTTGTTAAATATCATTGTTTCAATAATGTCCATGAACATTTCGGCAAGTAATGGACTTAATGGACTCCCCATAATTAACCCTTCCTTACTATTGTAGAATGTATTGTTAAATGAAAAATAATTTTGTCTTAGGCAAGTTCTTAATAAATTAATTATGTCCATTTTTATAACTTCATTTACTTTGTGATTGGTTAATAGGTTCTCTATTAAAATTATTGTTTCGTCTGGGGGAACACTTGGAAATAAGTTTTTGACATCGAAAGAGACTAATTTAGAATTATCTGGTATTGTTATATTCTTAACTTTATTCACGAGTTCGTACGAGTTTTTGATACTATATTTAGGTTCAAATTAGTCTCTTTCGATGTCAAAAAC
>CM032454.1:3488476-3647617 GCA_019049505.1 Pachyrhynchus sulphureomaculatus
GTCTTTTGAAAATAATTTTTTTTATGAGTTAATTAATTAACTAAATTGGTTTTCAATACGAGTAATAATTGGTCAAATAAAAAAACTACTAATTTTATTAATGAAATACATTTATACATTGCGCACTCGAGTTCATGTGGAGTTTCAAATTAATCAATCAAATTTTATTTCATGCAGATATTAAGATGCTAAACGGCTAGTCAAGCATATCTACTTCTCCATTTTCAGTAGAGGTACAAGACAGTCGCACCCCAGCTTATTTTCCTGGATATTTGTACCAGTCTTCGTCAAATAGCTCGTCTACTTACGTTGGTTCTACACCTTCAAATTCTACTCTCCAAAATTTTTCAACTGCGCTTGATACCAGTGCTGACGTTACTTATCAAGATCTTGTTTTTGAAGTTCCTGAATAATTATTTATTTCCTGTATAATTATAAGGAAACCTCTATATTTAAAAAAAAAAATAATTACACTTGTTTACAAATAAAAAAAATACTTACTTTAATTTCATCTTTCAGCCCTTTTAATAAAGCTGTACATAATTCCGGAACAATACGAGAAATTGAACAGTCTGACACTCTGAATAAGTACATTAAAGACTTGCAAGAGTCCCCAGTTGCCAAGAATCGTAGGATGATAGAAAATCGTATAGTGATTGGTATTGCTCTTCTTATTACTGTGTCTTGTTGTGCAATATGAAGTCCTATTTTCTAAATTAGATATTCGAAGTCACCCTTCGACATTCTACTAAAATTTTTAAATAAGTAACCATCAAGTATTAACTTATTGCTTAAATTATGAAGTGTTTCTCATTTATTTTAAGTAAGGTCGAGTCCATTTTCTTCTCTTTTTTACTTTCTTGTAATTAGCAAACATTATGTATGCTGCACTAACAAGCTCTTCTTCACTGTCGGCCATATTTCCGTATGTATACACGCGAAAGTCTCTGGCAACACTGTGGGCAACACATTGCCCGGGCATATTTGGCTACACATTGCCCAGCAATGTTTTTGGCAACATATTTCTACAAACATTGCCGGGCAATCTTTTTTAGAAATGTTGTCGGCAATGCGCATTTTTTGTTGCTCGTTTACAGGCCCCTGTAGTCACATACATTTTTAACTATACGCTTTTCATTATGGATTAGTTTCCCGAACTTTTGGCATTTCGCTGGAGAAGAAATTTTGTTAACATACTAACTGACTTGTTACTAACTGGGGTGTGACACACAGGCATGCTGCTCTAAATATGTATTTATAGTTGGTGCAACAGGAAGGTATGTAAATAAAATGATTTGATCGGCAATAAAACTTCGTTTCAAAAGAACATTGTTACCTGAAAAATACATGGGAATAGATAGCACGCCTATGTTATAGGATCGCCGGTCAGTCCACTTGCATTTTTATTACTATCAGTTTCAAATAAATAGCGTATAGTTTTTCGAATTTGAATACCCCTCTAATTCCCTCTCTCACACCTTTAGTCCCTTACGTCTTTTTCTATAAATAGTTATGCTCTAAATATGTCCATTATTTCCATTTTTATCGGTTGAAATCGAAATAAAGAATTATTTCCTTTACTTAGACTATTTCACGACTTTGGTTGGCTTACTGAAACAGAATGTTCGCCAAAGTTGTGCGGAAAGCGGGTGATTAATGTTCCGATAAAGTTCTAAAATGTTTCTGTTCCTGCAAAAAGACGCTTAATGTTAACACTTATGTAGTATATTCTTTATTTGACAACGTGTCTTAATACTCCAGTCGGAATACAATTTTGAGGTGAAATCGTCGGATACTGCTACGTTTTTTTTTTTAACTTACATTAAGAAAAAAATATTGCTACCGCTGTAAAACATTTTCAAAAATAGGAGAATTGGCCCGTTTTTAGTTTTTTTAGCGTATTTTTTCAATTTTATCATAAAGGACCCCGCACATTTCTTATGGGAAGTTGAAATTGTCTGAAATCGATATGTGTTATTCGTAAAATGGATAGTTTTTCAGATATCGGAAGTAGAAGAAAGACGATTTTCGGAGATCTCGTCGATAACAGCGTAGAGCCATGAGGTGGTTTATGCGCCGTTCTCCGGGGTATACGGGATTTGTTTCCGACGCTGATTCCAAATCTGGTATCAAAATTGACATCTGACATTTGGCAACTGTCAAAAAAACTGTCAACTCACCTCATTTCTAATTAAATACCATCAGAATATACATCGGACCGTTTTTACGGTCGCTGATTCCAATTATGGTGTCAAAAATGACATTTAAAACTTGGCAGCTACCACCAAAATGTCAACTCACCTCACTTGTAATAACATGTTCATCAGAATATTTATCAGATGGTTTTTTAGTGTTCCGTACGGAACACTTATAAGATTACTTCGGTGTCTGTCCGTCTGTCTGTCCGTCTGTCCGTCTGTCCGTCTGTCACACCCCGATTTTCTCCGAAACTATTTGTCATAGAAAGTTGAAATTTGGTAGTAATATAGGAATTGATGGCCTCATCAGAGCCATGTAGTTTTGAAAGTTACATTTTGACTTAAGGGGTTAGTTTTGGGGGGTGAAATCGGAAGTGAAAAAAAAATTTTTTTACTAGGTAATCGAGTGTGGTGTCAAATGAAAGCTTGTGAAAACACGAGTAAAAAATATATATATAATGTAATACTTGCGCGCACTTTTCTTTGTATTATTTTTTAAAAAATCGCGAAAAATCGCTGTCCACCCGCCTTATCTCGGAAAGTACCTATCAAAAAATTTTGAAAAAATTCTGGAATATTCTCCACGGGGTGTAGATTGAACGAAAATTATCACGAGTGCATTACCTGTAATAATTTATCTGGTATATAAAAAAAAATAGAAATTTCAAGGTCATCAATTTTCAGTAAAGATTGGAAATAAACTTTGTTGAAACTTATTTGGGGTGTATTTTGTGAAGTCATTGATTATTTTATATCACCGTAAGATAAATTTTGACTTAAGGGATTCGTTTTGAGGGGTGAAATCGGAAGTGAAAAAAAAAATTTTTTACTAGATCATCGAGTGTGGTGTCAAATGAAAGCTTGTGAAAACACGAGTAAAAAATATATATATAATGTAATACTTGTGCACACTTTTCTTCATATTACTTTTAAAAAATCGTGAAAAATCGCTGTCCCCTACCTTATCTCGAAAAGTACTGATCAAAAAATTTTGAAAAAATCCTGGAATATTCTCCACGGGGTATAGATTGAAACAAAAATTATCATTACCTTTAATAATTTATCTGGTATAGAAAAAAACAAAATTTCAAGGTCACCAGTTTTCAGTAAAGATTGGAAATAAAACTTTGTTGAAAACTTATTTGGGGTGTGTGTTTTCTGAAGTCACTGATCATTTTATATTACCGTAACATAAATTTTGACTTAAGGGATTCGTTTTGAGGGGTGAAATCGAAAGTGAAAAAAAAATTTTTTTTACTAGGTCATCGAGTGTGGTGTCAAATGAAAGCTTGTGAAAACACGAATAAAAAATATATATATAATGTAATACTTGCGCACACTTTTCTTCGTATTACTTTTAAAAAATCGTGAAAAAATCGCTGTCCCCTATCTTATCTCGAAAAGTACTGACCAAAAAATTTTGAAGAAATCCTGGAATATTCTCCACGGGGTATAGATTGAACGGAAATTATCATTACCTTTAATAATTTATCTTTTATAGAAAAAAAAAACAAAATATCAAGGTCACCAGTTTTCAGTAAAGATTGGAAATAAACTTTGTTGAAAACTTATTTGGGGTGTGTTTTGTGAAGTCACTGATCATTTTATATTACCGTAACATAAATTTGACTTAAGGGATTCGTTTTGAGGGGTGAAATCGAAAGTGAAAAAAAATTTTTTTTTACTAGGTCATCGAGTGTGGTGTCAAATGAAAGCTTGTGAAAACACGAATAAAAAAATATATATATAATGTAATACTTGCGCACACTTTTCTTCGTATTACTTTTAAAAAAATCGTGAAAAATCGCTGTCCCCTATCTTATCTCGAAAAGTACTGACCAAAAAATTTTGAAGAAATCCTGGAATATTCTCCACGGGGTATAGATTGAACGGAAATTATCATTACCTTTAATAATTTATCTTTTATAGAAAAAAAAAAACAAAATATCAAGGTCACCAGTTTTCAGTAAAGATTGGAAATAAACTTTGTTGAAAACTTATTTGGGGTGTGTTTTGTGAAGTCACTGATCATTTTATATTACCGTAACATAAATTTTGACTTAAGGGATTCGTTTTGAGGGGTGAAATCGAAAGTGAAAAAAAAAATTTTTTTTACTAGGTCATCGAGTGTGGTGTCAAATGAAAGCTTGTGAAAACACGAATAAAAAATATATATATAATGTAATACTTGCGCACACTTTTCTTGGTATTACTTTTAAAAAAATCGTGAAAAATCGCTGTCCCCTATCTTATCTCGAAAAGTACTGACCAAAAAATTTTGAAAAAATCCTGGAATATTCTCCACGGGGTATAGATTGAACGGAAATTATCATTACCTTTAATAATTTATCTTTTATAGAAAAAAAAAAAAAAACAAAATTCAAGGTCACCAGTTTTCAGTAAAGATTGGAAACAAACTTTGTTGAAAACTCATTTGGGGTGTGTTTTGTGAAGTCACTGATTATTTTATACCACCCTAATAAAAATTTTTATTTTAAAAAACAATCAACGTACGGAACACTAATTGTGCAAGTTCAACTTGCACTTGACCGGTTATTTTTATCTTCTTTTAGCGTTATCCAGGAACAACGACCTGGACGTAGTAGATTTCTGTTCCCTTTAGGGTGCTTGTTTACTGTGCGTACCCGTGCCTCTCACGATTGAAGTGCTTGATTAGGGTGAGTCCCCCATGCCTCTCACGATTGGGGTGCTTGATTAGGGTAAGTCCTATTTTATTAGAAATAAGGCCGAGTTGGCAGCTTTTGATGGTTAGCAACTCTAAAATATCATTTTTGACACCAGATTTTTAATCAGGGACCTTTATGGAAGATAAACTAAAAATTGCTACTGCCGCTCGAAGGTAAGTTAGCTTCGAGCGGTATATATATATATATATATATATATATATATATATATATATACATATACATTTGCGACGCCATGAAATTCTAAATTGCCACCAATTTTAATAGTTATTTGCTTTTCAGATCAAAAACAGTCTTTCTTTTATCGACTAATTTTCATCGAAACTAAAATTCTGAATAATCGCAAATACCAAAGATGGTTTTAAATTATCCAAAAAAACACTTCGTAAAACGTTCTACAAAGGCGCATTCGTTTTCTTACTCGTGGGATTTCATGGGCCATAACATATCTTAAATTTTTAACTGTGAACGTACAAACTTTTATTTTATGAGACATATAAGGTATACCTGAGGATATGAATATGTTATAAGAAAAAATAACGACGATGCCAAAACAAATAAAATGATTCCCTTCTATTAAGGTTTTACCGCTTTTATATATATATATATATATATATATATATATATATATATATATATATATATATATGTATATATATATATATATATATATATATAAATATATATATATATTTATATATATATATATATATATATATATATATATATATATATATATATATATATATATATATATATATATATATACGTTTTCGCCAAAATCTCATTTGGCATTTTCAAGTGTTCTTGCTGCTGCTACTCGATACTGTGATCTTGCTGCTGCTGCCTAAGTTAGCTTCGAGCGGCAGTAGCATCAAGATCACAGTATCGAGTAGCAGCAGCAGCAAGAGCACTTAAAAATGCCAAATGAGATTTTGGCGAAACGTCATGCAAATTCATTGTTAGAGGAAAGGATTGAGACCCGGAATTTTAATGTATTATTTAAATATATATATATATATATATATATATATATATATATATATATATATATATATATATATTAATATATGGGACGTTTCTCGTCAACGGGGCCACCCCAATACCCAAAAATAGAATTAATGGAAAGAAAATTAAAGGATGTCAATTTCTTTTGCATTGCAACTTGGCCCTTTTTAAAAAAAACAAGATGGCGGCTTAATATGGCAGCTGGAAACAAAAAAATCGTGTTTTCTAAGCAGAGTTAACCGAACTTCAAAACTGAGACAAAATGCAATATTGATGTAATAGAGTAACCAACATAATTTTACGTAATACCAACATGGCAGAAAAAGTGTTATCTCACTGCGAAATCTCCATAATTCCTCATTTTTCGTTTAATTTTTGATTTTAGGCGCCATATTGGAGTCGCCATGTTATTATTACATAAAATTATGTTGGTCACTCTATTATATCAAAATTGCGTTTTGTCTCAGTTTTGAAGTTCAGTTAACTCCGTCTAGAAATCATGATTTTTTTTGTTTCTAGCCGTCGTAGTAAGCAGCCATCTTGTTTTTTTCAAAAGGGCCAAGTTGCATTTGAAAACTTACGTTTCAACAAAAAAATTGACACATCTAAATTTTTTTTTCGTCAGTTGATGCGAAACTTCCCATATATATGTATATATATATATATATATATATATATATATATATATATATATATATATATATATATATATATATATATATATATATATATAGGGAAGAAGGGTAGTCTTGACCGACTAGTTAAACAGCAGTATTATGTTCTTGGGGTAAACGGTCTTTGGAAAAGAACTAAAAAGTTTTTGACACCTTTTTAGCTACGCCAAGCTTTCGAAAATATTTCATTTTCTTCATCAGGGCTACAATTATAGTAGATTATAAGTATTTTTGAGATTAAAAGTAAAGAACAACTCTATTTTATATGTAACATTAAAGTACTTACTGCTAAGTGGTGTGTTCAAAAATTGTTCTTTGTGGGGCACTTTATTACACCTATTCATCAGAAAAAGCATGAGAAAAACTCGACATACTCATCTCTGGGAAATATAATAAAATTTTACTTCATTTTCTTAGTATGGTACGAAGAATTGTGTAGTTGTAAAGTGATTTTAATTTATAAAGGATTTTTTTGTTAAGTTTTCTTGTCATTTTCACATGAATTTAATTTTGCCGAAACCAAAATCCTATGTAAAGAGAGAAATCTCGGCAGGAGAATTTTTAGGGAGATGATTGAACCGAACTCGATCAATAAAAAAACTGACATTGAAGATCTGAGTTTAATTTTCTCCAATCTATTACAAATAGGCAGTCAAAATGAAAACTCTTACAACATATCTGACATATCTCTTTGTCCTAACCTAAATCTAAGAAAAAATGGAATAAATGGCCCCAAGAACAAAAAAAAAAGTTGACATATATATATATATATATATATATATATATATATATATATATATATATATATATAATATATATATATATATATATATATATATATACAGTCCCTGGCCAAATTATTAGACGCACTGCAAGATTTCATGTAAAATATTAATTACCGAGTGATATTGTACCGTTTTATTATTTTAAATTGATTTGTTTTTTATTTTTTATATTATCCAATCAATTACCTATTTATTTGACATAAATAAAACAGCATTAATTTAGAAAAGCATCAGTTTATTAAGTTTTAAAGAAAAGTGAAATTAATGTTAGTAAAAGTCAATATTTAGTTGAGCCACCTTTAGCCGCTATCAAAGCTTAATTCTGCGCGGCATGCTATCAATGCAAGATTGTACTGTCTCCTGCATTTGAGGATGATGATTCCACACATGAATAATCTTTTCTAGGAGCTGGGTTTTGTTGGTAATCACATCTTTAGCCACTTCTCTTTTCATCAGCTCCCACACATTTTCAATGGGGCTATTACCCGGCCAATTCAACAGAGGGATATTTTTTTTCTGCCAAAAAAGCTTTAACAGACCGAGTAGTGTGGCAGGGAGCTCCATCTTGCATGAAAGTGAATGGTTCCCCATTTAGAAACCATTCTCTGAACTGCGGAATCAACCGATTTTGTAATACTTCTTTGTACTGATCTTGCCTCATTATTCCTTTGACGACGTACGGACGTCCAGTGCCCTTGCCGCTGATGACTGACCAAATCATCACTTTGGTGGGATGTTTAAACCGTCGGGACGACACAATCAGGATGAAACTTTTCTCCATGACGACGACGCAGATACTGAGCTTTATTCTGCAAAATTTCGAATGTGCTTTCGTCACTGAAGCAGACCTGTCAAAAATAGGAAAAATATATAAACTTCCATGTTTATTTTGCTTTATTTAACTGAAAATGATAATAATGTATCAATTATTGATTAAATTGCTGTATCTTACGATCTCCAGAAGTCCACATCTTTGTCTTGCCATTGTTTGGCCCACTTCAGGCGCTTTGCTTTCATTGCAGCTGTTAACTTGGGCTTCCTGGCGGGGCGACAGGCCTTAAAATCTAATTCTTTCAATTTTCTTCGAACAGTGCGCTCAGAAGCATTTACGCTAGCATCCTGGAGTTGTGATTTTATTACCTTTGTGGTAGCAAATCTGTTTTCTACACAAATTTTCTTCAAACATCTCTCTGACCGTGGAGTGAAAATTGGTTTTCTACCGCATCTTTTCTTTCTTTTCGGGCTTAATTCCTTCCCTGACTCAATTTTCTTTTTTATGCGTCGTACACTAGCTTCAGAAACCTCCAATCTTCGTGATATTTCTCGGTTTGTAAATGTTTTCGCAATCACAAGGGCCTTCACTTCAGCTTTTTTACGTGGTGAAAGATCGCCTTTTCTACCCATAATGAAAATAGTCCAATTACTTTTTTAAAAACACTGCATACAAAATAAACTAATAACTGAGTACTATAAAAACTGTTAAACAAACAATCACAGTCCATAAAGCCACAGAAACACGTCCGTACCTGACTCGATTCCGATCGCGACTGATACAGGTTTGTACTTGTTTACGTTCATGTATCACTTTGTCAAGATAGTGTTGCCATATGTTAAAAATAAATACAAATATGTAGTCTACAACAATTCTTTTAAATAAAAAACAATAATATTGTAGTTTAAATATACCATTATTGCATAAAAACTCTTAAAGAAACATAAAATTACTAAAAAAAATACAGTGCGTCTAATAATTTGGACAGGGACCTATATACATAGGGAAGAAGGGTAGTCTTGACCGAGTAGTTAAACAGCAGTATTATGTTCTTGCGGTAAACGGTCTTTGGAAAAGAACTAAAAAGTTTTTGGCACCGTTTTAGCTACGTCAAACTTTCGAAAATATTTCATTTTTTCATCAGGGCTACAATTATAGTAGATTATAAGTATTTTTGAGATTAAAAGTAAAGAACAACCTTATTTTATATGTAACATTAAAGTACTTACTGCTATTACAAATAGGCAGTCAAAATGAAACTCTTGCAACATATCTGATATATCTCTTTGTCCTAACCTAAATCTAAGAAAAAATGGAATAAATGGCCCAAGAACAAAAAAAAGATGACATATGTCATGTATATATAAATATATATATATATATATATATATATATATATATATATATATATATATATATATATATATATACATATATATATACATATATATACATATATATATACATATATATATATATATATATATATATATATATATATATATATATATATATATATATATATATATATATACATATAAAGTCCTTATGATTCACGGATGGAGAAACGAATTTCCCATTTTGAACAAATTTTTGGAGAAACATGAAATTAACAAGGAATATTAAATTTCTCATGACTCACAGCTAAACGAGACCGTATCTTATACACAACTGTTGTGTTGTTTTGAAGCGTTTGTGATTGCATTAGCTAATCTCAAGATTTAATCTAGATTATTGTTTCAATTTAACGCACGCAATAATGTCAACATTTTATAAGTTAAAATTCTCAAGTAAGAATAATATAATTCAAATCTTGGAAATATTAATCATTTAGTATTAGAAAGTTTGCAGTACTTGTTAATAGGTATAAGTAGATTATTGCATATGGTATATGTAAGATCTTAGTCCAAATAGATTTATTCACACTATAGGTATGATAGAGTGATATAAAGTTCTAATCTTTTAGTATGGTAGTTCTCTAACAACTGTTTATATTGTTAGTGTTCCGTACGGAACACTTATAAGATCACTTCGGTGTCTGTCTGTCTGTCTGTCTGTCTGTCACACCCGATTTTCTCCGAAACTATTTGACATAGAAAGGTGAAATTTGGTAATAATATAGAAATTGATGGCCTCATCAGAGCCATGTAGTTTTGAGAAGTAAATTTTGACTTAAGGGGTTAGTTTTGGGGGTTGAAGTCGAAAGTGAAAAAAAAGTTTTTTTACTAGGTCATCGAGTGTGGTGTCAAATGAAAGCTTGTGAAAACACGAGTAAAAAATATATATATAATATTATACTTGCGCGCAATTTTCTTTGTAATATTTTTAAAAATTCTCGAAAAAATCGCTGTCTCGGGCCTTATCTCGAAAGTACTTATCAAAAAATTTCGAAAAAAATTCTGGAATATTCTCCACGGGGTGTAGATTGAACGAAAATTATCCCGAATGCATTACCTTTAATAATTTATATGGTACATAAAAAAAAACAAAAATTTCAAGGTCATCAGATTTCAGTAAAGTTTGGAAACAAACTTTGTTGAAAACTCATTTGGGGTGTGTTTTGTGAAGTCACTGATCATTTTATACCACCGTAACATAAATTTTGACTTAAGGGGTTCGTTTTGAGGGGTGAAATCGGAAGTCAAAAATTTTTTTTTTTTTTAGGTCTTCGAGTGTGGTGTCAAATGAAAGATTGTGAAAACACGAGTAAAAAATATATATATAATGTAATACTTGCTCACACTTTTCTTCGTATTACTTTTAAAATATCGCCCTCCCCTACCTTATCTCGAAAAGAACTGATCAAAAAATTTTGAAAAAATTCTGGAATATTCTCCACGGGGTATAGATTGAACGAAAATTATCTCGAGTGCATTATCTTTAATAATTTATTTGGTATATAAAAAAAAAACAAAATTTCAAAGTCACCAGTTTTCAGTAAAGATTGGAAACAAACTTTGTTGAAAACTCATTTGGGGTGTGTTTTTGTGAAGTCACTGATAATTTTATACTACCCTAACAAAAATTTTATTTTAAAAGCGATCTACGTACGGAACACTAATTGTGCAAGTTCAACTTGCACTTGACCGGTTTTTTTTTGTTTTTAATTTGGTTTATTATTAGTAACAATAAATTAAAGATCAAATTATGTTTAACCAATACTTACTTGGACTTATTTTCTGGGACATTATTCGTTATATTTTAACAATAATTGATAACACATCGTTTAAAAATTTATCATATAGCTATTTCTTCGTTAGTTAAACTAAGCGTTTCTCATAAAATAACACAAAGAATCAACAAAATTTGGTATAAAATAAAAAAAAAATTCAAACGGGCCAAACAAATTAAGTTGCATTAAACATTTGTTATCTGCGGCGTATTATTTTAATTATTTTTATAAATATTTTGTTGTTTGAATAAATTTGTTACTGTCACTAAATGCAAATCCGAATAACTTTATAAGTTTGTTTTTCTTTTTTTTTTTTTTTTTTTTTTTTTTATGGGTCTAGCACACGTGCTACAGGGAAGTCCCTAAAGCGCTACAGGAGCGACACGTGTGCGGAGAAAGCGATTCACGTTGTTCTTGAATCGCTGTCGATTGTACTCGATGAGAAACACAGTCCTGGGTAAACCATTCCAAAGGTATGATGTTCTCCATATAAAAGACTGCTTGAAAAGCGTTGTACGAGGAGTAACAAGCTGAACCTCATACGGATGTGAAGCATTAGCGCGACGTGTACTTCTAATATGCACCGCTCTGGGAGGAATTATACGGGCCACATCTTTCGAACACTTTCCATGAAAGTACTTGTAGAATAGGCTCAAGTCGCCAACCGTTCTTCGATGCTCCAGCGAATCAAGGCCGTCGGTCAGTTCCGGGTGTCCAATCAGACGAACAGCTCTTCTCTGGATAGAATCCAACAAATGCAGTGTATGTTTGGGAGCGGAGCTCCAAACATGGGAGCAGAATTCCATAGTTGGTCGAATTTGAGCTTGTAAGAATTAACAGTTGTTGTGGAGTGTAAAGCTTTCTGGTTCGAAACAATATTCCCAACTTTTGAGAAGCTCTTCTTGCTATGCCTGCAACATGTTCATGCCAGGACATATTTGCTCCCAAATTAACGCCTAACAGATTGAGTGACGATGTTAGAGGGATGGAGTGCCCCGACATAACTATGTCGGGTTCTGCAACGTTAACTTTTTTAGAAAAAAACTGCTGCCTGGGTTTTTGTAGCGTTAAATTCCACTTGGTTACTGTCACCCCAAGATAGAATTTCTTCCAGGTCTTTGTTAAGTTGAATGACTTCCTGCTGTCTGCGGATATTCGTCTGAGTAGTCGATGTCCGAGCGTTCAAAGTGAATGAAGAGATAAGTGTACTGTCATCTGCAAAGCTGTAGATTGGATTCTCGGTCTTTTCCAGCAGATCGTTAATATAAATGAGGAAGAGAGTAGGAGACAGTATGGAACCTTGGGGCACACCCGGCGTTGATAGTGAAGGTGTTAGAAAGAAATCCGTCAACTGCCACTCGTAAAGAACGCTCTCTGAGGAAACATGAGAGCCACAAACAGAACTTTTCAGACATACCATAAGAACGTAGCTTAGCCAACAGCCCATCGTGCCAAACACGGTCAAATGCCTTGGATATGTCAAGAGCAACGCTCGAGATTCTCCAAAGTGTTCAATTGCGTTGTTTCAAACATGTGTTACATAAGTCAGAAGATCTCCTGTTGATCTATTGTTACGAAAGCCATATTGGTGATCACTAATAATGTTGAATCCTTCAAGATATTTTAGAAGATGCTGATTGATAGCCTTTTCCATGACTTTCGATATTATTGAGAGTAGTGCGATTGGTCGGTAGTTATTTGGCAAGGTCTTCTTGCCTTTTTTAGGTATCGGCTGAACTGTGGCACATTTCCAGCAGGAAGGAAATATTCCCTTTCTGTAGGATAGGTTGAAAAGTCTACAGAAAACTGGTGTTAGTTCCCTCGCACAGTTCTTGAGAACTATGGCAGGTATTCCGTCAGCGCCTGAGGCCTTTTTGGTGTCTAGCTTCATCAAAATACGTTTTATGATACGCTGTCTGAAGACAATATCGGGCATCCTTGACTGCACTATGGGAATAGTAGGTGGTGTTTTTCCTTGGAAATCGACAGTAGAATGTGAAGCAAAGAGTTCAGCCAACAAGTTCGCTTTCTCAACAGGTGTCGTTGCAATAGAATTATCTGGCCGTGTGAGTGGCGGTATGGTGGATTTGGTGAAATTTTGACTAACTGCCTTAGCGATTGACCAAAAGGACCTAGAATTGCCGGGACAAGCGAGAAGGTTGTTTCTAATCCGTTGATTGTGTACCTCCTTGGTTTCGTCGATAATTTCTTTGCATCTGTTCCTGGCACGAACAAAGATGTTACGATTTATGGTGTTAGGATCTTCACGCCACTGTCGGTATGCAAGATGTTTAGAAGCAACAGCTTCTTTGCATTTTAGGTCAAACCAAGGCTTGCCGTTGGAAGGGCATTTCTTCGAAAAAGGGATGTAAGCATCCATACCGGCCAAAATAACATCGGAAACCTCCCTGGCGCAGTCAGATGGGTCGTCGGATCGAAAACAAACGTCCAACCAAGGGAAAGTTCGAAAATATTCCATGAGATCTTCCCATTTAGCAGATTTGTAGTGCCAAATCTTGCGCGGTTTGGGCGCCTCTCTGTCACTGATTGGTATAATACTCGATGTCGAAAGTAGTTTATGGTCGGAAGAACCTAACGGCGGATTTACGCTGACCGTGTAAATCTCCGGATTGGTGGTTAAAAACAGATCAAGAAGACTGGCGAACTCTCCGTCTCGATCAGGGATCCGTGTTGGTTCATCAATAAGCTGAGTCAAGCCACAACTGATTGAAAATGATTCGGCTTCACGACCTTGTTCGTCGGTAGTATTTGAATATTTAAGCCAGTTGATGTTGTGGACATTAAAGTCGCCCAGAATGGCAATTTCGGCATTTGGATAGTTAATTTGTAAAAGATCTATGGTGTCTGCAAGAGAAGCGAAAAGTGTTCTAAAGTTTGTATCACTTAGTGGTCGATAGAGGATACAGACGAACCTGTGGTTGGTTGAGTCGTTATTTTTAACCACATAACATCAAAGTTTGGGGGCTCCAGAGCCTCTTCTCGTTGGCACGAGAGGTCGCTTCTGACATTTAATTTTATTGAATCCTACAAAATATTAAATATTTTAGCAGTATTATTCAGTCGTTTGATTTCAGATATAGGCACACGTAAACCATGTTATAGATAGGGATGGAGATGCTTTTCGATTTATAGATAATTATCAATGTACCGAATAACAAAAGGAGAGCCCAAAAATTATCGATGTATTGGTAACAATCATTTTAAGGAGATGGCGTTTGCAAGCCAACAAACCGTAGTACTTCTCGATAAAACACTAAAAAAAAATTATGTAATTTAGATTTTGGCACCTGCAGAAATAAATATAGCAGTCAAAGAGAAGGAAAAACATTCTAAGTACAGGGTGAGTCAACGTTAGAGTAAAGATGGAGCTCCGGCTCATTTCCACCGGGAAGTTCGGGTATTTTTAAACGATCGTTACCCACAAAAATAGATCGGTAGGGATGGATTCATTCAGTGGCCCCCTCATTCATGTGACGTAACACCTTTAGACTTCTTTTTGTGGGGATACATTAAAGATCGTATTTTATAAGAATCCCCCTACAACACAGTAAGTATGGAAAATAGGATACATGATGCGTGCAGGACAATAACGCCTTTTATGCTAAGGAAAGTGAAGGAAAATATAGTAAAACGACTAAACATGTGTATTCAAGTAGACGGGCATATTTTTGAACATTTATTACGTTATAATAATTAATCACTAGATAAGTTAAAACTATATTAAAATTATTATTAACTATTTGTTTATGTTTTCACAATAGCGTAAGTGTATTAAGAACAAGGGTAAAAAATTGAAAAATTTAAAATAAATCGAGAACTATTAGAAATAGGTATATGACATACTTAGTAAAAGTTGGAGGATTTTGTAAAATCTATCAGAAAAAATAATAATATATAGGGTGTTCCACTTAAAAAATTTGAGATTTTTCAATTTAAAATAGTCGAAATGTATATATTTATTTTGAACACCCTGTAGCATCTAACTCAAATTTCTTTTCATATATCTTTTTTTTTCATCTCTATAGAACGCTTGTACCAATTATGAGTATTCACCTTGAGAAACAATGGGGCTACTGGCAATTTTTTACAAAACTGAAAACTAGTAATTAAAAAAAAACAAAAGAAAAACTACTAGGTTTAGGTATATAACATTATTAATATAAAAATTTAAAAAATTTACGCAGAATTTAAAAATAAATTAGAAAATGGGATGTTCTATTTAAAAAAACATATTTTATATCGGCTACACTTTTTTGAAGTACCTTGTATACTCAAAAATAATTTTAAACTGTGCATCTTAACATTCCCTAAAACTATTGTATTTTGACATTTTTTTCGTCATTCCCGAAACAAATGAGATAATTAACTTTACCCTATCGTTGACTCACCCTGTTTAATAAATTGGAAAAAAAAAAAGCTTTTTGCCGGTTTTTTTTTAATTTTGTAGGTTATGTATGCACTTGAGTGACTTAAACTAACAAGGATTTGGTGAAAATTGAAGAGTTTGTTTTTTTTTATCCGACATACGAGGCTGGTTTGAAAAGTCCGTGCAAAGTCCGAGAGATGGCACCACTGGCGCGTATCGAGGTCATGTTTAGTTAGTAGCATCTCTCTGAATGAACGCACACCAAGTTTCAGCCATATTGGTCTATTTCTTTGTGTTTGGCATTCGTGTGAATCAAGGAAGTCGAGTGATTTTCAAGAAATGGACGAAAAATAATTTCGTGAGGTGATTAAATATCACTTTATGAAAGGCAAAACGCCTCAGGAGACTAAAAAGAAGCTTGATAAACATTATGGTGACTCTGCACCTTCGATTAGAATAGTTTATAAGTGGTTTCAAAATTTTCGGACTGGCCATATGGGCACAAGTGACGCTGAACGTTCTGGACGGCCTGTGGAGGTTACGACTCCAGAAATCATTGATCAAATCCATGATATGGTGATGGATGACAGAAGAGTTAAGGTCCGTGAGATTGCTAGTGCTGTGGGCATCTCGACTGAACGGGTACATAATATTTTGCATAAACATTTGGACATGAGAAAGCTATCCGCAAGATGGATGCCGCGATTGCTCACGCTTGACCAAAAACGGAATCGTGTGAAGTGTTGCAAGGATGGTTTGCAGCTGTTCCAGAAGAATCCGGAGGACTTTAAGCGTCGTTTCGTCACTGTGGATGAAACATGGATACATTACTATACTCCTATCAATCTAAACAATGGGTTACCAAGGGGGAATCTGCACCAAAAAAGGCGAAGACCGTTCCTTCGGCCGGAAAGGTTATGGCGACTGTCTTTTGGGATTCGCAAGGGATAATCCTCATCGACTATCTGGAAAAGGGTTAAAACTATTACAGGTGAATATTATTCATCGTTATTGGACCGTTTGAAAACCGAGCTGCAAGAAAAACGCCCGCGATTGGCCCACAAGAAAGTCCTTTTCCATCACGACAACGCACCAGCACACACCTCAGCAGTTGTGGTCGCAAAATTAATGGAAATAGGATTCCAACTCGTTTCACATCCCCCCTATTCTCCAGACTTGGCTCCCTCGGACTACTATTTGTTCCCCAATTTGAAGAAATGGCTGGCGGGACAAAGATTTTATTCAAACGAGGAGGTGATTGCAGACACTAATGGATATTTTGCAGACTTGGACAAATCCTATTATTCGGAAGGAATCAACAAACTAGAACATCGTTGGACGAAGTGTATAAGCCTAAAAGGAGACTATGTTGAAAAATAAAAAAAGGTTTACCCCAAACACATAAGTAGTTTTTTTATTTTTGCACGGACTTTTCAAACCAGCCTCGTATATAGTCAGAGTTATTTGCATTTTATCCTCAAAAAATTTTTTTTTGAAAACTTAAATTGTTTATAAACAAAAGCGCACAAGTTTTTCGAGGTCCATAACTCAGGACAATACTCCTGATAATACCCCAGATAGGATAAAATCATAACATTGCTGTCTCTAAACTGTACAATCTCAAATTACTACTCTATAACTAACTCTTTATCTCTTAATCATTGATAGTATTGCTATTTAATTTATCTAACTAATCTAGAATTTAAGACAATTCATGTTCCAAAACTTGTCCGAAGCTTTATTTTATGAAAACAGCAAATGTATAAAAATATTATTATATTTACGCTGCCTCCGTGGCAAAATGAGTTTTAAAATCCTCCGCTGTTGCAGGTCGTAAAACCTACTTCTGCATTTAAATTCCTTTTTGTCACTTCAATATTGTTTGAAAATAAGACATAAAAGTCTCAAGTAATGAAATATGTACGTTTATTTCCACCCACGCTTATTTTAATAAAGAATCGTACGGAAAAAGTTCTTCAAGAATTTTTAATAAGTCAGATTTAACACGGAAGATAATTATTATTAGTGTTTTCTAAAAAAATTTACGTTGCTGAACGCGACATAGTTAATAATAATAATAATTTTCAAACAAAAACTATCCGTATATGCTGCAAGACTCCGTAGATACAAAGAATCAAACGAGAGGAAAGACACCAACAACCTCTTCCGAAGAAGCGAAAAACAGTTCTACTGAAAAACTATATACAACGAGCAGACAGTAGTAACTAAACCACCAAACAAACAAGAACTCGCAGATTATTGGAAAATTGTCTGGTCAGAACCCAAACTACATAATAATAACAGCCCCTGGATCAAAGCCGAAGAAGATAAACACAAACGTGTGACAGAACGAGAAAATTTCACCCTAACTACAGAAGAAATTACAGAAACAATCAAACACACACACAACTGGAAATGCCCTGGGATAGACAATATACAAAACTTCTGTTACAAACAGTTTACCACCACACACGAAACACTCACACACCAAATCAACAAAACCATTCTACAACCACACACATTCCCCACTTTTCTTACACTAGGAATAACATACATCAAACCCAAAAGTTCAGACACCACAAACCCGTCAAACTACCGACCTATCACCTGTCTTCCAGCCCTATACAAGATCATCACAGCCACAATTTCCAAGAAAATAGAACAACACCTAATAGACAACAATATTCTCACAGAAGAGCAGAAGAGATGCAGGAAAAATAGTCGAGGATGCAAAGAACAGCTGATCATAGATAGCGTGATTATGGGACAAACCAGAAAAGAACACAGAAAGCTTCACATCGGTTACATAGACTATAAAAAAGCCTTCGACTCTATCCCCCACACCTGGTTAATCAGAGTCCTAGAAATCTATAAAATCAACCAACACCTCAGGCAATTTCTCGCGCAAATTATGAAAACATGGAAAACCAAAATACGCCTAGAAACACAAACCGAACGCATCCAAACAAAAGAGCTGTACATCAGAAGGGGTATATTTCAGGGAGACTCGCTCAGCGCTCTATGGTTTTGCCACTGTCTCAATCCACTCTCAAATACACTAAACAGAACATACCATGGCTTCAACATTAGACACCAAAAAGTGAACCAACATAAAATAAACCACCTCCTATATATGGATGACATAAAACTCTACGCTGCCACAGAAACACAGTTGAAACAACTCCTCAAAATCACAGAAACATTCACCTTAGATATTAATATGGAATTTGGTATAAGTAAATGGCAAAGTTACCATGAGACAGAAACTATCAACAACGAAACACTCGATAATATGCTCGACAAAAAAACATACAAATATCTAGGCTTCCAACAAAGCACCAAACTCAACCACACTCACATCAAAACAGCGCCCATAACCGAATTCAAAAACAGACTGACGAAACTTTTACAAACAAAACTCAACTCAAAGAATCTCATTAAAGCTATCAACACGTTCGCCATACCTATACTCACATATTCATTTGGTATCATCAAATGGACACACACGGACATAGAAAATATTCACATCCTTATACGTTCTCAATTTACCAAATACAGGAAATTACACCCCAACGCCTGCAAAGAGAGACTTACCATCAAGAGGAAGGCAGGAGGAAGAGGAATCATAGACATAAGATCACTACACACAAAACAAATACAAGCACTTATGAAATTCTTTCACACCAAGCAAACCGGCCTCCACACAGCGACAGTGAAAGCAGACAAGAACTACACACCTCTCGACTTATCCCGGGTAGACGACCCAGCAGATACACACAGTCACACCCAATTACAACAGGAAAAGATAAAAACGTGGTCAGAAAAAACACTCCACGGAAAACACAGATACCACATAGAACAAGATCACGTAAATAAAAAACAATCATACATCTGGTTACGGGATGGGCAGCTATTCCCGGAAACAGAAGGCTTCTTACTTGCCATCCAGGATAAAGTCATATTAACCAGAAACTACCAAAAGCATATAATCAAAGACCCAACTATTACAGAAGACAGATGCAGGAAATGCCACCAGCAGAAAGAAACAATCGAACACATAACAAGCTGATGTAAAATATTAGCCGGAACAGAATACACAGCCAGACATGAGTCAGCGGCAAAAATAGTTCACCAAGCACTAGCTACAACGTACAAGCTCATAGAAAACACAGATCCCTACTACAAATACACACCAACATCCGTACTTGAAAATAAAGATTACAAACTCTACTGGGGCATTAGTATCCATACAGACAAAACAGTCTCTGCCAATAGACCCGACGTTACTCTTCAGTGCAAAAAAGGTCACCTATTTAATTGACATATCTGTCCCCAACGGCTCAAACATCCAAACGAAATACACAGACCTTGCAACGGAAATAAAAAGGCTATGGAAACAAGAAAAAGTCATCATTGTCCCCCTCATTATATCAGCCACACCAATAACATTCACACCACACTTAGTACAATTAGGACAACACAAACATACACAAAAACATTCAGAAGTCAGTGATTTTGAAAACATGTAACATTGTCAGGTCATTCCTTAATACACAATGGTAATGCGTTTGTGCTGACTTGGTTTGGGCCCGTCAGCCAAACATGGAACCACATTGACAAAATGTGAGAAAGAAAAACATAATTATATATATTACCATTAAATATAACAAAGTGTACATTGGTCCGTCAAATACAGTATAATGATTATATTATTATAAATATATTAATAGAAATAATAAAATAAAAAATAGTATAGAATAACCATAAATCGTACACACCATAAATATATGGACATACAAAGAAATTGTACAAAGTCGGACAAAACAATGTTAAGCTTAATATTTAAAAGCAGTAAAAATACAAAAATAATTAAAATTGGAATTTAGGTGTACCTTGGTTTAAGACAAGATAATGTGGGTAGGTTCAGGTTCATGATAGCAATACCTGGAAGGAAATCTCACAACCAGCACTCTCTTAGAGATCATTAGGCCCCGTAGAAATCCCCAATCGAGTAGAAGGTATTTTCCGTATAAGAGGACTTTAGCCGAGAAATAAATCTTGGACCACGCATTTTCGCAGTTCTGTAGGCATTCCATTGTAAAGGCTGATTGTTTGATATAGATATAGAGGCGAGAGTCTTTGAAGAAAGTTGATCTGTGAATGGGGACCTTTAATATACTATTACTCCTGGTGTTATATGTATTTGTTGCTCCCAACATCTCAAAAAGGTATCTATTTTTACAAGAGTTAAGCACCTTAATATGTAAAGACATGGAAAAGTTAGGATTCGTTGTTTTATAAACGTATCTCTGCAGCTTTCACGAAAACTTAAATATCAAACTGATTATTTTCTTTTGGTTCACAAACATACGTTTCCTTTTCACACCAGCAGCATCTATATCTATAATATTTATAAAATGCAACGTCTCTCTGTCTGTCTGTCTATCTGTCCGTTAGTGCGCCTATCACTGAAAAACCACTTATCCGATTTACGTACTTTTTTTTTTAAAACATACATATGTTCTCTGGCCAGGTTATAGGCTATATTTTATTACGATAGGTAGCATAAGGAATGAGCAGCGACGTAAAATAGTGAATGATGTCGAAAATAAGTTTGCCGCTAGCGCGTGCCTTTGCAATACACAGCCTAAACCATTAAATATGGAACAATATTATGTAGCAAAGAATATATGTAATGTATAATCTATAATATATATAAAATGCAATGTCTCTCTGTCTGTCTGTCTGTCCATTAGTGCGTTTATCACGCGGGAACCACTTATCTGATTTACCTGTCTTTTTTTAAATTCATGCATACATTCTTTGGCCAGGTTATATAATAATAAATAATCTATATCTATAATATATCTAAAATGCAATATTTGTCTGTCTGTCTGTCTGTCCGTTAATGCGCTTATCCCTCGAGAACCACTTATCCGATTTACGTGATTTTTTAAATTCATACATATGTTCTCTGACCAGGTTATAGGTATATATTTTATTACATCTATAATATATATAAAATGCAACATATTCTGTCTGTCTGTCTGTCCGTTAGTGCGCTTATCACTGGAGAACCACTTATCCGATTTTCGTACTTTTTTTTTTTTAAACATACATATCTTCTCCGGCCAGGTTATAGGCTATATTTTATTACGATAGGTAGCATAAGGAATGAGCAGTGACAATAATAGTAAATAAAGTCGGACAAAGTTTGCAGCTAGCGCGTTCTCTTGCAATACACAGTCCAAACCATTAAATATGGAACAAGATTATGTAGCAGAGAATATCTATAATATATATAAAATGCAATGTCTCTCTGTCCGTCTATCTGTCTGTCTGTCCGTCCGTTAGTGTGCTTATCACTGGAGAACTACTTATCCGATTTACGTGCTTTTTTTTTTAAACATACGTATGTTCTCTGGCCAGGTTATAGGATATATTTTATTAGGTGACATAAGGAATAAGCAGTGACGATAATAGTGAATCAAATCGGAGAAAAGTTTGCCACTAGCGCGTTCTCTTGCAATACACTCCCTAAAGCATTAAATATGGAACAATATCATGTAGCACAGAATACAATATATATAAAATGCAACGTCTCTCTGTCTGTCTGTCTGTCCGTTAGTGCGCTTATCACTCGAGAACCACTTATCCGATTTACGTGTTTTTATAAATTTATACATATGTTCTATATAATTCGATATAAGCCTAGATAAAGTGAGATAATGGGAGAGAAGGAGAAATAATGGGAGATAAGTCGAGATAAGCCTCGATAATGGGAGATAAGTATAAATAATGGGAGATAAGGAGAGATAATGGAAGATAAGCAGAGATAAGTCTAGATAATGGGAGTTATGGTGAGATAATGGGAGATAAGGAGAAATAATGGGAGATAAGGAGAAATAATAGGAGATGAGCAGAGATAAACCTAGATAATGGAAATTATGTAGAGATAATGGGAAATAAGGAGAAATATTGGGAGATAAGGAGAAATAATGGGAGATATTTTATTACGTTGGGTAACATAAGGAATAAGCAGTGACGATAGTAATGAATCAAGTCCACGCGAGTGGAGCCGCGGGCCCGGCTAGTTTTTTAAATAAAAATATATTTTTAATGAACCTTATTAGGGTACGTCCGCGGTAGTTGACCATAAGAGGGAGATGGCCCATCGAAATAATTTATAGAACCGTTGATTAGATGTCGTTAGTTACTGTTCAGTTCATTTCGCGTCGTGCGTGGAAGCTAAGGTACGACCAACAGTTTGGCGAAAAAAAAAGTAAGTAAAATCCTTGTTTATTGTTTTGTCTAGTGTAAATATTTTTTAGAGGGTTCATGTTTTACATGGTTCTGATGTTAGTTTGTTAAAATAATAGTTATTTCTGTATTTGTTGCAAAGTATACGAGCAACGTTTTGTTCTAACCTCAAAATTCCGCGTGTCGTTTTTTTTATGTTTATATTTTAGGTGTGGTAATCTCTTCCGGAAGAAAAGGAGAGATGACCAGTTGTAGTCGATGTGTGATGGCCATATGGCCATCATATACCGACGGTACATTAATGATGTTTTATTAAAATAATTGATTTCTTCTCATACTTGTTTTAGATGCCTAATAAGTAGAAGAGAAAGGCAGTAGCTCTGAGAGGAAATTGGTCTGAAGAAGCACTAAAAGTGCTGTGAAAAATAACGGATTATTTGTGCGTGGGGCAGCTATTCAGTACCAAATACCGAGAAAAACATTAGAAAGAAGATTAAAGAAGAATAATGAAGAAAATAAGAAGAAGTTGGCTGATCATGTGAAATCAATGCAAGCCAAAGGTTTTCCATTGACGATGGATGATGTCAGAAGAATAGCTTACGATTTTGCAGAGCAGTTAAAATTAAAACATAGATTTAACATAGAAACTCAGGAAGCAGGATATGACTGATTGCAAACGTTCTTAAGCAGAAACGCAGATATTAGACTAAGAAAATCAGAAAGTACGAGGCTGGTTTGAAAAGTCCGTGCAAAAATAATAACTACTTATGTGTTTGGGGTAAACCTTTTTTTATTTTTTCGACATAGTCTCCTTTTAGGCTTATACACTTCGTCCAACGATATTCTAGTTTGTTGATCCCTTCCGAATAATAGGATTTGTCCAAGTCTGCAAAATATCCATTAGTGTCTGCAATCACCTCCTCGTTTGAATAAAATCTTTGTCCCGCCAGCCATTTCTTCAAATTGGGGAACAAATAGTAGTCTGAGGGAGCCAAGTCTGGAGAATAGGGGGGATGTGAAACGAGTTGGAATCCTATTTCCATTAATTTTGCGACCACAACTGCTGAGGTGTGTGCTGGTGCGTTGTCGTGATGGAAAAGGACTTTTTTGTGGGCCAATCGCGGGCGTTTTTTTCTTGCAGCTCGGTTTTCAAACGGTCCAATAACGATGAATAATATTCACCTGTAATAGTTTTACCCTTTTCCAGATAGTCGATGAGGATTATCCCTTGCGAATCCCAAAAGACAGTCACCATAACCTTTCCGGCCGAAGGAACGGTCTTCGCCTTTTTTGGTGCAGATTCCCCCTTGGTAACCCATTGTTTAGATTGTTGTTTGGTCTCAGGAGTATAGTAATGTATCCATGTTTCATCCACAGTGACGAAACGGCGCTTCAAGTCCTCCGGATTCTTCTGGAACAGCTGCAAACCATCCTTGCAACACTTCACACGATTCCGTTTTTGGTCAAGCGTGAGCAATCGCGGCACCCATCTTGCGGATAGCTTTCTCATGTCCAAATGTTTATGCAAAATATTATATACCCGTTCAGTTGAGATGCCCACAGCACTAGCAATCTCACGCACCTTAACTCTTCTGTCATCCATCACCATATTATGGATTTGATCAATGATTTCTGGAGTCGTAACCTCCACAGGCCGTCCAGAACGTTCAGCGTCCCTTGTGCCCATATGGCCAGTCCGAAAATTTTGAAACCACTTATAAACTGTTCTAATCGATGGTGCAGAGTCACCATAATGTTTATCAAGCTTCTCTTTAGCCTCCTGAGGCGTTTTGCCTTTCACAAAGTAATGTTTAATCACCACACGAAATTCTTTTTCGTCCATTTCTTGAAAATCACTCGACTTCTTTGATTCACACGAATGCCAAACACAAAGAAATAGACCAATATGGCTGAAACTTGGTGTGCGTTCATTCAAGAGATGCTACTAACTAAACATGACCTCGATACGCGCCGGTGGTGCCATCTCTCGGGCTTTGCACGGACTTTTCAAACCAGCCTCGTATAACCTTGGCTAGAGTCATGCCATGAATAAATCAGAAGTAAATGCATATTTTCAACTTCTTGAAAGCGTCCTTATGCAAGACAATGAGGTTTTAGCAACAAATTGCGTATTCAACATGGATGAGTCAGGTTTGCTGTTAAACAGGTGTCCAGGTCACGTGCTCGCTCAAAAAGGTTCTAAAGCGGTTTCCACAGTAACATCAACTGAAAAAGGGCAGACGATAACCATTATAGCCTGCTGAAGGCACTTTTTTGCCACCTGCTTGTATCATGAAGGGGAAAAATAAAAAATCCGAGTTTGAAGATGGGATGCCTCCAGGAACAAAACTGTTCATGTCTCAAAAATCAGCTTACATAACTTCAGAGATATTCTTAGAATGGTTAAAAACACACTTTGTTCCGAAAAAACCAGCCGGAAAAGTTGTTCTTCAGCTCGACGGCCACTCAACACATTGCAATTCAGTGGAAATGTTAGAATACGCTAATCAAAACGACATTATTTTGATATCAATGCCGAGTCACACATCTCATTATCTCCAGCCTTTAGATCGTGCGGTATTTAAATCATTAAAAACTCACTTCTATGAACAGTGTAGACTTTGATTAAAACAAAACCCAGGACGTCGTATATCAAGACTTTCTTTCGAAGATTTACTTAACAAGGCTTGGGGAAAAGCAGCGACAGCAGAAAATGCTATTTCTGACTTTAAAGCAACGGGAGTGTATCCTTTCAATTCAGAAGCGGTGCCAGATTACGCGTTTATTCAAGAATCCGTAGATATCTCGTCTAGTACTCCTATTGAGCAAAAAAGAGATACATATTATAGCCCTGAAATCGTTCCCAAAAAATCGAAAACCTCATTGAACACTGCCACTGTGTCTAATGTTTCAGAACCAAGCATTCCGAAAGAACTTCCATCCAATAACGTTCCAGATTACACCCCCTCGCGGATTCTACAGGAAATATCTCCTATTCCACAAAAACTTATTGAAGTTCGTAAACGGGCAAAGCAAGTTGGCACACTATTAACATCTGAAGAACATATCAAAGCCAGAAAATCTCCTGCAAAAAAAAGTGTAAAAAAGGAGAACATAAAAAAAGCCGAAAGAAGAAAAAAGAAGAAGAGCCAAAAAAAGTCCTGTTCGATTTGCAAACAAAAGAAAAGCTATCCGAAGACTATCTGATACTAGTGACGATGTCCCATTAATAACGTTAGCGGATAAATATAAGAAAAAAAAGCGAAACGAAAAGGACAACTGTCGCGGGTGTGGAGAAAACTACTACGAAACAATTCTCATTTAAGACTGGTTTTAACCCCTTACCGCATGCTGTCCCAAATTTGTCACACATCAAATATATTTTTTTTTCTAAGTCCCTGAGTAGCTTAAGGATCTTATTTCAAATTGTTCCATATCCGGCACGTTCGCTGCTCTGACGTAAAACGCGCAGACTCCACCGCAGTCAAATCTCGACGCCAGGAAAAGCCATTAGTCCAGTGGCGGCTTGTGACACGCTATATCCTGTTTTGTGGTTTTTTAGATCAACAGTTTTCATACTCTCTTGTGAATAATTTGTTGTGAAAAAAATATTCTTATAAAGGTAGGTGTCTAATTTTGCTACTAAGGTAATATCATAATTATAATTTGACGTATTGAAGACAAAATATGAGTTTGTTTACCTGTGCCATATTTGGAACAGTTTTATATAAAGACATGATAATTTATAATAATTACATCTCTTTCTTAGATGGACCCCAGTAAGTTTTATGGCACCAGAAATTTCCGAATTCCAAATGGTGACGTTAGTGACAATGAAAATTTATCCTCGGACGATGAACATCAAAGAAATGACTTGTTGGATCCTAGAAAGTCCGGTCTCCTATATGAGTCAGACAGTGAAAACAAAAGAATCTTTTCGACAAACGAAGATGTTATTATTGACGAAACCGATATAGAAGATGATGATGAAGACAAAATATGAGTTTGTTTACCTGTGCCATATTTGGAACAGTTTTATATAAAGACATGATAATTTATAATAATTACATCTCTTTCTTAGATGAACCCCAGTAAGTTTTATGGCACCAGAAATTTCTGAATTCCAAATGGTGACGTTAGTGACAATGAAAATTTATCCTCGGACGATGAACATCAAAGAAATGACTTGTTGGGTCCTAGAAAGTCCGTTCTCCTATATGAGTCAGACAGTGAAAACGAAAGAATCGTTTCGACAAACGAAGATGTTATTATTGACGAAACCGATATAGAAGATGATGATGATGACATGCCATTGTTCGCATTAGGGCAAACTTTTATAGATCATCAGAATGTGTTACCATCGACATCGACTAATAAACCGACCAAAGAGAAGCCGAAAAAAAAGCAGAAGCAAAACTATTGATTGGGAGAATAAATTTCTAGCTGTCTCTGAGAAATTTGTAAAATTTCAAGGTTGTACAATTCTTCCTGATTTCATAAAAGAATTAGAAGATCCTATCCATTTCTTCAATTTCATTTTTACTGAAGAACTTTTCGTTTACATAACTGAACAGTCAAATTTGTACGGGGTTCAAAGTAGACCTGAAAAGCCACCCAATATATCCAAGGAAGAAATTCGTGTTTTTTGTGGCATTTGTATATATATATATGTCGATTATTCAGTTACCATCGACCAAATCTTATTGGAATTAGTTGGAAATTCCCAATATCTCCAGTGCTATGACATGCAACAGATTTGAAGAAATCAAACGATTTCTGCATTTCAACGACAACACACTGCAGGTTCCTCAGGGTCAACCTGACTATGATAAACTTTTTAAAATACGTCCCTTTCTGAACAAGATTCGTGACAGATTTCTACTTGTTCCTAAAGAAGAACATATGGCCGTCGATGAAGAAATCATCCCAACGAAAGCACGCTCAACTCTAAAACAATATAATCCCAAAAAGCCCCATAAATGGGGATATAAAGTTTTCGTTCTAAGCGGCGTGTCTGGTTTTTCTTACGACTTTGATTTTTACTGTGGAACTACGGTGCTTGAGAATAATCAGCCTGATCTAGGAGCCAGTAGCAACGTTGTAGTAAAACTTTCAGAATCTATTCCGAAAAATCTAAAAACTACAAACTCTTTTTTGATAACTGGTTTACAAGCATTCCCCTGCTAACATATCTCACCAAAAATGGCATTTTACCATTGGGTACAGTAAGAGCTAATCGTGTACCATGCTTGCAGTTTCCTAAGGAATCGGAAATGAAAAAAAAGGTAGAGGTACATTTCTGGAAAAAGTGGCAACTGTCGATGGTGTGCAAATATCTGCAGTGTCCTGGTATGATAATAAAGTTGTGAATACCGTATCAACCTATGTTGGCAGTCAGCCTACATCAGAAGCAACGAGGTTCTGCAAAAAATCAAATACCCATATAAAAATCCCCCGTCCCCAAAGCGTTGCTGTATATAATGCTTATATGGGAGGAGTAGATCTCCTAGATAGCATGCTAGGATACTATAGAATCCAAATTAGATCAAAAAAGTGGTATATGAGGGTATTTTTCCATTTTCTTGATATGACTTGCGCTAACAGTTGGATACTGTGGAGACGAAGTTTGCAAAATAACTTATATTTGTCCCTCTCAGAATTCAAGCTTGCTCTTGCAGAAGTATTAACGAAATCTGGCGTGAGTCAGAAAAAAAGGGGAAGACCAAGCACCTGCCTACAGCCTCAGCTAGATTTGAAACAAAGAAAGTATCCCTTTTCACAAATACCAGCCCAGGAAGTTAGAACTGATAACTTGAGTCACTGGCCAGAAGTAAATGAAGATCGCCAAAGATGTAAATATCCTGAGTGCAAGGGAAAATCTCATGTGTCTTGTAACAAGTGTGTGGTATTTTTATGCCTAAATAAAGACCGAAACTGTTTTTATAAATTCCATACTGAATAAACTTTGTATGACACGTTTAAACATTTTTACCGAAATTTATTCTCTAGTTTAATTTTTTTCCGTTTTCCCCCCCCCCAATTTGTGCCAAATTTGGCACATGTCAAAAGGTGATTCATATCTTAATAAAAAAAGTGATCAATTTTTTTTTTAACATTTATTTCGTGTATTTAAAAAATATTATCTAACATATATATTTTTTTTGCAAAAATAAAAAAAGTCATGCAGTAAGGGGTTAAAAACAAGCCTTAGTCTAGTTTTTAACAAAAAAAAAATAAACTGAAACAAATAATAAAGAAAAAATACTGTACATTCAATTAAAATATATCAGCTGTTCAGAGCTATAATTTAACTACATTTCTCATTCTATTCAAAAACGGCCAATTCATTTTCGCACAAATTGGCTTTTAAGTACGTTCAGATACGGACTTCCTATGCTTTAAATAGTTGATTCCGCTTTCGGTTTCCAGTTAAAACGAGAATGGCTTATAATTCCAGATTTGGAACACTTAAAAAGTTGAACTTCAATTCGAACCCTAGGCCGAAATCTCAGTCTCGATACCATTTGCAACTTAACAAAATGATGTTTTATAGAAATTCGGGAATTAAATGTTGATAAACTGCAAATTGTCTAAATTGTTACAATTTTCGAATTCGTTCTTTGCAAATACCTACAATTTGTTGATTTGACCCCCAGCGACTATTATCTATTCACAGATCTCAATAAAATGCTCGCGGGAAAGACATATAGCTCCAATGGAGAAGTTATCGCCGAAACTGAGGCCTATTTTGAAGGCAAAAACAAATCCGTTTACAAGAAAAGTATGGAAATGTTAGAAAAGCGTTAGAATGATTGCATCGCTCTTAGAGAAGACTATATTGATGAATAAAGTCGAATTTTGCAAAAAACAATGCTAGACCAAAATCTTTTCAGCCTACGTGTTACAAGCCGAGCTCCAATATTTTACTTACCATGGACATGAACTAATTCTGTTCCATTTTTTTTTTTCCATTTGGTCATACTAAATTTTTGGTATGTAAGGTTTAAACCAAATTTAATTGCTGGGTAAATCTAAAGTGACTCGTAATTTAAGGAGTGAACGGCTAATATTTAATCTGTGAGTACCGGGATTACGTAAAAGCATTTTTGTTAATTTCAAAAGTGTAACTTATTTTTATATTGGAACTAGCCGGGCTCGCGACTCCGCTCACGTAGACTTGATTCACCACTATCGCCACTGCTTATTTCTTATGTTACTCAACGTAATAAGATATCTCCCATTATTTCCCCTTATCTCTCAATATTTCTCCTTATCTCCCATTATCTCTACATAATTTCCATTATCTAGGCTTATCTCTGCTCATCTTCCATTATTTCTTCTTATCTCCCATTATCTCACCATAACTCCCATTATCTAGACTTATCTCTGCTTATCTCCCATTATTTATATTTATCTTCCATTATCTCACCTTATCTCCCATTATCGAGGCTTATCTCGACTTATCTCCCATTATTTCTCCTTATCTCCCATTATCTCACCTTATTTCCCATTATCTAGGCTTATATCCAATTATAAAGAACATATGTATAAAATTATAAAAACACGTAAATCGAATAAGTGGTTCTCAAGTGATAAGCGCACTAACGGACAGACAGTCAGAGAGATGTTGCATTTTATATATTCTGGATAGAAGATTATAAATAACCTGGCCAGAGAACAAATGTATGAATTAAAAAAAAATACGTAAATCGGATAAGGGGTTCTTGAGTGATAAGCGCACTAACGGACAGACACACAGACAGAGAGACGTTGCATTTTATATACATTATATTCTTTGCTACATGATATTATTCCATATTTAATGCTTTAGGCAGTGTATTGCAAGAGAACGAGTTAGCGGCAAACTTGTCTCCGACTTGATTCACTATGATCGTCACTGCTTATTCCTTATGTCACCTAACGTAATAAAATATATCCTATAACCTGGCCAGAGAACATATGTATGTTTAACAAAAAAGCACGTAAATCGGATAAGTGGTTCTCCAGTGATAAGCGCACAAACGGACAAACAGACAGAGATGCGTTGCATTTTATATATATTATAGATGTAATAAAATATATATCTATAACCTGGTCAGAGAACATATGTATGAATTTAAAAAATTACGTAAATCGGATAAGTGGATCTCGAGGAATAACCGCACTAACGGACAGACAGAGGGACGTTGCATTTTATATATATTATAGATATAGAATATTATTATGTAACCTGGCCAAAGAATATATGTTTGAATTTAAAAAAAAGGACATATAAATCGGATAAGTGGTTTTCATGTGATAAACGCACTAATGGACAGACAGACAGACAGAGAGACATTGCATTTTATATATATTATAGATTATAAATTATAGATATTCTCTGCTACATAATATTGTTCCATATTTAATGGTTTAGGCTGTGTATTGCAAGGGAACGCGCTAGCGGCAAACTTTTTTTCCGACTTCATTCACTATTTTACGTCACTACTCATTCCTTATGCTACCTATCGTAATAAAATATAGCCTATAACCTGGCCAGAGAACATATGTATGTTTTAAAAAACAAGTACGTAAATCGGATAAGTGGTTCTCCAGTGATAAGCGCACTAACGGACAGACAGAGAGACGTTGCATTTTATATATATTATAGAAGTACATAGTATACACTAAATCAAACATTAGCAAATACATCATTTTAACCATAAATCATAATTATCAAAGCCGAAACGATAATCTTTTAATGGTCATGAGACAGAAAAATACTATTTTTGACTCATTGAATTATAATGCCATAATTCTACACGACAAATTACCCTTAGGTATCAAAAAATTAAGCGTGACCCAATTAGCCAGCGTTTAGTAGACACTGCATATTATTCCAATAGAGATTTCATGAAGTAACTGAAAATACTGACACGAATATATCAGAGGAATGAGTAAAAAGCAAAAATCCCAAGTAAATGTGGTTCACCCCTTGATTTTCACCTTTTTTCTTCTATTTTGTTTTATTCTTTCTATTTACTTACAATTTCTCGTTTTTGTTTCTCCATTCTACTATTGTTGTGCTATATTTTCTTTTTAAATAAACTTTCATAAATTGTTTTCCTTTACTTTTAAGTTAAGTAAGAGGTACAAGAACTGTTTGTACATTTTTTTCTTATTTTACTTTACTACTATTTTTTACTATCATATTTTATTCAATCTTTTCTTAATATTACATTGTACGAGTCAATTGCATAATTTTATGCAAATTATTAAAACTAATAGAAAAATCAAAATGTGAAGTTTAGAAAAAAAAAGTAATCAAGGAAGAATTTTATTTCAGCTCTTGGCAGGAACACCACAAATTTGATGGTTCCACTTTCATTCATTGGAAAATTCTATAAAATCCATAAAAAAGATGTTGCAAACATAATTTGTTGACAAACTGAACATGTCCCAAATTGTGGCTTGTAACAAATAGTTCTTCGTTTCTTCTTCCGTTTTAAGTTAAAGTACGCTTATTTTTAAACACATGTCAAGCATAAACTGTACACACTTATTTTAAAATCAAAGTCCACACTGCCCTATTTCTTATTTGGAATTCATCCTTTTTATAACTACAACCCTAAATTTCCAATTCAAATAAATCAATTTACCCATTCAAGAAAACCGTCCAAGTGAGAAAGACATGAACTGGTTTTCACGCAAATTGATTTTTCAATTCGGTCAGATTCTTTTAGAAGTATTGTCGAGATATTCTTAAGAGGACTTCAGATAAATTTCGAGTTCAATAATTGGCAATGCATAAAAATAAAAAAAATTAGCGAATTGATTTATGGAAAGTAATAAGGGAAATTTAACATTAAAAACTGACTATCTGGTTAATGGAATTCAATTTAGAAATAGAAAAGCGTCCATACCGAAGAGGTTAAACGTATCTGCTTTCTACGCCGGATATCCGAGTTCGATTCTTGGCTCGGGAAATAATAAATTAGAAAAAATACAACGTGATGATCTCCTCTCTCGAGAAGCAATGGTAAACTCCCCGTAGTATCATACCTAGTACAGCCGTCTCATTTTGGTCGTTCGGAACCGACATTAAACTGAAGGTCCTCTTTATCTATAGAACACTAAAAAAAAGACACGAATCACAATGCAATCACAGGCAATGGCGCGCGGAGCCTCTAGGGCCGTATGGAATACAGCAGTTCGAGAGAGAATTTAGAAATCACGTTTATAAACTTAACCCAATAAATAACAATAATTAAGAAATATCTATGCATATAACTAAAAAAATACACCTTCAACTACAGACAATATATATTAATAAAACATTTTAAAAGTTAAAATTGCAGTAACTCTGAAAAGTAATAGTACGTAGGGATGTATTAGAAGAAAGGCTAATTATTACATTATGAATTATGATGTTTCTTATTACTGTTAGTATTTTCTCTTTCATTTATTCGTTCTTTCGTTTATTATCGCCATTAGCACAAATAAGGTTCTTTATTAGCACTAGAGGTTTTTCATCTCTCTTAATTTTAATTCTAAACGATACTACATCATTTTTATTCTGCGAGCTCAAAGGATATATTCAGCGTTAATATTGTAACCGTGTGTAATGAATATTAAAGGAGCTTTTGTGAATCTAACTTAATTACTATTTGCTATAAATGAAGTATTATTTGTTGTTTATATATTTTAGTATTCCGTACGAAATACTTATAAGATCACTTCGGCGTTTGTCCGTCTGTTTGTCTGTCCGTCTGTCAAGTCCGATTTTCTCCGAAACTATTTGACATAGAAAGTTGAAATTTAGTACTAATATAGGAATTGATAGTCTCATCAGAGCCGTGTAGTTTTGAAAGTTAAATTTTGTCTTAGGAAGTTTTTTTTACTAGGTCATCGAATGGAGTGTCAAATGAAAGCTTGTAAAAAACACGAGTTCAAGCATATATATAATGTAATACTTGCGCGCACTTTTCTTTGTATTACACAGGGCAACAAAAAAATATTTTTGTTTTGGTGCCTGGGATTTTAGAGCTGATTTTAACTATATTTGGGACGCTAAATCTATACATGCAATCCGTTTTTCTCTATCAGCTCTACTTTTTTAGATACATCAACTTATCTACCAATGTGGTTTTTATTCAGTATATTCATTTATGAGAGTTCTAAAATTATTATATATTCATTAATGTAGGTACAATGGTTTTATTGTCAGTCTGTAATTGAGTAAATTCCAGGTAAATCTATAAATAGTGGAACCATTGCCTAACAGGTACCTGAACTGACCCTTTTAATCACCTAACTCGGGTAAGTCTCGTCAGTTTGTGCGTTCTTACTAATGAGCGTAGATCGAATTCGGCGTGTTATTTAATGTTAAGAAAAGAGTGTTTTTGTGTTATTGAACAGAATTAAAATGAGTTCAGGTTCCAGTTCAAGAAGAAGTTGTGTAAATCAACCTGATGTGTTTTGCTATATATGCGGAGAATACATGTTTCAACAAAACAGACAAACTATTACTGACTTTGTAAAGCGAGCGTATCTTGGATACTTTGGAGTTAAGCTTGGTGATCAGGACAAAACGTGGGCCCCGCATCTCGTATGTAAAACTTGTACAGAGCATTTACGGTAGTGGACTACCGGGAAAAGAAAATGTCTAAAATTCGGCGTACCAATGGTTTGGAGAGAACCAAAAAACCACTTCAATGATTGTTATTTCTGTTTAGTAAATACTAATGGAATCAATCGAAATAACCGCAGTAAGTGGACTTATCCCAATTTAGACTCGGCAATACGCCCTATCCCGCACTCAGATGAAATACCGATTCCAACATTTCATCAGCTACCACATATCTCTGATGACGAATATTTTCCCTCTAATCGCTCTTCTGATGCTAATAAAAGTTCTGATGCTAATGAAACTAACAGTGACTATGAGGGGACGTCATCAGTTCCTCAACGCTTCAATCAAAATGAATTAAATGATCTCACCAGGGATCTCAATTTATCGAAAAAAGCTTCTGAAGTACTGGCTTCTAGGTTGAACGACAAAAATTTACTGGAACAAGGAACCAAAATTACCTTTTACCGTACAAGAGAAAAAGATCTGCTACCATTCTTTTCTCAAGAAGACAATCTTGTATTTTGTCACGAAATTAGGGGACTCATGAAAGAAATGGGACTTTCTAAATATATACCAGAAGATTGGCGCCTATTTATTGACAGTTCAAAGCGAAGTTTAAAATGTGTCCTTCTACATAATGGGAATAAATATGGTTCAATACCACTAGCTCACTCAACGAAACTGAAAGAAGAATATAATACCATAGCTTTGGTCTTGCAGAAGATAAAGTATTACGAACATCAATGGATGATTTGTGTAGACTTAAAAATGGTAAACTTTCTTCTTGGGCAGTAAAGTGGTTACACGAAATATCCGTGTTTCTTGTGCCTCTGGGATAGTAGGGACAAAACACACCACTGGGTTAGAAAAGATTGGCCTCAGAGAGAAAAAACATGGACGTTGGGGAAAAGAATGTCATTAACGACGCTTTGGATGAAAGAGAAAAAATCATACTTCCTCCGTTACATATAAAGTTGGGCTTAATGAAGCAATTTGTAAAGGCTCTTGATAAGAATGGGTCTTGTTTTGCATATATAGGGGTAAAAATGCATCAGTTGAGCACAGAAAAACTCAAAGCAGGGATATTTGACGGCCCACAAATAAGACAATTAATGAAGGATCCTGCCTTCATAAATTCAATGAATCAAGTTGAACGAGAAGCTTGGACATCATTTGTTGCAGTTGTAGAAAATTTTCTAGGCAAACATAAAGCTCAAAACTATGTTGAAATGGTTAACAAGATGCTTAATAGTTTCAAATCCTTAGGGTGCAATATGAGTATTAAAATACACTATTTACACAGCAACTTAGACCGTTTTCCAGAAAATTTAGGAGACATGAGTGAGGAACAAGGTGAAAGATTTCACCAAGATATTAAAGTTATGGAGGACCGCTACCAAGGAAGATGGGACATGCACATGATGGCAGATTACTGCTGGAGTTTAAAAAGGGACTGTTTAAAAAAACATTCAAGAATGTCGCGGAAAAGAAGCTTTCCAAGTGTTGAGTGACTATTTCATTTCTTCAATGTTTTTTTTTTGTTTGTAAGTACGACATAATATTGTATTTTGTATAACTAAAATAAAAATTTCGTATCTACTTTTGTTTACTACACTTACGGATTTGAGTTACAATAATGTAACTTATATTTCTCTAAAATTGTATATCTTAAAAATTTGAGCTCCTAGGTACAAATGAATACGTTATTTGAATTCAGGACATCAAATTGATATAGAATCAGCTCAAAAAACCTCGACACCAAAACAGCTGTTCCCCTGTGTTATTTTTAAAAAATCGCTGCCCTCCGTGTATCACGAAAAGTACTGATCAAAAAATTTTGGAATATTCTTCACGGAGTTTAGATTGCACGAAAATTTTCAGTAGTTCCAAACAAGAATTACAGAAGTTAAAAGATCTAACGTTGATCTTTGGTTACGAAAGTCGTATTGATGATCCCTAATAATACTGAATCCTTCTAGATATTTTAGAAGAAAGACTTTTCCATTACTTTCGATATTATTGAAAGCAGTGCGACTTGTCGGTAGTTGTTTGGCATGGTCTTCTTACTTTTTTTTGGATATCAGCTGAACTCTAGCGCATTTTCAGTAGGAAGGAAATATTTCCTTTCTGTAGGATAGGTAGAAAAGTCCACAGAAAAGTGGTATTAGTTCGCTCGCGCATTTTTTGAGCACCAAAGCACGTTTTCTATCAGCGCCAGAAGCTTGTTTGGTGTCTAGCTTCAAACTACAACTGCACAACACTTACCACCACACCAAACACCTTATTTTTGCACTTGACGCGCGTTTTGCTAACCATGTTAACGTCATCAGGAATAATGATTGCCAGTCTGATGATGCTAGCATGGTTAGCGAAACTTGCGTTGAATGGACAAATAAAGTGTTTGGTAAAGTGGTGATCACTGTTCTGTAATGATTTACAGCACTTGATTGTTTCTATATAGAAGGATCTGGATTTTCACGTTTTGAACCTTTAATAATTTATCTGGTATATAAAAAAACAAAAATTTTTAAGTTTTCATTAAAGATCTGAGACAAACTTTGTCGAAAACTTATTCATCATATAAACATAAAAATACCAAAAATCTGTTTTAGTCTCAGTTAAGCGTTTGACAATGTAGTTGTACTACGAAATCGCGATAACGCAATTGTAAAATCTTTACAAATATATTTAGTTACAGTTAACAAAGTAATTAAGTAGTTTTATTGTTATTCAAGTTCAGTCTCTTGACCTGTTGTGGAAGCCTATTATATATATATATATATATATATATATATATATATATATATATATATATGTGTATGTATGTATATATACATATATATATATATATATATATATATATATATATATATATATATATATATATATATATAATACATTAAAATTACGGATTTCATTCCCGTAATCTAACAATGAATTTGCACGACGTTTCGTCAAAATCTCATTTGACATTTTTAGGAGCTCTTACTGCTGCTGCTACTCGATACAGTATCGAGTAGCAACAGCAGCAAGAGCACCTAAAAATGCCAAATGAGATTTTGACGAAACGTCGTGCAACGAATTCATTGTTAGATGAACGGATTGAAACCCGGAATGTTAAAGTATTACATTCCACCATCCAAAACCTTCTATTGTAACATATATATATATATATATATATATATATATATATATATATATATATATATATATATATATATATATATATATCTATAATATATATAAAATGCAACGTCTCTCTGTCTGTCTGTCTGTCCGTTAGTGCGCCTATCACTGAAAAACCACTTATCCGATTTACGTACTTTTTTTTTTAAAACATACATATGTTCTCTGACCAGGTTATAGGCTATATTTTATTACGATAGGTAGCATAAGGAATGAGCAGCGACGTAAAATAGTGAATGATGTCGGAAATAAGTTTGCCGCTAGCGCGTGCCTTTGCAATACACAGCCTAAACCATTAAATATGGAACAATATTATGTAGCAAAGAATATCTGTAATGTATAATCTATAATATATATAAAATGCAATGTCTCTCTGTCTGTCTGTCTGTCCATTAGTGCGTTTATCACGCCGGAACCACTTATCCGATTTACCTGTCTTTTTTTAAATTCATGCATATATTCTTTGGCCAGGTTATATAATACTAATAATAATCTATATCTATAATATAAAATGCAATGTTTGTCTGTCTGTCTGTCTGTCTGTCCGTTAATGCGCTTATCCCTCGAGAACCACTTATCCGATTTACGTGATTTTTTAAATTCATACATATGTTCTCTGACCAGGTTATAGGTATATATTTTATTACATCTATAATATATATAAAATGCAACGTATTCTGTCTGTCTGTCTGTCTGTCCGTTAGTACTCTTATCACTGGAGAACCAATTATCCGATTTTCGTACTTTTTTTTTTTTAAAAACATACATATGTTCTCCGGCCAGGTTATAGGCTATATTTTATTACGATAGGTAGCATAAGAAATGAGCAGTGACAATAATAGTAAATGAAGTCGGACAAAGTTTGCCGCTAGCGCGTTCTCTTGCAATACACAGTCCAAACCATTAAATATGGAACAATATTATGTAGCAGAGAATATCTATAATATATATATATATATATATATATATATATATATATATATATATATATATATATATATATATACATATATATAAAATGCAATGTCTCTCTGTCCGTCTGTTTGCCTGTCTGTCTGTCTGTCTGTCCGTTAGTGTGCTTATCACTGGAGAACTACTTATCCGATTTACGTGCTTTTTTTTAAACATACGTATGTTCTCTGGCCAGGTTATAGGATATATTTTATTAGGTGACATAAGGAATAAGCAGTGACGATAATAGTGAATTAAGTCGGAGAAAAGTTTGCCGCTAGTGCGTTCTCTTGCAATACACTGCCTAAAGCATTAAATATGGAACAATATCATGTAGCAAAGAATACAATATATATAAAATGCAACGTCTCTCTGTCTGTCTGTCCGTTAGTGCGCTTATCACTCGAGAACCACTTATCCGATTTACGTGTTTTTATAAATTTATACATATGTTCTATATAATTCGATATAAGCCTAGATAATGGGAGATAAGGTGAGATAATGGGAAATAAGGAGAAATAATGGGAGATAAGTCGAGATAAGCCTCGATAATAGGAGATAAGGTGAGATAATGAGAGATAAGTATAAATAATGGGAGATAAGTCGAGATAAGCCTAGATAATGGGAAATAAGGTGAGATAATGGGAGATAAGGAGAAATAATGGGAGATAAGGAGAAATAATGGGAGATGAGCAGAGATAAGCCTAGATAATGGAAATTATGTAGAGATAATGGGAAATAAGGAGAAATATTGGGAGATAAGGAGAAATAATGGGAGATATTTTATTACGTTGGGTAACAGAAGGAATAAGCAGTGACGATAGTAGTGAATCAAGTCCACGCGAGCGGAGGCGCGGGCCCGGCTAGTATATATATATATATATATATATATATATATATATATATATATATATATATATATATATATATATATTTATATATATATATATATATATATATATATATATATATATATATATATATATATATATATACGTATATAGTCAGAGAGTCATAGCTAAGAGAAATTTACTACTGGAAATCTGTGGGCTTAAAATGACAACATTTTATCAATTAGAAATCTGTCATAAAAACTGCGTAGGAAAATTTTAAAACTCATAATTGTCTTTCGGTTGTTAAAAAAAATCTAATTTAGTATATATAAATACATATATTTTAATTTTAGTTTATTTTAGAACCTAAGACTTAATTCAGTGAAATTTAAAAATTGAAATTTAGTCAGTTTAATAATAATTAATCCTGCCACTTAATAGGTCTTTAGGGAAGAAAACAGAGAGGTAGAGCATTTATTTTTTATTATAATACTAGATGTGATACAGGGTTTTATTTAGAACTTAAAAGGCTTTTGAAGTATGTAGAGTAGCTTAAATAACCTTATGATTTTTTGTATAATCTGTTAAAGTACATGTTACCACTTGAACTACTTTGATCAAACAAACAGGCGGCTTATGTTTTGTTTTACCGCTACGTATTCGTTTATGAAAGATTCAGCTTTAATGATCGAATGAGTTGGGACATTACTCGATACCGTGTTGTATTAAAAGCAACATCCATAAATTATTTTCTTGTCAAGCAGTAATTAATGAAGAGATTAGCCGTGGATGTGCCAGAAACCTAAATAAGCCAAATTTTAAATGGGGGTATGTAACTTGTAGTCGTTCAACCAGACCTATCCCTTCTTAAGCCACCGATAATTGACTAAAGAAACACTATATGCTGGGTATAATGAAAGGCGTGTAAAATATTCAAACTAGGATATTTCTGTAGGAAAAGCAACTGAACAAAAACACTGATAAATAACATCACTCGATAATAACATGTAAAGCTAACTTAAAAAGGTTTTAAACTTTTAATCGCCTCCCCTGTCTGTCTGACGAAGAACTGAAGACCACTGACCGATACCTATTTACCAGGTGTACAAGTATGAAATGCGGATTTTTTTTCTAAAAAAACATATTAAATTGGGAAGAATGATAAAAAGTGCTTTATTCAAAGTATGCTCCATTGCTTGTTTTATATTTTTCTCATCTTTCGGGCAATTTGTGAATACCGCGCCAGTAAAAATCTTCCTCTTTTGCTGCGAACCATTCATCGAGCCATTTTTTCACATCTTTGTCCGAACCAAAGCGCTGCTCAGCAAGTGCGTGACCCATCGATACAAACAAGTGGTAATCGGAAGGGATCTGATGAGTAAGCCGCATGGGGTAGAACTTCCCAGCTGAGTGCTGCTAACGTGTCGCGAACTAGTTTTGCCGTATGTGATGGAGCATGATCATGAAGAAAAATGACTTTGTGTTGCCTCTTTCGGTATTCTGGCCTTTTTTCAGGCAGCGAACGGTTGAAATCGGTCAATTGTTGTTGGTAACGTTTAGTATTAACTATTTCCCCAGGTTTTAACAGCTCATAATAGACCACGCCCCTTTAGTCCCACCAAACACAGAGCATCGTCTTTCTTCCAAAGCGATTCGGTCTTGCGGTCGATGTGGATGGTGCGCCTGAATCTACCCATGATTCTTTGCGCTTGAGATTCTCAAAATAAATCCACTTTTCATCCCCTGTGACTATACGATGCAAAAACGACTTCTTTTTGTACCGAGCGAGCAAAATGTCACACGTGTTTTTGCGCTTTTCCATTTGCCTGTCGTTTAACTCATGTGATACCCATCTACCGGTCTTCTGAATCTTTCCCATCTCTAGTAGCCGATTGGAAACAGCTTGTTGACTAACGCCCACTTACTCGGCGAGTTGTTTTTGTGTTTCCGAATCATCTTCGTCCAACAATGCTTGCAATTCCATATCTTCGTATTTTTTTTTGGCAATTTTCCACGTTCCTTGTCTGCAACATCGAAGTCACCACTTTTGAAACGCCGAAACCATCGTTCACACGTATCTTGCGATGGAGCGTGTTCACATTAAGCTTCTCTAAGTAATCGGTATGATTCAACAACAGTTTTCTTCAAATGAAAACAAAAAATTAATGCTGTCCGCGAATGCTCTTTGTTCGGTATAAATTTCGACATATTGAACACAACAACATAACACTATGCACATACTTTTCCAATTTATCACTCGTACGCGTCTGACACTTGTTGATGACACAACAAAATGGCGCAGTGTCAAATCTTTATAGCACAAACTGCATTGGTGCACCATCTGTTGTCTGAAATCAGCATTTCATACTTGTACACCTGGTATATATATAACTACATGCTTCTAAGTAAGTAACAAACAATTTTTTTCTAACAATTAAAATTTCCTGGAAATAATGCTGTCAACATAGCACATATAGGTTAAAATTACACCTAACGGAAACTATCCTGTCACTCACAGATTCATAGCCCAGCACTGCTTCCTTTCGGGCCTATAAGTACAGGGTGAGTCAACGATAAATTAAAGTTCATTACCTCATTTGTTTCGGGAATGACGAAAAAATGTTAAAATACAATAGTTTTAGGGAATGTTAAGGTGCACGGTTTAAAATTATTTTTGAGTATACAGAGTACTTCAAAAAAGTGTGGCAGATATAACTTATGTTTTTTTAAATGGAACATCCTATTTTCTAATTTATTTTTAAATTATGCGTAAAATTGTATAACTTTTTTTATTAATAATGTTATATACCTAATCCTAGTAGTTTTTCTAATATTTCAATTTGTTTAAACAAATTTATGCATTTCGACTATTTTCAATTGAAAAATTTTAAATTTTTTAAATGACACACCCTATATATTGTTATTTTTTTTGATAAATTTTGCAAAACCCTCCAGCTTTTATTAAGTATGTCATATACCTATTTCTAATAGTTTTCGATTTATTTTGAATTTTTCAATTTTTACCCTTATTTTTAATACACTTACGCTATTGTGAAAACATAAACAAATAGTTAATAATAATCTTAATATAGTTTTAATTTATCTAATGATTAATGATTATGACGTAATAAATGTTCAAAAATATGCCCGTCTACATGAATACACATGTTTAGTCGTTTTACTATATTTTCCTTCACTTTCCTGTTGGAGGTATCTTGGCTAGTGGATAGTCCTTGCACTTCAATAATTCAATATTAAAAAGTCGGTATCGTTTGTGAAGAAGTGGGTAAATGATTTTAAGGAGACGAGAAATGTCGGCAACTTGCCAAAACATGGCTCGGTAGGTAAAGTCACTCCAAAAGTCGAAAAACGAATAGTGTCTTTGTTTTCGCGGAATCCGAAATTGACGCGGCATCAAGTAGCGGCAAAATTAAGAAAATTAAGCTTGAATTTATCCCATGAGTCCATTCGACAACATCTTTATGCTCATGATGTCAAATTCTGAAGCACGTTGAAGAAACCTTTGCTGGGCAAAAATCCCGTAGCGAAGTGGCTAGCTTGGGCCCACAATAAGATACTAGAGTGGCCATCACAATCGCCGGACGCCAACCCTACTGAAAACGTTTGGTCTCTTGTAAAGAGAAAGCTCAGAGAAAAGACTTTGAGTTAGTTATCTCGCAAGGTTCGAAAAATTTGCAGAGTATGCAGAAAATCTCGTCGACAGCATGCCTCGAACATGCCAGGCAATTATTGATGCAGGAGGCAATAAGACAACTTACTAAGGTAATTGCACCGTTGTTAGCACACCAAACAATACACTGATGGAAAAAAATCTCCTTAAAATATATTTTTTCAAGAATACGAGCAGTCACGTTCTTTTTTTACAGACTGTATATATTACCATGTTTATTAACTAAAATAAACTTACGAAAATTTCTTATAATATCCTTCACAGCTCGTTCTTTTATGAAAGTTACATATTCATAAGTTATAAAAAGTATACTACCAAGATAAAGGTATAAATAGAACCCTTGGTAGTAAAAAGGACTAACTTCTGTCGTAATAACTTCTGTTATTGGAAAAGCTATACCTAGCACGACTAATAGTTTGGCATAGAGTGCTGACAGGATCATGGTTAATCCATTGCTTGAACAGAAAAAAAAACGATTAGTCTAGACTTTAGATAATCCTTGAATCTATAATATTTATTAAACTAAATTATCACAACTCACTGCTATAATGAATACAAAGATATTATTTTCAATTTGTGTAAATTAAATCAGGCAATGTATGAATCTTGAGGCCGTCTCCTTAAGAAATTGTGAAGATAACAGCATGTCACGACGACGATATTTACATGTTCAATGTCTTTTAAATTTTTAACGGAATGGAAAAGTCGAAATCTATTTGACAGTAGGTCAAACGCATTTTCGATAATTCTTCTAGCTCTCGATAATTTGTAGTTGAAAACCATACGCTCATAATTCAACTGTTTAATATTGAATGGTTTCAAAAAGTTTCGCCTTAATGCAAATGCTTCATCTCCCACGAATACATACGGAAGCTCGGTGGTACTATCTTTTGGGTTTTGCTCAGAAGGTAACTGCAAACTGTGGGTAGTTAATTTTTCATAAAATTTAGTATTGCTAATTATGCCACCATCTAATATACTTCCATTTGTTCCTACATCACACATTATAAATTCGAATCCACAATAGCCATGTGGACGATGCTATGAAACTCCTTGTAATTCCAGTATAGTGATCCACTTCCTTTTGGCGGAATTATGCGTACATGCTTGCCATCAAGAGCTCCTAGACAATTTGGGAACTGCCATCTATCATGAAAACCTTGAGCAATCTTTATCCATTCGAATTGACTCTCTGGAAGCAGAAACAAATAAATCTTGAAATTAGTTACATAATATTATGAGAATGTTTTTATTAACTCATAATAATGATTATTCCTTATTTTATTATTTTCTCAGAGTCGATCTGTGATAAAGATGGAGATGGTGATGAATGTTCTGTACAGAGTCAATCATCAGATCAAGAGTTTTCAAGATCATTCCCATTTTCATCATCAGTATGCACATAAAACAAACAGGGGTCAGCAGCTAGTAGCAAAAAAGCAAAAAAAGAGGTCACTTCAAACAAGAAAGTACTACAATTGGTGGTTGACCGATTGAAAATGGCTGATGATAAAGTAGAAAAGCATGACACCTTTGGCAAACGTCTTGCCGAGGAATTGAATAATATGCCACCTGAAATGGTACTTTATGTCAAGAAAATTGTAAACTTGGCTCTATTTGAGGGGCATATGAAAACCTTGAATATATCTTCATCAATAGTAACGCAGCAAGTGTCACCAACCACAGAATCACTTTTCGATTCCGCAGCCAACACAGGGCTATTTTTCGATACCACAGACATTTTCGAACTTCACAGCCACCGCAAGCCCATTTTTCAAGTTACCAGCCAATTAAAGATCAATTGTCCCCCGGTATATCACCTCCAGAGAAACAAGGAAACCATGCATCTACTTCAGAGTATTTTTTAAACTTTTCGGACTAATAATGTGCTTATTTTCGCGAATAATCTGATTTCATGAAAAATAATTTACTTTTCTAATTACCTTTGAATAATGTAAATATATTATTAATAACTAAGAACTTTAACACAGAATACTTACTTTTATATACTTCTTCAGTACCTCAATAATGGCTTTGCAAGTTTCAGGTATTATTTTACTTAGGCTTGTTGTTGATATTACTGTATGAAACCTAAGATTTTGGTAACTACTTCCACTTACCAAAATCTCAGTGTCGCAATTACCCTTTCATGGGGAGTAATAGCTTCCCACGTGTTGGTATCCTGTTTTTGTATAATAGGTGTTATAAGCTGTAATAACAGGAGGTACACATCCTTATTCATCGGTAAAAAGTTCAATGGGTCTAAGTGAAGTTCTTTCATTAAATTTTCATGCGACAATGAATTTCTTTTAAGGTACCAAGCTTTACTCCATTGGCTTATTTTCTTCGGCCGTTTCTTCAGCGCCAAAGCTAAGGCTACGGCAATGAGACGGTCTTCATCCATGAGCTATTTTACACAACTTTTTAACAGAGATACGTGTTTGAACGCGAAACACACATACACTTTGAAAGCGTAACTCGGACTGAAAACTGAACGGACAGTGTAAAAAACAAACCTCCTTCCGGACTGAAATGAAACGAAAACTGAAACTGAAACGGAACTGAAAACTGATATGACCGTGTAAAGGGACCTTTAGTCTCTAACTCTTTTGAACATTTGAAGGAAATCATGTTTCTTTTTAAGTCCTTTGATCTCCTCACATTTTTTCTTCATCGATCGTTCTTTTGCTGTTGCTTTACAAGCCTACACTTTTCTATTAGTTCTAAAATATCTATGGCCATCCATTCCTTCTTCGTTGTTTTTCTTTTGGATTAAAAGTAATTGTTACAGATCCTTTTCAGTTTGCACTTTTCCCATAAGGATGATACATCATTGTTGATGTTCTCTGTTAGAAATCCAATAAATATGTAAAGAAGAAATATTAGAGCAGTGCAACTTATTCTTAAATCATTCAAACATTTTTAAATGATAGAACTAAGCAATAAAAAACTTTTACCGCGACCTGACGATATTGCCTATAAAAAACATTAGACGATCAAGCATATCGAAAAATGGCTTCAAATTACAATGGCATTTTTATAACAGTTATCACAAACCTAACCACAAAAAAAACAAACACCAGTTTCATTGTTTTCTCGCTAAAGCTCGACATTGTAACGGCTGCATTGTGAAAAAGGTAATTAATAGAAACCAGATAAAAAATTCAAAGCTCAGAAAGCCAATATTTGCACAAATAAAGGCTTGATGTTTTGTAAAGTGAAAAATACGGCAAAACGACACGAAAACTAACTTCTCTATTTTGTTCATCTGTAGACTAAAGGTGTATTGGATATTTTTAAAAGTGTATTTTTTATTTAATTTTTTTATTATATTACATTAGATATGTATTCAATAAATTTATGTAATAATGTGTTACGAGAAAGCACGTTGGCTTCAGATTGTTAAGGGAAAGGAGTAATAATAATATATTTTTATTCCTAATCTTGTATTTGTCCTCTATTTAAGTAATTTTTCTTTCTCAGCAGTATGACTATTGCCGTCTAGAAACGTCCTGACATATATTCAATATGACAGCTTCTTGCAGTTTTGCACTTAGCTGATGTTCGAGGCAAATTTATTAAAGTTTTCTCTTAAGCATGTTCTCGCTACCTTTGTACTTGAAATAATAAGAGGAATAATATGCTCACTTTTCATCTTCCCGGAGTCGAAGCCCCTCTGTGCCACTCAAATTACCCCACAGTTCTTAATATTGAAGTAATCGGAAAGATTTTTTAAAAATTATTCGTTGTTTCATGACCAATCGATCTGTCGAGCTAGTCAATATTGAACAACTTTATTTATATTAATATTTTACATAATTTCTTAATTTCAATACGTTTTACGAATTTAACGATTAAAGTGTTTGAAATGAAAAAAGATATTGATAATAGATTTTGTAATCTTTACTCTGATTTTGAAATTTCCCATACTAAAAAATTCGCTGCAGTTTCGCAAGATTAGGACGTCTTCATTTCTATCAAATTTCATCTTCATTGTTTGTACTTTTTCAGTAATCTTGAAGAAAAAATATATCCTAAAATTCGTTACTACAAAATTTTTCAAACACACATAAACACACACAGCACATATACACAGACAGACCCACACACACACACACACACACAAAGTGATATCAGCAGACACTACAGACATGTGATGTAACCTGGGAAACGCCAAAGATATCTACAATTATTAAAGAAGAAGAAAGGGCAAAAATAATTATCCGAGGTCGGTAGATTGATTACACAGGCCAACGATGAAAAGACTTTTTTAATTTTTTACCTGATTCCCATGTTTTTTGGTGTGCTGAGTCCGAAAATAATAATAAAAAAGTCGTATCACCCACCAATTTTTCACATTTTAATAAAATGTGAAAAATCAGAATTTTATAAGGTTGGCAGTAAAATCAAATGTTATTAGGTTGGCAGTTCCGATAAATGTCACAGCTGTTTGTTTTCTTCCAGCTAATATAACCTCGCATTGCAGTGTTTAACCCATGTGCTTTAATTCACACTCAAAGTTATATGTGTGGTGAGTTTGTACTTAAAAAACATCAAAGAAACATTACTGACTTAAAAAAAAAGAGTATACTTTGTATATTTTGGTGTAGAAATCGGTAAAATGTTGGGCTCCTCACGAAGTATGTTATGTTTGTGTCGAGGATCTTAGGAAATGATATAAGAAAGAAAAGAAAGCTTTTAGATTTGCAGTACCCATGGTATGGAGAGAGCAAGGAAATCATTCAAATGATTGTTATTTTTGCAGCGTTGATGTTTCTGGATATAACTCCAAAACTAAGAAAGTAACTGTCTATCCTAACTTTACTGCAGCTAATCGGCCGGTAGGACATGGCCCGGGACTTCCTGTCCCTCAGCCACCTCAGGCTATTGATGACGTTTTAAAGTCCAGTCCTGAATTTAATTAAAGTCGAAAGGATGATGATGAGTTTCAATATTCCCTAGAAAATTTAAAACCACAGTTGTTTACACAAGCTGAGTTAAATGATTTAGTGAGAGATTTGTTTTACTCAGGAAAAAACAGAATTGCTTGGTTCTAGGCTGAAAGAAAAACATTTATTGGAATCTGGAACATCTATTTACCATTATAGAGCAAGAGATCAAGAGTTTGCTCAGTTTTTCAAGCAGGAAGAGGATTTAGTTTACTGACATGATATTGGTAGTCTAATGAATGAATTTGGCATTGAGTATAAGAAGGAAGATTGGAGGCTTTTTAAAGACTCGTCAAAAACTAGTTTAAAAGATGTTCTGTTACATAACGGAAATACTTATGCTTCACTGCCTGTTGCTCATTCAGTCTATATGAAGGAAACTTGCGAAAATTTTAACATAATTTTACAGAAAATTAACTATCCAGCTCACGATTGGATGCTATGTGGAGATTTAAAAGTTGTCTCCATGATTCTTGGTCAACAAAAGGGATTTACAAAGTTTCCATGTTTTATATGTGAGTGGGACAGCAGAGCAAGGAATCAACATTGGTCCAAAAAACAATGGCCCGTAAGAAAAACTTCAACGCCTGGCGAGAAGAACATTTTGCATAAAACTGTAGTAGACCCAAAAAAGATTCTTCTACTACCACTACACATCAACTTAGGCTAAATGAAACAATTTGTGAAAGCCTTGCCTAAAGATGGTGAATGTTTTAAATATTTGTGTAAAAGATTTCCTCATTTATCACAAGCCAAACTGAAAGAAGGGGTTTCCGTTGGGTCTGATATTCGTAAAATGAAGTTCGATTCCAACTTTGATGCAAGGATGATTACAAAGGAAGAGGAGGTTTAGATATCATTTAAAGAAGTTGTGACTAAGTTTTTGGGAAATGTGAAAGACCCTAGCTATGAACTTATCGTAGCTAATATGATAGACAAGTTGAAAAATCTGGGTTTTCTGATGAGCCTTAAAGTCCACTTCTTGCACAACCATCTTGACTTTTTTCCTAAAAACTTAGGCGATGTGGGTGAAGAGCAGGGGGAACGGTTCCATCAGGACATAAAGGAGATGGAAAAACGGTACCAGGGATGGTCGAATATCAACATGATGGGTAATTATTGTTGGCCACTTCATAGAGAACAACAAAATGCATCACATCGGAGAAAAGGCTATACAAGAAACTTCACAGAGAAAAGGGAAAGGAAATATAAAAAATAAACACCTAAAATATTCGCATTGAAGTAAAATATGTTATCGTGAGTAAAAATTGTAGCCTAATCAAATAAAAGTACGGTTTAAGTTTTTATTTTTTATGTATAAAATTTTTCCTATTTTGAAATTTAATCGATGTCATATTGTGAGAGAGCTGTGGGTTATACAAAAAAACTGATACCAAATACGGTTTCAGTACCCAAAAATACATAACACTTAGATGTATTAGTTTAAAAAGTTTTTAGAAATATTTTTGTTGGCCTGTGTTATCCATCAAAATAACTGATTTTTGAGAAAAATTTGTCCTGAATATGGAAAGAAATCTATCTATGAAAAGCTATTTGCGGAAAAACCGCACTTCCATGGAAATACAATTTTTTTTTCAAATTTATGAAAAACACGGGAGAAAAATCAAAAATTCAGCGCAACTGATCGATTGCCAATATAAAAACGAATATTTAAAAAAAAATGTGTCATGACTAAGTGAAAATTACGATCTGTAGAGTAATTTTCCCACGAAAAACTCCGTTTTTTCATAAAAACTAATACTTCTTCTGAAAATTCCGGAAAACTGTGGAAAAAACCTAAAATCTAGCTCGACGGATCGATTGGTCATGAAAAAACGAATAATTAATTAAATCTTTCCGATTACTTCAAAATTAAGACCTGTAGGATAATTTGAGTGACACTGTAGGGCTACGTCCCACTGTGCCTCGAACCCTAGTTATTTCATAGTTTCATACTCTGTGTATTTTCGTACCTTACCCTGAGCAGAGTTTTGAATACGAGTATTATGCGTTCAGCGCGACGGCCACGTATATTAAATATTAATGTTTCCTTATTTAGTTTATCTTGGACTAGCCGTACCTGCGGCTCCGCTCGCGTAGACTTGATTCACTATTATCGTCACTGCTTATTTCTCGTGTAACCTAACATAATAAAATAAAACCGATAATCTGGCCAGAGAACATATGTATTTTATAAAAAAAACACGTAAACTGTGTGGTTCTCGAATGATAAGCACACTAACAGACAGAAAGATGTTATGTTTTATATATATTATATAGAATATTATTATTATTACAAAAAGTTCTTCTTTCTCACATTTGATCAATGTGGTTCCATGTTTGGCTGACGGGCCAAAACCAAGTCAGCACAAACGCTATTACTATTCCGTATTAAGGAATGACCTGACAATGTTACATGTTTTCAAAATCACTGACTTCTGAATGTTTCTGTGTATGTTATGTTGAGTCCCAATTGCACTAAATGTGGTGTGAATGTTATTGGTGTAAGGCCTGTGGCTGATATAATGAGGGGGACAATGATGACTTTTTCCTGTTTCCATAGCCTTTTTATTTCCGTTGCAAGGTCTGTGTATTTGGAAATTTTTTCTGTGTATTTCGCTTGGATGTTTGTGTCGTTGGGGACAGCTATGTCAATCAGATAGGTGACTTTTCCTTTTTTGCACTGAAAAGTAATATCGGGTCTATTGGCGGAGACTGTTTTATCTGTATGGATACCGATATCCCAGTAGAGCTTGTAATCTTCGTTTTCAAGTATGGATGTTGGAGTGTATTTGTAGTAGGGATCTGTGTTTTCTATGAGTCTGTATGTTGTGGCTAGTGCTTGGTGAACCACTTTGGCAGCTGAATCATGCCTGGCTGTGTACTCCGTTCCGGCCAATATTTTACATCCGCTCGTTATGTGGTCGATCGTTTCTTTCTGCTGGTGGCATTTCCTACATCTGTCCTCTGCAATAGTCGGGTCTTTGATGATATACTTTTGGTAGTTTCTGGTTAATATGACTTTATCCTGGATGGCAAGTAAGAAGCCTTTAGTCTCAGGGAATAGCTGCCCATCCCGTAACCAGGTGTATGATTGTTTTTTATTTACGTGGTCTTGTTCTATGTGGTATCTGTGTTTTCCGTGGAGTGTTTTCTCTGACCACGTTTTCATCTTTTCCTGTTGTAATTGGGTCTGACTGTGTGTGTCTGCTGAGTGGTCTGCCCGGGCTAAGTCGAGAGGTGTGTAGTTTTTGTCTGCTTTCACTGTCGCTGTGTGGAGGCTCGTTTGCTTGCTGTGAAACAATTTCCTAAGTGTTTTTATTTGTTTTGTGTATAATGATCTGATGTCTATAATTCCTCTTCCTCCTGCCTTCCTCTCGATGGTAAGTCTTTCTTTGCATGCGTTGGGGTGTAATTTCCTGTATTTGGTGAATTGAGATCGTATAAGGATGTGAATATTATTATTATTATTACAAAAAAGTTCTTCTTTCTCACATTTGGTCAATGGGGTTCCATGTTTGGCTGACGGGCGTAAACCAAGTCAGCACAAACGCATTACCATTGTGTATTAAGGAATGACCTGACAATGTTACATGTTTTCAAATCACTGACTTCTGAATGTTTTTGTGTATGTCTGTGTTGAGTCCTAATTGCACTAAATGTGGTGTGAATGTTATTGGTGTAAGGCCTGTGGCTGATATAATGAGGGGGACAATGATGACTTTTTCTTGTCTCCATAACCTTTTTATTTCCGTTGCAAGGTCTGTTTTCGAGTTTGGTGGCGGTGTAGTAACAGCGCATCACCGTCCTATTCATCTCATCCGTCCACTTTAACCGCTGTTTTGGTTTGCCAGCCTTGGTAGTTGCGTGTTGTCCTTGCAACACATACGGGCCCTGGCCTGGCTTTGGTGGTTGTGTTTGTCCCACATCTACGTCGGTTGCGCTTGGGATTGGTGTTGGTGAGCCCAAGCGGCGAGTGATTCTCTTCTCAGTGATTTCTTTGTCAGGTTTTGTGTTTTAATTACAGCAACGCATGGCGTGTTCGTTGATTCCTGTGGTGCAACTCATGCGCTGCTGTGATTTTCCAGCCTTGGTGGGTGTCGGCTTAGTCGCCGACACAACACTTTTGGCAGGTCCATTTTCATTATTCCCTTATTATTACAAAAAAGTTCTTCTTTCTCACATTTGGTCAATGTGGTTGCATGTTTGGCTGACGGGCGCAAACCAAGTCAGCACAATTTTTATTATTATTATTATTATTATTATTATATAACCTGGCCAGAAAACATATGTATGAATTAAAAAAAAAGACGTAAATCGGATATGGTTCTCGAGTGATAAGCGCACTAACGGACAGACAGACAGACAGAGAGACGTTGCATTTTATATATATATTATATTCTTTGTTACATGACGTTGTTCCATATTTAACGGTTTAGGCAACGTATCGCAAGAGAGTGTGCTAGCGACAAACTTTTTTCCGACTTGATTCACTATGATCGTCCCTGTTAATTTCTTAAATTACCTAACGTAATAAAATATATCCTATAACCTGGCTAGAGAACATATGTATAAATCTAAAAAAAGTGGTTCACGAGTGATAAGCGCACCAATGGACAGACAGACAGACAGACAGAGAGACGTTGCATTTTATATATATTATAGAATATATTCTTTGCTACATGATATTGTTCTATATTTAATGGTTTAGGCAACATATCACAAGAGAGTGTGCTAGCGACAAACTTTTTTCCGACTTAATCCACTATTATCGTCACTGTTTATTCCTTATGTTACCTAACGTAATAAAATATATCCTATAACCTAGCCAGAGACCATATGTATTTTATAAAAAAAAAACGTAAATCGGATAAGTGGTTCTCGAGTGATAAGCGCACTAACGGACAGACAGACAAACAGACAGACGTTGCATTTTATATATTATAGATTACGGTATCTGGTGTATTACTGTGTACTGCCTGGTCGGTTATTTATTATTTTGTTTATCGTTTGTCTCCCCGCCTGAGTACGGATTAGCGAGAACTACAAATACGTAATACGTAACTATTACAGTTTCCTTTTTAGTGTTCCGTACGGAACACTTATAAGATCACTTCGGTGTCTGTCTGTCTGTTTGTCTGTCTGTCTGTCTGTCTGTCTGTCTGTCTGTCTGTCTGTCTGTCTGTCTGTCTGTCTGTCTGTCTGTCTGTCACACCCGATTTTCTCCGAAACTATTTGACATAGAAAGGTGAAATTTGGTAATAATATAGGAATTGATGGCCTCATCAGAGCCATGTAGTTTTGAGAATTCAATTTTGACTTAAGGGGTTAGTTTTGGGGGTGAAGTCGGAAGCGAAAAAAAAATTTTTTTACTAGGTCATCGAGTGTGGTGTCAAATGAAAGCTTGTGAAAACACGAGTAAAAAATATATATATAATATTATACTTGCGCGCACTTTTCTTTGTATTATTTTTAAAAATTCGCGAAAAATCGTTGTCCCGGGCCTTATCTCGAAAAGTACTTATCAAAAAATTTCGAAAAAATTCTGAAATATTCTCCACGGGGTGTAGATTGAACGAAAATTATCACGAGTGCATTACCTTTAATAATTTATATGGTATATAAAAAAAACAAAAATTTCAAGGTCATCAGATTTCAGTAAAGATTGGAAACAAACTTTGTTGAAAACTCATTTGGGGTGTGTTTTGTGAAGTCACTGATCATTTTATACCACCGTAACATAATTTTGACTTAAGGGGTTCGTTTTGAGGGGTGAAATCGGAAGTGAAAAAAATTTTTTTTTACAAGGTCATCGAGTGTGATGTCCAATGAAAGCTTGTGAAAACACGAGTAAATATATATATATATATATATATATATATATATATATATATATATATATATATATATATACGAGTATATATATATATATATATATATATATATATATATATATATATATATATATATATATATATATAACACATGGGCTGAAAAGTCCCGGGCCTAACAAAGAAAACACGGTTTTTTTGGTTCAAAATTAGCTTTATTCATCAACGTAATCTCCATCAAGAGCAACGCAATCATTCCAGCGCCGCTCTAACATTTCAATACCACTTTTGTAGAACGATTTATCTTTTGCCTCAAAATAGGCCTCAGTTTCAGCGATAACCTCTTCATTCGTGCGAAATTTCTTACCGGCGAGCATTTTTTTCAGGTCTGCGAACAGCCAGTAGTCGCTGGGAGCCAAATCTGGCGAATACGGTGGATGTGGGAGCAATTCGAAGTTCAATTCATGTAGTTTTGCCATTGTTTTGATTGACTTGTGACACGGTGCGTTGTCTTGATGAAACAAAATTTTTTTCTTTGCCATATGCGGTCGTTTCTTTGCAATTTCGGCCTTCAAACGCTCCAATAACGCTATATAATATTCACTGTTGATGGTATTTCCTTTCTCAAGATAGTCGATGAATATTACACCACGCACATCCCAAAATACCGAGGCCATAACCTTTCCAGCCGATTGTTGTGCTTTCGGGCGCTTTGGACGAGGTTCACCAGTTGCTGTCCACTCAGATGACGATCGTTTTGATTCCGGAGTGAAGTGATGGATCCATGTTTCATCCATTGTCACATATCGACGCAAAAATTCCGGTTTGTTACGTTTAAACATGGCCAAACACTGCTCAGAATCATCAACACGTTCTTGTTTTTGATCAACAGTGAGCAAACGCGGCACCCACTTTGAACAGAGCTTTCTCATAGTCAAATGCTCATGCAATATAAAGCCAACACGTTCTTTTGATATCTTTACGATGTCAGCTAACTCACGCAACTTCACTTTTCGATCATTCAAAACGATTTTATGGATTTTTTTGATGTTTTCTGGTGTTACCGCCTCATTTGGACGTCCACTGCGTTCTGCATCATCGGTGTCTCTACGACCACGTTTGAAGTCAGCAAACCAACGTTTTATTGTTGTTTCTGATGGAGCGGAGTCCCCATAACACTTTTCAAGCCATTACTTCGCTTGAACGGTATTTTTTTTCCCATCAAGAAGCAGTGTAAAATTAAAACACGAAATTGTTTTTGATCCATTGTTTTGAAAATAACAAAAGTAGCGTCACTCTTAGCACAATAACTCACAAACTAATGAATAGAATATCATGAAATTTTAACAGCTGTCTTTTGAAGGTTAGTATTAACTGAAAAAAAGGTGACTGCAATAAAACTAGCGCCATCTATGTGTTAGGCCCGGGACTTTTCAGCCCATGTGTTATATACATACATATATATATATATATATATATATATATATATATATATATATATATATATATATATATATATATATATATATATACATATATATATATATATATATATATATATATATATATATATATATATATATATATATATATATATATATACTCGTATATAATGTAATACTTGCGCACACTTTTCTTCGTATTACTTTTAAAAAATCGCTGTCCCCTACCTTATCTCGAAAAGTACTGATCAAAAAATTTTGAAAAAATTCTGGAATATTCTCCACGGGGTATAGATTAAACGAAAATTATCACGAATGCATTACCTTTAATAATTTATTTGGTATATAAAAAAAAAATTTCAAGGTCACCAGTTTTCAGTAAAGATTGGAAACAACCTTTGTTGAAAACTCCTTTGAGGTGTGTTTTGTGAAGTCACTGATCATTTTATACGACCCTAACAAAATTTTTTATTTTAAAAACAATCAACGTACGGAACACTAATTGTGCAAGTTCAACTTGCACTTGACCGGTTTTTAAATTTTAAATTAATGTGTATCCGTTGTTTTTTTTTCTAATTTTAGATTTAACAATTAATAAGTGTTAAGTTTTATATTCCAATCTCCACTGTCTGTAATTTTTATACTGTGCCTTTATTAGGATCTGCTATCTAGAATTCCATAACTTATAGTTCACTCAGTATCCAGACCAGCTACTTGTAGCTTTTATAGACTATAATTGTCACTGTTTTTCTTTAAGTAGTACATGTTGCGGTAACGCAAAGACTGATTGTAAATTGTATTTAATTATTTTACTAACTAGTACTATAGTGCTAGTAGGAATTTGTTTAAGCCCAACCTAAGGTGGTGTATAACGAAATGAATAAAATTTTTTAATAAAATAAACAACTTACCATAAGATCAAACTACTGCAATTTAATTAGCATGTAATAAACTGTATCGTATCAGAATCGCAGCTAATTTAACCAGCAACTTAAATCCTACAAACTGTGAGCGGATCCCTAAATTTAAATTCAGAGGATTCTCTATTTTAAGTCCCGAGTGAATTGTTTTCCTCATACCTTAAACTAATGAGCTTCAATTAAGTTACACCTATCCTTGGTTTACATTTTGGTAGATGATACGACCTAAGCTGTCCAGTCTCTTGATACCTCCGCAATTGTTATGCTAGTTTAAAATATCAACCGCTAATCCACAATGAGACCTTTACTTTTATTAAAAAAGTTAACTTCACATCTTGTAATATCTTGTAAAACTTTACTCTCAGTTATATTTTTATTTCTTTATCTTTTATGTATGAAGATATACTAAATTATACATTTATTGTGAATAAAAAGCAAACGCTCGTAAATTTCGTAACTGAAAATTTATCGTCTGGAAAGGTCCAAATCTCACAAAACGGCTTGCTATGAAAACAGCAATGTGGAAATAATTCCAAACCAAGTGGTTGTGAATTCTAGGAAATGAGAATAGCTTAACAAATAACGCAAAATTTCCACAATCTACTAAAAGCAGGTCCGAATACGAAATTTTACAAAGAATATTTATTCTACTCAGTAACTACGTACAAGTTTGTTAAATGCCAATTCAACGTTTTATTCTTCTATAATCTATAACATATATAAAATACAATGAAATATGTTCTGGCTAGGTTATAAAATATATTTTATTACGTTAGGTAACATAAGGATTAAGCAGTGACGATAATAATGAATCAAGTCGAAAAAAAGTTTGTCGCTAGCGCGTTCTCTTGCAATGCACTGCCTAAACCAGGGGTTGGCAACCTATAGCACGCGTGCCATCTCTGGCACGCCAAGCAATTTTGAATGGCACGCGTACCTATTCAAAGTTTACGCATTAATTCTGTAATCTGTGACATGCTTCGAAATTAAGTAAATAATCGAAGACAGTATTACTTCAACGATACAAGCAAAAACGATATATTATATAGGTCACTAGGTATTATTACCAAAAACTACAAAATATATATTTTGTAATTTATAATTTTACTAAATGCATTGGTTTGACTTTAATTTCGGCAAGTATTAAAGACGGCAAGCCTCAAAATATAAGCCTAGGCAAAAACACAAATAAACGTCCTCAATTCAGATCAAAAGACTTCAATCGTTTCGAACTTTAGTTTTTGTTAGATTTAACTTCTAGGCGGCCCCTTTGATTGCAATGTAGATAATAATTTTTGTTCTAAGAAATTGAATAAACGTAATTATTGGAATTTTCTGGAAACATTATTTTTCTATATATAGCAAGCGGCTGTACGTTTGGATCATTTAGTATAGAAGTAACATCCGTTCCAGTCAACAGTCGTCGAAAAGTTTAAAAATTAAAATTACGTTGCGTTATGGCCGCGAAGAAACAGAAGGTAGATGTTCGATCATTTCAAACTTCATGTACAGCAAAACGATCGGGCCATTTGTGTCCTATGTCGGGAAAGCGTAGTTTTCCGGACATCTAGTGTTTAACGACATTTCTAGATAAAACATGAATCGTCATTTAAAGATAACGCTGATAAAAGGGAGGCAATACAAAGAGCAAGTAAACAATACGAGAAACAGTCAGCATTCTTTAGCAAAGTTTTCCAGGAAAAAAATCAAGTAACTGAATGCAGTTTCAAAATCGCACAATCGTTGGCCCAAAAGGGTAGGCCGTTCACTGACGTAGAATTTATTAAGCAAACGTTTTTGAGTACTGGCGAGATTTTATTCGACGACTTGCCCAATAAGGATACAATATCGGCCAGGATTAGCGATATACCGGCATCAGCGCGGACCATCGAGAGACGAATTACCGAAATGACACAAAATATCCAAAAACAGCAGAGAGACGCTATCAAACGGAGTTTTGTATTTAGTGTAGCATTGGATGAAAGTGTCGATATTAATGACATTGCCCGTCTGGCAATCGCTGCGCGATACTTTGATGATTGCAGTGTGTATGAAGAGCTGATTTGGCTGCTCCAATTGCAGGGAACTACAAGAGGAGAGGATATATTTTCAGAATTTGTTAAACATTTTGAAAAGCGGAACATTGATTTAAATAAAATTTTTTGCGTAACGACAGATGGCGGGAGTCATAAAGGATTTGTTTCCCTTCTTATTGAACGCATGGGTCGATCAGTTTCGAATTTTCATTGCATAATTCAGCAAGAGAGTTTGTGCGCTAAAATCTCCGCTGGAAGTTTAAAATCCGTAATGAATAGTTAACTACTTTGTCGGTCGTACTTCACTGATCCATAAACAATTTAAGGCGTTTCTGCAGGAATTAGAAAGTGCATATTCAGATATACCATGGCACAATAATGTGCGCTGGCTCAGCCGTGGTAAAATGCTCTCTAGATTTGTGCAATGTCTGGGCGAAATTAAATTGTTCTTGTTGGAAAAAAATCAAGTGGATGCTTATCCTGAACTAGAAGATAAGAAATGGATCTGTATGTTAATGTTTCTTACTGATATTACAAACCATCTCAGTGAACTCAACGTTACAAGGTTCAGGCAAAACATTTCTGGATTTATACGAATCCTGGAAATCATTCAAATTAAAAATAGATTTATTTATCAGCGATATTACTACAAACACATATAAATATTTTCCAAATTTAAAAACTTATATATCCAGAGTCGACAATGGTGCACTAATAGATGAAATTCTTAAATATATGACTAATTTAAAAGAGGAGCTTATCGAGAGGGGTCAGGATTTTGATAAACATGGTCCTATGTTCGCTTTTTTAATCAAACCAGATTTAATGGATTTTTCCAGCAGTTGCTTTGACATAACTCTTTTCTCATGGATGGACATTGATGATTTTGATCTTCAATACATTGAATTTAAAAGCTCCGAGTTATGGAACACGAAATTTGTAGAATTAAGAAGGGTATTAGAAGGTGACTGTCAGAACCATTCGAACGAGATACTCAGTTGTTGGATGAGTTTACCAGAGAAATTTATTTGTCTTAAGAAAGTAGCGTTTGCCATGCTTACATCTTTCGGATCATCCTATATCTGTGAACAACTTTTTTCCCATATGAGAGTGATTTTAAACCCGTACCGAAGCAGGCTGACAACAGACAACTCGGAAGTATGTGTGACACTGAAAATAACCAGACATGAACAGGATATAAGAAAACTCTCTAAAGAACTTCAAGCACAGGGGTCACACTAGGTCCTAGGACTAGTATAATAAAATTATTTGTTAAATGTTAAAATTTTTTTGTAATTAAATCTTCTAAAAGCAATATTTTAAGTTAAGTTAATTTTTGTTAATTTTAGTTGTAGTAAGTACCTATGTCGACACGCAAAATGTTGTATGGATGAAAACTGGCACCCCTTAGTTAAAAGGTTGCCTATCCCTGGCCTAAACCATTAAATATTGAACAATCTCATATAGCAAAAGATATAATATATATAAAATGCAACGTCTCTCTGTCTGTCCATTACTGCGTTTATGATTTGAGAACCACTTATTCGAGTTACATGTTTTTTTTTTGAATTCATACATTTGTTCTCTGGCCGGGTTATCTATAATCTTCTATAATATATATAAAATGCAACGTCTCTCTGTCTGCCTGTCTGTATGTCCGTTAGTGCGCTTATCACTTGAGAACCACTTATCCGATTTACGTGTTTTTTTTTAATTTATACATTTGTTCTCTGGCCAGGTTATCTAAAATCTTCTATAATATGTATAATATGCAACAGCTCTCTGTCAGTCTGCCTGTTTGTCCGTTTGTGCGCTTATTACTCAAGAACCACTTATCTGATTTACGTGTCTTTTTTTTAGATTTATATATATGTTCTTTGGCCAGGTTATATAATAATAATAATCTATAATCTATAATATATATAAAATGCAACGTCCCTCTGTCTGCTTGCCCCTAGCGCGTTCTCTTGCAATACACTGCCTAAGCCATCAAATCTGGAACATGTAGCAAAGAATACAATATATATAAAATGTAACGTCTCTCTGTCTGTCCGTCTGTGCATTAGTGCGCTTATCACTCGAAAACCACTTATCCGATTTACGTGTTTTGTTTTTATTTATACATATGTTCTCTTTCCAGGTTATTATATAATAATAATTTATAATATATATAAAATGAAACGTCTCTCTGTCTGTCTATCTATCTGTCTGTCCGTTAGTGTGCTTATCACTCGAGAACCATTTATCCGATTTATGTGTTTTTTTAATTCATACATATGTTCCCTGGCCAGGTCATAGGATATATTTTATTACGTTAGGTAATATAAGAAATAAGCAGTGACGATAATAATGAATCAAGTCGGAAAAAATTTTGCCGCTAGCGCCCTCTCTTGCAATACGCTGCCTAAACCGTTAAATATGGAACAATATCATGTAACAAAAAATACAATAGATATATAAAATCTCTCTCTGTCTGTCAGTCAGTGCGCTTATCACTCGAGACCCACTTATCCGATTTACATGTTTTTTTTTTAAAATTTTTTAACTTAATATTTATAAAAAAAATCTGTAATATATATAAAACGCAACGTCTCTCTGTGTGTCTGTCTGTCCGTTAGTGCGTTTAGCACTCAAAAACCACTTATCCGATTTACGTCATATGTTCTCTGGCCATGTTATAGGATATATTTTATTAAGTTAGATAACATAAGAAATAGGCAGTGACGATAATAGTGAATCAAGTCCACGCGAGCGGAGCCGCGGGCACGTCTAGTTGATCCATATAGGTTAAATTTAAATAAATTGATTCTGGAATAAATATTTAATTAGGTTTTTAAAAAATCTTTTACTACCTTGTCATATTATTAGGCCAAAATATGACTAAATCTTTTAAGCTGCTTAAAATAATCCCCTTTCAAACAATGTCTAGACTAATCAACAACATGTTATACGACAGAAAGTTCAAAGTGATTCTCAATGAAACAGCGAGCAGAAAGCGTAAATTAAAAAATACCTTGCCAACTGCAAGTCACACTTGCGCAATTGGTGTTCAATACAAGTACAAATATATAAATATCTGCGTCACGAACTTAAAATTGAGAAGGACAACCAAACACATGAAATAAGCAGACGAACTGGTCTGACCTGGGCAGCTTTTGGTAAACTGAGCTATATTCTACGAAGCAATGTCCCAATTTACTTAAAAAGAAGAGTATACCGCCAGTGCGTCCTACCAGTACCAACTTATGGACACGACAAAACAGTAACATCGTTATTAACTAAATTTCCTCACAAAATTGTAGAATAGCGCTGAAAAAAAGTGTCTAAAAGGATGGTGTTTTTGCAAGACAATGCGCCTGCTTACAATTCGATGTAAAAATAACTGAATTAGACTTTGAACTGATTGATCATCCACCGTATTTCCCTGATTTAGTTTCCCTGGACTATTACCTACACCTAAAACTGAAAAGACATTTCAAAGGACTAACTCTACATCGGGTGCATTGAGAAAGTTGAACGGAGATTGCGTTGAATAAACGATTTTTGTTTTTCAAATCGCTTGTTTCTGGAATGTCAGGCTAAAAGCGCATCAATACTCCCTCGTACATTTATCTCTACTACTGATACTTGGCACGTAAAAGGTTTTGCAAATTTTAGCACTTATTATTCTAGTACATCCTGTGACACTTTGGTTCTTAATGCCTCAGCCTCTACCCTATAAAACTAATAACGGAAGAAAGAAGCCTTAAGAAAAGTTGTCAGGAAAAGATAAATTATGGCTTTTACCATTCTCTAACGGTTAACTTTACAATGTTTGTTTCCTTAAGATATGATTAACTTAATATTCTTTGACTGTATTCGTTTTGATAGAAATACATTTTACTTAAGAAAAGTCATTTATAATAACGGTTAATAGATCGAGACGTAAGAAGGAAAGATTAATGGATATTTCCTCAGAGGTATATTACAGAGTGTACCAAATTCATTATGCATTACTAGATATTGACTTGACTGCTTACCATTTAGGTTCCATATCAATTAAATAGAATAGTACTTTTCATTTAAAAATGGAAAATCGTAGTGGCAAAAACACTGTTTTTTTTTTTTTCAACAGTCACGGGATTGTGCACCCAATGTAGAAAGCGCCACATATCTACCGCATGAATCTGTTGTTTCATCAGCCGCAACGTAAAAATAATTATCGTCAATTAGCTATGTTATTTGAAGCATATTTGTGTTATACATAGAATCAACACAAATTTCCGTTAAGATAGATTTATCAGAAATAATGAAAGGAAAATGCTATATTTTTGTAAACATAATTTAAAATTTTTGTTGTTGGTAATTGCTTCTGGAACAATAAGGATAGTTGTTAGTTTAGGTATTTCTTTCTTTTGCCCGGCAATTGACTTTTTTTAATATAGGCAGTTACTTATACTGTTTTCTTCCCTGTTCCAAAATACTAGCTTTTAAAGTCAATACCTACATCAAGAAAAATATTAACAGTAATAATTTTTGAATAAAACATGAGTAAACCTTACAACTTTCGAGCATGCCATACACGCAAAATATTCCCCGTCCACTTTAAGTTCTGGATACGGTTTGATCCACATTAGGTTACATTTAACTTTTGGCAACTTTTAAAACAAACTTACGAACTGTGTGTGGGCAGTCTAATTTTAAGGGAATTAGGTTTTAAATTAAACATAACAGTCCCTTCAACTAAGTATCTGCAAGTAAACCAACTACTCTTTGTTTAGGACAAATGTATAGAAATGCGGTAACTCCCCTTAATGTCTGTAAATAATAATAATAATAATAATAGTGTTTTATTTGCCAATTCGTACAATATAGATAACAATAATAATAACCGACACAAATGCGGGACAAACACAACCACCAGAGCCAAACCAAACCACGTTAAAAATGCTAGGGAAACAAGAAAAAGTCATCATTGTCATTGTCCCCCTCGTCATATCAGCCAAAGGCCTTACATCAACAACATTCACACCACACACAGTACAATTAGGACTCAACACAAACATACACAAAAACATTCAGAAGTCAGTGATTTTGAAAATATATAACACTGTCAGGTCAGTCCTTAATATACAATGGTAATAGCGTTTGTGCTGACTTGGCTTGAGCCCGTCAGTCAAACATGGAACCACATTGACCAAATGTGAGAAAGAAGAACAAAAGTACCAAATAATAATAATAATTAAATATATATATATATATATATATATATATATATATATATATATATATATATATATATATATATATATATATATAAACTCCTGGACAAAATTAACGCAACAATCTGAAATTAATTTATCTTTTTCTTATGTCAGTTTTAAAGTTTATCGAGTATTTGAATAGTAGGCTATTTTGTTTCGTTGTTCATGACAGAAATCAAAACAATTCGTTTAGATTTACAGTTTTAAAGAATTTTTTAGAAGATAAACAATTTTCTGTAATAATGCGATAGATTTTCTTTAAAAGTAAGCTTATAAATTGTTCCCTTTTTCAAAGTAATACGTTTTTGTGGTAGACTGTTTTATTTTTGACCCCGAAGAATTAGAAAAAATGAATCGAACAAGGAATTTAAGTGAACACGAGGTAGTGCGAGCCTCAGTTTTATTGGACGAGGGATATTGTCAGAGTTATGTTGCCAATTTGTTAGGCAAACATCGTTCCACAATAAGTCGTATGGTAAGACGCTTGAATGAAGTAGGAACTTATTCTAGAAGGCTAGGGCAAGGGCGAAAACGATGCACTAACGACCTAGACGAACGTTTTATAAGACAATATGCTTTAACAAACAGGACTGTCACTAGTTCTATAATAAGAAACGAACTCGAAGCTGTTCGCAATGTCACAATTTCTTCTAAAACAGTTAGAAGACGGTTAAATGAAGCTGGATTAAACAGTAGGAGACCAGCCACTGCGCCCTTGCTTACTAGAGAGAACAGAGTTGCCAGGTTACGTTTTGCTCGAAATCACGAAAACTGGTCTGTGGAAGATTGGAAACAAGTTTTCTTCACAGATGAAACTAGGGTTAGTCTAAAACATTCAGATGGTCGTGAGCGAGTATGGCGAAGACCAGGAGAGAGGTTTGCTCCTTGCAATATCTCTGCAAGGATTCCATTCGGCGGTGGTTCTGTTATGTTCTGGGGTGGCATCTGCCTTGATGCTCGCACAAAGTTAGTTCCTATCCGTACGAGATCCATGAATACTAACTACTATCTGGAAAATATTCTAATAGAACATGTGATGCCTTTCGGTCATTTTGTGGGGCCCAATTTCCTGTTTATGCAAGACAACGCTCGACCTCACGTGGCTAGGGAGGTACTCGATTATCTTAATCAAGTTGATATACCGATTATGCAATGGCCACCAAAAAGCCCGGATCTGAATCCAATAGAACATGTATGGGATCACCTTAAGAAAAATGTGAAATGTCATATACCTGCACCTAAAAACCTGAGGGAACTTGAAAATGCAGTTATCACAGAATGGGAGCAAATTCCTCAAGATTTTATCCAAAATTTAATTAGAAGCATGCCTAGGTGCATAAACGCTGTCTTCCGAAGTAGAGGAGGCAACACACGCTACTAGTGTCCCAGTTACACCATTAATTTTGCCCAGATTATTTTTTTCATGATTACATAATTTCAACGATTTTGTTATTAGGTCTTAAGAATAATTTTAATTCGAATCTTATAGAAAAATTTGGTAGCTAATTCACTTTTAAAGTATCCGAATAAGTTTTTTCTAACTTTTAGTGTAACCAATGTTCATAAAAAATTATTAAAATTAATTCATTATAGAGATTTGTATGATTTAATATATTGTTGAGTTAATTTTGTCCAGGAGTATATATATATATATATATATATATATATATATATATATATATATATATATATATATATATATATATATATGTATATATATATATATATATATATATATATATATATATATATATATATATATATATATACAGAAAATACAAAAAGGAGAGTAAAATAAATAATTGGGATATTGAATAAAAAAAAATTTTACTTTATTTTAAAACTTTATCATAAATAATATTGATAATCGATGCGAAAAACCTTTTAAAATTTTTTAACAATTAATTATAAATAAATTAAAATTTACAAAATTTAAAAAAAATCACGTGACTACAAAATCGCCACGATTGGCTGCCATATTTGTGACGGCATTATGTTAAAATGTTTTAAATATATAATAAAAGACTGTTCTTAGTCAATTTCCACTGGTTTATTTAAATTGCAATGACGCGTTTCGCTGTCGGTGCAGCACCTCCAGATCTACATTTTGCACTGTAATGTGTAAATTGACTAAAAACAGTCTTTTGTTACATATTTATAATGAATTTCCATCAAGTAGAAGCTACAACCTTCCAAAATTTAAAGTGTTTTCACGTAAGTACTGCCAACAGCTTTTACCTGTGTATATACTATCAAAATTATTGAAGTTTAGCGCAAAAAAAGATTATTGTTGGTGTTAGTGTATTATTGAATTAATTATTTATTGAAACTTTTGTATCCTCACGATTTTTGTTGGTTCTGTGATCTAGATATATAATAAAAGACTGTTTTAATCAATTTCCACTGGTTTATTTAAATTGCGATGACGCGTTTCGCTGTCGATGCAGCTTCTTCAGATCTACATTTTACACTGTCAAGTTAGGTTTAATGTTCACAATTTTATTTAATTTCTTAATTATAATATTACACCTAATTAAATTACATTGATAGTATTCGAAAACCCACACAGATTTGGAATTAGAAGAATAAATTCAATAATGGTGAATTGCTTAAATCTACCTGGTCGTTGAGTAAAGTACCTGTAGTCCTTAATCGATTTATTTGCATTGTCTCTAAAAGGTTTAGTTTTAAATCTTTTTGTTGAGTGTGTAAAATTTTGAAATTCTTGTTAAATGTTTAGCATATGTTAAATTTGATTTTCTATGGATGAAACTTTTTTCGTGTTCTGTAATTCTTTGTATAAATATACGTCCAGTTTGTCCTATGTATGTTTTAGGACATGAACCACATGTTAATTGATAAACCCCTGATTTATTGTCTTTATTGGTTTGTGGTTTGTAGTTTTTAAGAGATTTCCCTATAGTAATGTTAGTCTTGTAAGCTATGCTGATATTTTTTAATTTAAAAATTTCCCCAGTTTTTCCGTTGATTTGCCGAAATAGGTTAAGCATTTAAATGTGGTATTTCTGTCCTTAAAACGTGGGTATATTTCTGAGATTGCCTTGTTTCTAAGTTTTTTCCTAACGACATTATTGATTAAAGTAACCGAATAACCGTTGTTAACGGCTACTTGTTTTATGTAGTTTAATTCTTTAGTAAAATTTTCCTCTGATAAGGGGATATTAGTTATCTGTGCTATCTGTGATCTAGCTCTATGTATTATACTGATCTTCACAACAGAAAAAATTTGATGTTGTTTTAGGATTACTACGTCGTGCTGCATGGGACCATTGATTTCGACGTTTAACATCTTTTGGCACATTTAAAAACATTTTTTCAGGAGTTGTTTTTGTAGTATTCTTACAAAATGGCACAAAGTAGGCACAATAACTTTTTAGATTAGACATTTTTAATAAATATATCAATACACAAAACTAAAACACTCGTATCAGCTGTCTCTAATGTTTAGGCGAAATAAACGTCACACGCACTCGGATTTGTTCGGGAACTATAGGCGCGTCATCAGTACTAAGTTTAAAAATTTATTTTCAATTTGATATAACTCTTTAATTATAACGAAAGAAAAATAGTTTTGTTATAAAACTTATATATGATCTTTCCATTTATGATAAAGAATTTTTTTTTTTTTCATAATTCCAATTCTCCTAGTGTGTTGCTTGTTACCATTACACCTGCTATGCCCAAAAATGAATAACCGGTCAAGTGCAAGTTGAACTTGCACAATTAGTGTTCCGTACGTTGATTGTTTTTAAAATAAAAAATTTTATTAGGGTGGTATAAAATAATCAGTGACTTCACAAAACACACCCCCAATGAGTTTTCAACAAAGTTTGTTTCCAATCTTTACTGAAAACTGGTGACCTTGAAATTTTGTTTTTTTTTTCTATAAAAGATAAATTATTAAAGGTAATGATAATTTCCGTTCAATCTATACCCCGTGGAGAATATTCCAGGATTTTTTCAAAATTTTTTGGTCAGTACTTTTCGAGATAAGATAGGGGACAGCGATTTTTCACGATTTTTTAAAAGTAATACGAAGAAAAGTGTGCGCAAGTATTACATTATATATATATTTTTTATTCGTGTTTTCACAAGCTTTCATTTGACACCACACTCGATGAGCTAGTAAAAAAATTTTTTTTCACTTCGATTTCACCCCTCAAAACGAATCCCTTAAGTCAAAATTTATGTTACGGTAATATGAAATGATCAGTGACTTCACAAAACACACCCCAAATAAGTTTTCAACAAAGTTTATTTCCAATCTTTACTGAAAATGGGTGACCTTGAAATTTTGGTTTTTTTCTATACCAGATAAATTATTAAAGGTAATGATAATTTTTGTTCAATCTATACCCCGTGGAGAATATTCCAGGCTTTTTTCAAAATTTTTTGATCAGTACTTTTCGAGATAAGGTAGGCGACAGCGATTTTTCACGATTTTTTAAAAGTAATACGAAGAAAAGTGTGCGCAAGTATTACATTATATATATATTTTTTACTCGTGTTTTCACAAGCTTTCATTTGACACCACACTCGATGATCTAGTAAAAAAATTTTTTTTTCACTTCCGATTTCACCCCTCAAAACGAATCCCTTAAGTCAAAATTTATCTTACGGTGATATAAAATGATCAGTGACTTCACAAAATACACCCCAAATAAGTTTCAACAAAGTTTATTTCCAATCTTTACTGAAAATTGATGACCTTGAAATTTCTGTTTTTTTATATACCAGATAAATTATTACAGGTAATGCACTCGTGATAATTTTCGTTCAATCTACACCCCGTGGAGAATATTCCAGAATTTTTTCAGAATTTTTTGATAAGTACTTTCCGAGATAAGGCGGGTGGACAGCGATTTTTCGCGATTTTTTAAAAATAATACAAAGAAAAGTGCGCGCAAGTATTACATTATATATATATTTTTTACTCGTGTTTTCACAAGCTTTCATTTGACACCACACTCGATTACCTAGTAAAAAAATTTTTTTTTCACTTCCGATTTCACCCCCAAAAACTAACCCCTTAAATCAAAATTTAACTTTCAAAACTACATGGCTCTGATGAGGCCATCAATTCCTATATTACTACCAAATTTCAACTTTCTATGACAAATAGTTTCGGAGAAAATCGGGTGTGACAGACGGACAGACGGACAGACACCGAAGTGATCTTATAAGTGTTCCGTACGGAACACTAAAAAAAAACGGATATATTTATTTTGCTACTACACGAGTTTAAGCTCACTGTGTATGTTCCCCAGAACTTAGTAAGGACCTTTTAAATTGATATATACATGCTGTCACTGATAAGGTTTTAAAATGCTCAGGAATATTTTTACAAAGTTTATAAATATTTTTCCGAAAAGAACCTTTGATAAAAAGCAGTGCTGTGAGATGGATGGAGCTTCAAAATGATGTTCAATATTTGGTTGAAGTGATGCTCGATAGGTATCGCTTTCAAAACTTATTGACGGAACTGCTAGTAATAGGTTTTTTATTCATCAATTTTGAGAAAGTATGCAAATGAATGCGCTAGGTACTAAAAACATGCAAATCTCTAAGAAATTATAGAGAAATACAAAAATTGCATTATAATTCAATTTGCATTTTATTCACTCTATAGTGATCATTATGCCTTGATAGAAAAGTGATGTATTTTTTTATCAATATAATATCAATATATTGTTCTGTAACTAAAGATTTACAATATTCTCGTAGTGCGTCTTCGCGTGCCGTCTAGTGTTGCCGAGAGTCACCGATTTTTTTTCCGGAACTTTTTATTTTCCCCCACGTTTTCACGCCTTTCTGGATCCATAAATTTTCATCCCTTTCACGTCCTACACCATCTGGACATTAATAAAAAATCAAACAAAATACTGCGGTGCTAGATGACCGAATTCATTGTACCGCTGGGCATTATATATTTTTTTTTCTCCTGAATAGAAATATCGGTAAATGAATTTGTCGTGAACCAAAATTTATTAAATATTTCCTTGCAGTGGCGTAGCCAGGCCCCTCTGGCGGCAGAGGGCATATCCTTCTCTTGTCTTCTGTGGCTACATTGCTGCTTTTTATTTTACAATCTTTAAAATAGTGCAGTACATTTCAGCATCAGGGCTCTCAGGTACTGTAGTCTTATTTTCAATCTAGTTAAAAATGAAAACAGCTGGTAGCATATTACGTTTTGTGAAAGGGAGTACAATAATATATAATTGTTATGTATGGGATGATTTGACAGTGATTATGCAACAAGAACTTTTAAAATTAAGCCTGGTTTGAATTTGATATCGGTAAAAGAGATCTAGATAGTTATAAAAATCCAATAGGTCAAAATATATAGTAGTACTAAACGATATTAAAAGATCACATTTAAATATATGTTCCTAAATAAAAATAAACCGGTCAAGTGCAAGTTGAACTTGCACAATTAGTGTTCCGTACGTTGATTGTTGCTAAAATAAAAATTTTTGTTAGGGTGGTATAAAATGATCAGTGACTTCACAAAACACACCCCAAATGAGTTTTCAACAGAGTTTGTTTCCAATCTTTACTGAAAACTGCTGACCTTGAAATTTTTTTTTTTTATATACCAAATAAATTATCAAAAGTAATGCACTCGTGATAATTTTCGTTCAATCTATACCCCGAGGAGAATATTCCAGAATTTTTTCAAAATTTTTTGATCAGTACTTTTCGAGATAAGGTAGTGGACAGCGATTTTTTAAAAGTAATACGAAGAAAAGTGTGCGCAAGTATTACATTATATATATATATATATATATATATATATATATATATATATATATATATATACATATACATATATATATATATATATATATATATATATATATATATATATATATATTTTACTAGTGTTTTCACAAGCTTTCATTTGACACCACACTCGATGACCCAGTAACAAAAAATTTTTTTCACTTCCGATTTCACCCCTCAAAACGAACCCCTTAAGTCAAAATTTATGTTACGGTGGTATAAAATGATCAGTGACTTCACAAAACACACCCCAAATGAGTTTTCAACAAAGTTTGTTTCCATTCTTTACTGAAATCTGATGACCTTGAAATTTTTGTTTTTTTATATACCATATAAATTATTAAAGGTAATACACTCGTGATAATTTTCGTTCAATCTACACCCCGTGGAGAATATTCCAGAATTTTTTCAAAATTTTTTGATAAGTACTTTTCGAGATAAGGCCCGGGACAGCGATTTTTCGCGAATTTTTAAAAATAATACAAAAAAAAGTGCGCGCAAGTATAATATTATATATATATTTTTTACTCGTGTTTTCCCAAGCTTTCATTTGACACCACACTCGATGACCTAGTAAAAAAATTTTTTTATCACTTCCGACTTCACCCCCCAAAACTAACCCCTTAAGTCAAAATTTAATTCTCAAAACTACATGGCTCTGATGAGGCCATCAATTCCTATATTATTACCAAATTTCACCTTTCTACGTCAAATAGTTTCGTAGAAAATGGGGTGTGACAGACAGACAGACAGACAGACAGACAGACAGACAGACAGACAGATAGACAGACAGACAGACACCGAAGTGATCTTATAAGTGTTCCGTACGGAACACTAAAAATAAAATTATTTTATCGTAATATTGTTAATTAACATGACAGGTCGGTTTTCAAACTGATTAATACCGGTTTCTTTTATTACGATATTTGTATTTTAAGATTTTCTTTTTGTTTTTATTTATTGTTTTTCCCTTTATTAACTATGTTAAGGAATTATTCAAATGAGAACTACTTTTTTCCAAAATTGATTTTCACATTCACTGGTCGGTATATTTATTGTTTTCATATATGTGTAGATATTTTTATTTTAAATAATAATAATGTGTGTCCCAAAAAGTTTTATACAAATGGAGAAAAAGTTCAAAATTACTCACTTTCTAAGCAAAAAAAACTCTAATCGCTTTTTGTATGTTTTTGTCATTTGATAAATCGACGCGATATATTTCGCTATTTTTGTTTACAGATGCTAAAGTCAAATATTTAAATTATACGTCATTTACTACTGTTGCGGAAAATAAATCATATCCGATGCTGAAATCCTAAGATGAAATGCCCAGTACTCGAATTTTTAAGACGATTTCCTTCAAGATAAAAGACAAACTAAGTTGAATTTCAGTTTAGGATAAGCAACTAAACTTATTAAATCTGAGAATCTCATATTTCGAAGCTACAATTAAATCTATATACCTTAAACATAAATAATTATAACTTTTTTCTATACGATTATCTAGATCACCTCTGTATAACTTCGCACTGATCCACTGTTGACACTGACAGATGTCTCTGTTTAATATTTGGTACTAGGAAAAATATAATCGACAATATATTGAATTTGAAAAAACCTAAATCGTCAAAATCTTTTACTTGCAATTTTGTACCCTTTGTAAACTTTTCAATTTCAAATATTTTTTTTTATATTTTACCATTCTGTATATTTCTTTTTAGAAGCAAAAAAAACGTTTTATTGAATGTTAGGTGAAATACGATATCAAGAGTAGGTTGATTTATTTAGATATGTTCTTGTGTTTCTTTTTGTAGCATGTAGGATAGGTCATTTTATTCACAGAGCGTAGATATTTTCGATTTCATTATATTTAGTTGATTTCAATTTAAACATTTTATGAAAATAAAACATTTCTTTCTATTCTGAACTCTACCCTATCTTTAAAAGACGTGGAGTAACAACTCACTGAGAAATTCCATAGGCGTACCTACTATCAAATTGCTACTTTCACCTTTATTACGTTTATTTAGTATATATGCAGAAATAATAGGCAATAAAACTTATACCTGGGGTCAGGTGATTTAATTTATTCTATTGGGAGTGATATGGGTTTCTAAGAAATATATATATTATATAGTAAATAAGCATAAATAATACGCATTTAGAGGGGAGGGGGGTCAGGTAATTTCGTTTAAACTATTGAGGGTGATGTTGGTTATAATAAATTATGTTACTAACAGTACATAGTTTGGTGTTATTCAGAGTACAAGCATATGAAGTGAGATCAGATGGATAATTTGCAACCAATAAACGAAAAGACAATAATTCTTCATTATTTTAAATTAACCCTGAATTTCCGGAAATAGCAATAAAATACTTAAGACACCTCTTGAAATAGCAAATTTACCACATTCCAAGAAAGAACTTTGCTTTTATAGGAAGTTTCAAGATGTAAACATAACAAGTCATCTTTGATCGTACACTTATCGGGTGTGCCAGCTTTCTTCATCTCACTTTAAAAGTCGGGTGATTTGGCAAATTTTCCAATAATTATAATATAATAATTCCAAATAAAAGTATTAGGCATGTGTGTCTGGGTAGTTCTATTTATATTTAATACATTTGTAACTATCAATATAATAATATTCGTATTTTTAGAAAAACTTCAATAAAATCGTCTATTGCTTCCTAAAATCGCAAAATTGTAAATATAAAACTGACATTAAAGAATCTATTTTTAGCACACTTTTATTGAAAATCAGCTATCAATATTTTTGATTTAAATTCTGCATGAAAAGATTTTTAATATTTCCGAACTCCTGAAAGAAACTTTTTTTAACTTCTATAATGTAAATATAGCTTTGCTAAGGCTTGGTACTATACAGGTCTAAATTAAAAATAAAAATTAAGCAGTAACAAAATTTTAGTAAATAATTACTAAAATTATTTTTAAAGCTAAAATCCTGAAGTTTACGTTCTGTGAATAAAATGACCCATCCTACTTGCTACAAAAAGAAATATAAGAACATATCTAAATAACTACTCGGTATATATGACCACTACACCAAACACTTTATTTTTGCACTCGACGCGCGTTTCGCTAACCATGTTAGCTTCATCATCGCTCCTGATGAAGCTAACATGGTTAGCGAAACGCGCGTCGAGTGCAAAAATAAAGTGTTTGGTGTAGTGGTGATATATACTGAGTAGTATCATTGTGCCAAAGATTCCACATTCCCAACTTAATATCTAAATAAATCAACCTACTCTTGATATCGTATTTCACCTAACATTCAATAAAACAGAATATACAGAATGGTAAAATATAAAAAAAAAAATATTTGAAATTGAAAAGTTTACAAAGGGTACAAAATGCAAGTAAAAGATTTTGACGATTTAGGTTTTTTCAAATTCAATATATTGTCGATTATACTTTTCTTATCACCGAATATTAAACAGAGACGTATGTCAGTGTCAACAGTGGATCAATGCGAAGTTATACAGAGGTGATCTAGATAATCGTATTCAATAAGTTTAGTTGCTTCGTCTAAACTGAAATTCAACTTAGTTCTTCTTTTACTTTGGAGGAAATCGTCTTAAAAATTCGAGTACTGGGCATTTCATCCTAGGATTTCGGCATCGGATATGATTTATTCTCAGCAACAATAGCAAACGACGTATAATTTAAATATTTGACTTTAGCATCTGTAAACAAAAATAGCGAAATATATCGCGTCGATTTACCAAAAGTTGTGGGCGTTACCCTTTTGAAATGACCAAAAAAAACATAAAGTGATTAGAGTTTTTCTTGCTTAGAAAGTGAGGAATTTTGATGAAAATTTTAACCGTTAAACTTTATTATAGTGGTTTTATTCTTAATGGATCTTGAGCCATTTTATGTATCTAATGGAAGTCTCTATATCCTAACTTGAGGATTATGGTGCATAATTTTCTGGGAAACGAAAGACTGCACAGATAATATCACTTTTTGATCAAATTTGAGCTTAAAAGTGTTGAATATGTGGTCTCTAAAAATACAGAGCCGAACATTTGTAAAATGGAGAAATTTCAAAATGACAATAAAATTTGTTAGTTGGCGAAATAGAAAAAGAAGAGTTTCCGTTGTTCAAGGTTTTTTCTCTCAAATATCTCTCGTTTTATCCGTACATCTCTACTGGATTTATTTCTATGGCTGCGCTAACTACATACCAGAGTATAACATAAATCCAAATATACGAACATATGCCATGACCAATATCAACTGTAATTATGATCATATAATGCTTTTGCCTCAATCAATAAATTATTCTATTATTAACGCATAAAATTAGGAAGCAATCACAAACGGATTTTCTAAAAAAAATAGGAAATTGCAATAAACGTGCAATCTATAAATCTGATACTGTAGTGACGGTTAGTTCTGTTAAAATATTTGAAACAAAAAGATAAATAGAAAATCGAAGACCTTTGATTTATTGTTATCTTTTTTAGTACTTTCTTCTCGTAACTTAACCAAAGATTGCCTTCTTTTTAAATAACTTAACATCGCTAACTGAGACAACGATCTCACGTTTTACTTTCTATGGCCAATTTTAATTATTAAGTGTAGTTAATGTAGAGATGCAAAACAAGTGCCGTGAAATACAAATGTATGTCTCGGCACCTCGGCAAGTTTGATGGATATTATCACATCTCCGTCAATATATCTCAATATACTGGCAAAAACCAAAAAATTTCAATAAAGTAAAGTAAGTCCTTTCTTGAGGATGATGACTCTAGGCCACGATAATTTGTTACTTCCTTTCTAATAATTAAATAAACAGAATTATACAATTCTAAAGCATTTCGCCTTAGAAAGCAACCGCAGACGATTGGCGAGGTTTTAAAAGTATAAAGCAAATTGTTGGGGTAAACTAAAAATTCGCTGACTCGAAAGATTTATTGAAGTCCTTGCTTTGATCGAAGACAAGAGAATAAGCATTCGGGTGTCGAAGAAATACACCAATCTACAAAGTGCATGAAATGTAAATATCTGTTTTTATTATCGTACTCACATCATCACCACATACCACCAATGAAATGAGGCAGAATTTTAGATATTTAAATGATTCTAAACTACTTTTTTATTGTTCCGTACGGAACACTTATAAGATCACTTCGGTGTCTGTCCGTCTGTCACACCCGATTTTCTCCGAAACTATTTGTCATAGAAAGTTGAAATTTGGTAATAATATAGGAATTGATGGCCTTATCAGAGCCATGTAGTTTTGAAAGTTAAATTTTGACTTAAGGGGTTAGTTTTGGGGGGTGAAATCTGAAGTGAAAAAAAAAATTTTTTACTAGGTAATCGAATGTGGTGTCAAATGAAAGCTTGTGAAAACACGAGTAAAATATATATATATATATATATATATATATATATATATATATATATGTATATATAATGTAATGCTTGCGCGCACTTTTCTTTGTATTATTTTTAAAAAATCGCGAAAATCGCTGTCCACCCGCCTTATCTCGAAAAATACTTTGATAATTTTGAAAAAATTCTGGAATAGTCTCTACGGGGTGTAGATTGAACGACAATTATCACGAGTGCATTACCTGTAATAATTTATCTGGTATATAAAAAAATTTGGGGTGTGTTTTCTGAAGTCACTGATCATTTTATACTTCTGTTACACCATTTTTTATTTTAAAAGCAATCAACGTACGGAACACTAATTGCGCAAGTTCAACTTGCACTTGACCGGTTGTTATTTATTTTAAAAGCAATCAACGTACGGAACACTAATTGCGCAAGTTCAACTTGCACTTGACCAGTTATTTATTAGTCATCTTACCTCGTCATATATGCCGGGTAGAGTATTTTTTTAAGATCTAAGAAAGTGATTTGGCAAATTGATGCAATAAAAACATTAAACGACCGTTAAGATTTTCGCACGTACCTAGCCGTAACAGGATCGTAATTGACATATATACCTCCCTTTCAATCTAACATTTTACTGGCTACTTCGTGTTTATAAATATAAAGAATATTCTTCATTTTATCTGCAGTACTGAAACAGTGTGTATTCTAAAGTTCAATGGTGTCTTAAAATGTCCGAAGCCCTTTCTATCAGAAACCGCAAATGTTTGCCCGTTGAGGCAAAAGTGATAGTTAAAAGTGTTTATTTAAAGTTAGTGGAGCGAGGCCACGAAAAGTACTTTTCACTGATGGAGACATCAGCTTTAACAAACATCCCTGAAAGTACAGTTTGGAAAATTGTAAATAATTGGATAACGCCTAAAAAAAACAGGAAAAGACAAAGGTGTGTCGAAGTGTATTGATTTCTGTGCAAAATTTATGCAGAACAAAAAGTTCCTACGTTATTGTCACTTCCACTACAACCTTATGGCGTATTCTACGTCGTTTGGGGTTTTTGTTAAAAAAAATAGACAAAAGGTAAGTTATAATGGAATCACGGCGCTTACAACACAGAATGGAATATATTGAAAAAATAAATACAGCTAGATCGGAAAATCGAATGATAATCTACCTAGATGAAACTTGGTATGACACCCACGACACACCCAGTAAAGGATGGATTAATAAATCCAAAAAATGCCACACGAAAACCCCATCAAATAAAGGTAAAAGAATAATTATTTTACATGCGGGGTCAGAAGAAGGCTGGATATCAGAATGTCTATTTCTAGCAGCCAAGAATATTTCAGATTCTAGCTTGGATTATCGTTGTGATACAACCGCTGAAGTTTTTGAAGATTGGCTTCAAAACAAATTAATGCCGAATATACCACCGAATAGCTGTATTGTGATGGATAATGCATCCTATCATAGTCGCCAAATGAATAAGGTACCAAGTTCCACCAGCAGAAAAAGGGAAATACAAGCCTTTTTGTGCTAACGTGACATATATTTCCATGAAAGTTATACGGTTAAACAATTGTTAGACGTTTTAAAAAGTTACAATTTTTCAAAGGAATATGTTTGTGAAGAAATTGCAAAGAAAGCAGGACACGAAATAATTCGGCTTCCACCATATTATTGTATCTCTAATGCGATCGAGTTGATATGGCATAAAATAAAGTCTAATATACGTGCTCACAATAATATACCCACTTTAAACAGCAGTGTGATTGAGTTGATACAGACAGAATTCAAAAATGTAAGCGCCGAAAACTAGAGAAACTGTATTCAACACGTCAAAAAAATTGAAAACTCATATAGAAGCATGTACAAAAATATAAATAGTTTAAAAACTGTAAAAAACTTATTATTGATTTGCAAGATAGTAGCGATAGCGAAATTGAACTAGATATTAATTAATCACTAAAATTGTAACAAATGTACGCGAGGACACTGTACACTGTTTTAATATATTTGTGTAATTACCATATTGTATATTATTCAGTACATAAAACATTAAAATTCAACTGTCCTATCACAATAAAATTTTAAACCCAACAATTATACAATCAGTATAGTGCGGCCCTGCACCGGCGTTAGTAAATTTCACACCAAGACTACCTGCGCCCTTAATACAGCAGGTAAATTCCACACTAACCTTATAAGGGTGCTTAAATCTTACAGGTAATTTCCACACCAAGCAAATATAATTATGCTTTATTCATCTAAATAAAATTGGACGGATTTCTTTTAGATCAGTTTTTATTGAAAATTTTAGATATTTGCAAAAATATATGTTTTTATTTCGTAGTAGAATAATATTGATAAAACGTGAAGTTTTTGCTAAATACATAAAATACAATTTGACAAATTTCCTTACATATACTAGATAATGCTACAAACCTATACATATCTATTTATATATATTTACAAAACAGGTTGAGAAAAATAGGAGACACATTTTAAAAAATGGAAACGATTAATATTTCCTAATTGTCTTTGTTCATAAAGATTTTTTAAATGTTTTAATTTTTGATTATTATGATTATTACTTATTTTAGACTCGTCGACACTTTGTATTTTTATATATACGTTAATCTGAAATTCTTTCAGCCTATCGATAAAAGTATACAGAGACGGATGTGTAGAATAAAAAGAATTATTTAGATGGGAATGGAAGGACTCACAACAGCTAGTCGTTCGAGTTAAAGATGGACTCAATTCTGCCCATATTTCAACTGGAAAATCGGCTCCTTCCACTATATACGTTTCTAGTAGGTAATCACAAAATTTATTTAAACGTTCATCCTCAGGTTTTATAGAATATAAATCGTATGCAAAACTGTCACCTAATTCTTCGGGTGCTAAATAGGACAAGCCGAAACAATACTTTAACCAACGACCAATTTCAGAATTTTTGTCGCAATATTCTTTAGCTAGACCTAGATCCTGTATCTTACGAAACCAAGATTAGTGTAAATGAAATCTACATCCTAACACTTTAGCATTTGGCCAAACTTCAGATACGGCCTTATGAATAGATTTTTCGAAGTCAATAGTAATTTTCTCTGGATTGAAATACAGTGTATCTGTTGAATAAATCTTACATTTTAATAATGTAAAGAGGTTTTTGTATGTTTCAGCTCTCTTATCACGCAATAAGCAAAATAATAATGGAATATATTGACCGTTTGCAAAACCATGCACTGTAAATAACTGTGTAGAATATTTAGTGCAATATGAAAAAGTGCCGTCCATAAATATATTGGATATTTTACACAACATTTGTAGTGCAAGAAAAAACACTAATGCCACTTTCGAGTTCATTGATATATAGAAAATTCTCACCCTTGCTAGTTTTGATTTCAAATGTCTCTAAAACACTATGCACCTCCTCAGCACTTCTTGGATTACGTCCTGGCAAAAATTTTTGTCTATGGTTATAAATGTTTTTTCTAATATATTCGACATCTTTTTCTGTTACTGTTTCAGGCAGCGTGTTTTGTAGTTCTTGTCGGATAATAATTTTAGATGGCCTTTCACTCATATGCTCTCCGGCTTTTCTTCTGCAGGAATTACTAATTATTTGCCGATTCAGCTTCTTGGTGTCGGCTTCGTGTGTATGGAGTCCTTCACTTTTGGTAACTAAATTCTCGGGCCCAACGGTGAAGACTTTTGATTTGCAATCTTTTTTTGAACATCTCCAAAATGTTTCTTCACATTTTAGCCCCTTTTGTCGAAAGTAAGTGTAGTAATTCACATATAACATGTCCTTTCCTCGATTACTTTTTATTAACTTTGCTTCCATATTAGCAACACTTTAAAAAATATACGCACAACCAAGTAATAATCACAAATTAATATGTACTAAACTGATATGTAGAAGGGTTTAATAATGATTTAATTGAACAGGCCGGTGCGTACCACCACCCATTTATCAACCCTCATCCTCTACCTGAAAGTACTCGGTGTGGAATTTACTTCTGCAATTACAATCCCTTAAATATGTCTAGGTCATAAAACTGATTAGTGGTGTGAAAATTACCTGCGCCCCCCTGCACGATGCCTTGTCATTAAACAGCCACAAATTAATCACTTTCGAATCTTGTTGAATTTTGAATGAGTATAGGTAGCTAAGTCGCTTTCTTAGATCGTGAAAAGTACTATAACTCTGATAATATAGGAGCGTAACAATATTTATAGAGATATAGTAAAAATAATAAAATCTCTATCCAAGCAGCAAAAAATAATATATAAAGTTGTATGCCTTTTTATAACGGAATTATGTGTCCTACGTTAACAAAGAGCTTGTAAATTTATAATATCGTATAAACTTTGTGAAAACTACATTTACATTGCAACAACCGTTTGTCAGTTTAGAGCGTATATAGAGGTAACGTCCCTTGACCCTTAATCCAGATAGCCAATTATAGAGTTAACATTATTTGGAAGAGGTTTATTTATTATTCAGTAGTTTAAGTGCTATATTGAGTGGGAAGTACACTGTAAATTTTACTTTACAACCTGTAGATAAATTAGCTTCATGGATTTTATAGGTTTATTACTAAAGTCCAAAATTTCTGTCATTTTAGTAAAATAGTATATCAGAAGAAAACATTGAGTTCCTACGTAGAGTTAATTAATTCATATTGCGAAACAACTCCAATGTATGTATTATTTCAAACATGAATAAAAGAAATTAGGAAAGATATATAAGAATTTTTATTATCCGCATTTTTAGTGTTCCGTACGGAACACTTATAAGATCACTTCGGTGTCTATCTGTCCGTCTGTCTGTCTGTCCGTCTGTCACACCCGATTTTCTCCGAAACTATTTGTCATAGAAAGTTGAAATTTGGTAGTAATATAGGAATTGATGGCCTCATCAGAGCCATGTAGTTTTGAAAGTTAAATTTTGATTTAAGAGGTTAGTTTTGGGGGGTGAAATCGGAAGTGAAAAAAAATTTTTTTACTAGGTAATCGAGTGTGGTGTCAAATCAAAGGTTGTGAAAACACGAGTAAAATATATATATATATATATATATATATATATATATATATATATATATATATAATGTAATACTTGCGCGCACTTTTCTTTGTATTATTTTTAAAAAAATCGTGAAAAATCGCTGTCCCCTACCTTATCTCGAAAAGTATTGATCAAAAAATTTTGAAAAAATCCTGAAATATTCTCCACGGGGTATAGATTGAACGAAAATTATCATTACCTTTAATAATCTTTCTGGTATATAAAAAAAAACAAAAATTTCAAGGTCATCAGTTTTCAGTAAAGATTGGAAACAAACTTTGTTGAAAACTCATTTGGGGTGTGTTTTGTGAAGTCACTGATCATTTTATACCACCCTAACAAAATTTTTTATTTTAAAAACAATCAACGTACGGAATGCTAATTGTGCAAGTTCAACTTGCACTTGACCGGTTATTTTAATAGGATAAGTCCGGGGTAGTTGGCCATATTTTTTTTTAAACGCTGTTAAAAAAAACTTACACATTACTATAAAAATCTTTATTTGTAATCAAACTTTAAACAATCAACTTTAGGATATAAAACAAAATAGTAACAATTTCTAATGAGATCGTCCTTAAAAAAAATGTTTTTTTAAATCACAATTGGCCATCTCTCCCGAGGTGCTCGGGTGTGATGGCCATAACATTAGAGAAAAGATGACCATAACTTAATTCTAGCTTTAACATAATTTTTTGATTTTATTTTCTATATTTTAACTCTCTTTCTTTCTCTTGACCACATTTGGAATACATGTCATCAAATTCTGTACAATTTTCATGTACCGAAAACTGGCACATTGTACGTTAACCCCTTACTGCATGACTTTTTAATTTTTGCAAAAAAAATATATATGTTAAATAATATTTTTAAATACACGAAATAAATGTTAAAAAAAAAATTGGTCACTTTTTTATCAAGATATGAATCACCTTTTGACATGTGCCAAATTTGGCACAAATTGGGAAAACGGAAAAAAATTAAACTAGAGAATAAATTTCGGTAAAAATGTTTTAAACGTGTCATACAAAGTTTATTGAGTATGGAATTTATAAAAACAGTTTCGGTCTTTATTTAGGCATAAAAATACCACACACTTGTTACAAGACACATGAGATTTTCCCTTGCACTCAGGATATTTACATCTTTGGCGATCTTCATTTACTTCTGGCCAGTAACTCAAGTTATCAGTTCTAACTTCCTGGGCTGGTATTTGTGAAAAGGGATACTTTCTTTGTTTCAAATCTAGCTGAGGCTGTAGGCAGGTGCTTGGCCTTCCCCTTTTTTTCTGACTCACGCCAGATTTCGTTAATACTTCTGCAAGAGCAAGCTTGAATTCTGAGAGCGACAAATATAAGTTATCATTTTGCAAACTTCGTCTCCACAGTATCCAACTGTTAGCGCAAGTCATATCAAGAAAATGGAAAAATACCCTCATATACCACTTTTTTGATCTAATTTGGATTCTATAGTATCCTAGCATGCTATCTAGGAGATCTACTCCTCCCATATAAGCATTATATACAGCAACGCTTTGGGGACGGGGGATTTTTATATGGGTATTTGATTTTTTGCAGAACCTCGTTGCTTCTGATGTAGGCTGACTGCCAACATAGGTTGATACGGTATTCACAACTTTATTATCATACCAGGACACTGCAGATATTTGCACACCATCGACAGTTGCCACTTTTTCCAGAAATGTACCTCTACCTTTTTTTTTCATTTCCGATTCCTTAGGAAACTGCAAGCATGGTACACGATTAGCTCTTACTGTACCCAATGGTAAAATGCCATTTTTGGTGAGATATGTTAGCAGGGGAATGCTTGTAAACCAGTTATCAAAAAATAGTTTGTAGTTTAGATTTTTCGAAATAGATTCTGAAAGTTTTACTACGACGTTGCTACTGGCTCCTAGATCAGGCTGATTATTCTCAAGCACCGTAGTTCCACAGTAAAAATCAAAGTCGTAAGAAAAACCAGACACGCCGCTTAGAACGAAAACTTTATATCCCCATTTATGGGGCTTTTTGGGATTATATTGTTTTAGAGTTGAGCGTGCTTTCGTTGGGATGATTTGTTCATCGACGTCCATATGTTCTTCTTTAGGAACAATCTTGTTCAGAAAGGGACGTATTTTAAAAAGTTTATCATAGTCAGGTTGACCCTGAGGAACCTGCAGTGTGTTGTCGTTGAAATGCCGAAATCGTTTGATTTCTTCAAATCTGTTGCATGTCATAGCACTGGAGATATTGGGAATTTCCAACGAATTATTCCAATAAGACCTGGTCGATGGTAACTGAATAATCGACATATATATACAAATGCCACAAAAAACACGAATTTCTTCCTTGGATATATTGGGTGGCTTTTCAGGTCTACTTTGAACCCCGTACAAATTTGACTGTTCAGTTATGTAAACGAAAAGTTCTTCAGTAAAAATGGAATTGAAGAAATGGATAGGATCTTCTAATTCTTTTATGAAATCAGGAAGAATTGTACAACCTTGAAATTTTACAAATTCCTCAGAGACAGCTAGAAATTTATTCTCCCAATCAATGGTTTGCTTCTGCTTTTTTTCGGCTTCTCTTTGGTCGGTTTATTAGTCGATGTCGATGGTAACACATTCTGATGATCTATAAAAGTTTGCCCTAATGCGGACAATGGCATGTCATCATCATCATCTTCTATATCGGTTTCGTCAATAATAACATCTTCGTTTGTCGAAACGATTCTTTCGTTTTCACTGTCTGACTCATATAGGAGAACGGACTTTCTAGGACCCAACAAATCATTTCTTTGATGTTCATCGTCCGAGGATAAATTTTCATTGTCACTAACGTCACCATTTGGAATTCGGAAATTTCTGGTGCCATAAAACTTACTGGGGTCCATCTAAGAAAGAGATGTAATTATTATAAATTATCATGTCTTTATATAAAACTGTTCCAAATATGGCACAGGTAAACAAACTCATATTTTGTCTTCAATACGTCAAATTATAATTATGATATTACCTTAGTAGCAAAATTAGACACCTATCTTTATAAGAATATTTTTTTCACAACAAATTATTCACAAGAGAGTATGAAAACTGATGATCTAAAAAACCACAAAACAGGATATAGCGTGTCACAAGCCGCCACTGGACTAATGGCTTTTCCTGGCGTCGAGATTTGACTGCGGTGGAGTCTGCGCGTTTTACGTCAGAGCAGCGAACGTGCCGGATATGGAACAATTTGAAATAAGATCCTTAAGCTACTCAGGGACTTAGAAAAAAAATATATTTGATGTGTGACAAATTTGGGACAGTATGCGGTAAGGGGTTAATATTATTTTAACTACAACAGTAACAATTTTGTTTTAAATGTTTAATTATTTAATTATGCAGACGACTTTAGAAATATATATATATATATATATATATATATATATATATATATATATATATATATATATATGTATATATATATATATATATATATATATATATATATATATATATATACCATCAAAAACATAAAATGTAAAAAATGCCAGGTCTCGCAAGGCAGTCCTTCCACCACAAAAAGTTGTGAGATCTCATGAAAAATCAAGTCAGTTATTTTGAAAGCACATATTCAACAACTTTGTCATAAATTGTTATCTATTTAGTTACCTACCAACATTTATAGTGACCGTATCAATATTAGACACCTTTACTTCTATAATAAATATAAGGACTTGGCAATCGCACGGCAATATAATCACATAAGAATAATCTACTATTTCGATTGCTAAGTAAGTCTAACCAGTACACTTAAGAATAAAGTTCATTATTAAATGTAATATGTATTTTTTTTATTTTATTTGTATTTTCAGGATCAACCTTTACTCCTTGTACTATTCCTATAGAACCATTGACTAAGCCAAGACTCACGTCAATATTTCGTCTTAACATGACATTTGCTCCTATTTTAATAACTATATTCTCTTCTAGCCCTGCTAGCATCATATTCATGCTTCTTTATAATTAAAATATACTTAGAGTATTTCACTTAACAATTTTTTAATTACACGAAATAGGTAAGTATTATTAAACGAATATATTTGATAAATAAAAAATATTATTAAATATAATATATTAATTAATAAATAATACAAATTATTCATAATTATGGATTTTTTGGTGATTAATTAACTTTATTCGACGTATTATTTACCGGGACTCACGGTTGACCTTGCATTATGCTATGTATGCCAGAGCGGTGCGCGCTCTCCGCGCTCTCCGCGCTCTCCGCGCTCTCCGCGCTCTCCGCGCTCTCCACGCTGTATCTCAAAAACGGTTAAGCGTATAAAAAAATATTTAGAACAAAATTTATAGAGAATTTTTATAATAGATGCAAATATCATTGAAACCATAGGAAGCGAGATATTTGCGAAAAAAACGATTTTTGTGACTTTTTACCTTGACTATCTTAAGATGCGGACACGAGATTTTATGACACTTTTGAGACAACTTTTAGAATGCCAAAATGAAGATTTATACCTTTCGGTCATTTTGTGGGGCCCCTATTACAATATTCTCAAGGTAGTAGTCAGCATTCATGGATCTCGTACGGACAGGAACTAACTTTGTGCGAGCATCAAAGCAGATGCCACCCCAGAACATAACAGAGCCACCGCCGAATGGAATCCTTGCAGAGATATTGCAAGGAGCAAACCTCTCTTCTGGTCTTCGCCATACTCGCTCACGACCATCTGGATGTTTTAGACTAACCCTAGTTTCATCTGTGAAGAAAACTTGTTTCCAATCATCCACAGACCAGTTTTCGTGATTTCGAGCAAAACGTAACCTGGGAACTCTGTTCTCTCTAGTAAGCAAGGGCGCATTGGCTGGTCTCCTACTGTTTAATCCAGCTTCATTTAACCGTCTTCTAACTGTTTTTGAAGAAATTGTGACATTGCGAACAGCTTCGAGTTCGTTTCTTATTATAGAACTAGTGGTTTCTTAAAGCATATTGTCTTATAAAACGTTCATCTAGGTCGCTAGTGCATCGTTTTCGTCCTTGCCCTAGCCTTCTAGAATAAGTTCCTACTTCATTTAAGCGTCTTACCATACGACTTATTGTGGAACGATGTTTGCCTAACAAATTGGCAACATAACTCTGACAATATCCCTCGTCCAATACAACTGAGGCTCGCACTACCTCGTGTTCACTTAAATTCCTTGTTCGATTCATTTTTCTAATTCGAAAAGCAGCATTGGAGGCACTGGAACTTATAAGTGCACTGGATATTACCCGACAAGCAATTTCTCATTGCTTATAGAAAATGGGGAGGACTCGCAAATCAGGGTCGATACATCATGAGCTCATGCTTGAGAAGCAAGGCAGATGCTAGGAAACTACTTTTTTCTTATTCTCCAGGTTTAAGTGACATTACTTTTCGATGTAAAGTGGATATTGTACTTTAATTCTTTACTGAAAACGGGTGATCTTGAAATTTTTGTTTTTTATATACCAGATAAATTATTAGAGGTAATGCATTCGTGATAATTTTCGTTTAATCTACACCTTGTAGAAAATATTCCAGAATTTTTTAAAAAATTTTTGATCAGAACTTTTCGAGATAAGGGGGTGAGACAGCGCTTTTTAGCGATTTCTTTAAAAATAATACCAAGAAAAGTGTACACATATTATATTATATATATTTTTGAACTCTAACCTGAACTAACCCCTTAAGTCAAAATTTACTTTCATAACTAACCGATTCTGCCATCAATCCCTATATTAGTACCAAATTTCAACTTTGTGACAGACAGACAGGCGGACTGAAGTGATCTTATAAGTGTTCCGTACGGAACACTAAAAAGGTCCAGGTTAGTATACCACTTTAACGAATTGTTTGATATTACTACACGAAAAATTTGAACACAAAAGTTATCTTCTAGCAGTCGTATCTTGTAAACATTAATATAGATAATAATGAGAATAATAAAGTTAAGGCGCTTCCCAACAGCCAAAGTCAATATCCGTAGTAACAACCGCACGGAGTAATTCTAGCTAATGGAAAACTAGACGTAAAGGAACAACTCAAACAACGATAAACACTGTTCTTCCAGACGGTCGATACACTCTACAAAGTGTAACATTTTAACAAAGAGCTATATAAAGTTTTTGTTTATTTTCGATGTTTTACAAATGAAATCCACCTACAAGGCATTTAAACTTTCGACTTCATGTTAAACAGGGTTGTAATAAGACTGACATTTTAAAAAATTATGGCTGTTGCATTTCTCGAAACTTTTAAACTAACAGTTCTTGTGAACATGAATTTGGTTCTCCCCCAGACGATTTTATTTGCATCATAATATTACTAGTGAAACTAAAAAACAATGTTCGAAATAAAAATCATTTTTTGCATGCCAAAAGTCTTAAGGTCTTAAATTCTTACACCGATTAGGCTGTAAGGTAGTTAAAACACCATGAACTAAAGAACCAGGGTAATTTTTTTAAAAAATACCATCCATTCTCAAATGGTTTTAAGCTGTTTTTTTAGTTTTATTTATTTATTTTATAACTGAATATCGCGACAAGTAAATATGTACATCGTATTTAATTTATTCTGATTTAAAACTATTTCGACTAATTTTCATTACTACTCAGTATATATCACCACTACACCAAACAATTTATTGTTGCACTCAACGCGCGTTTCAGAGGGAAAGTGATCAAACTATGAACTAAAAAAATATAATGAGGCTAATTTGTGTTGTTTGCAATGAATTGAATCATTAGGAATATATCTATCTGTTACTGTGTCTGAATAGAGTAAACTTTAATAAAGAAAGGAATCGTGTTAGAAATATAACTACAGTTAATGGTTATGACGATGACTTAGTAAATAAGCTAATCAATAGACATAAGTTTAGGTTTAATATTTCACCTTTTTTACACGCGAAGAAAATAACACCAAGTATGTCTCCATACCATATAATCCGAAATATAGCAAGGGACTCAATAAGGTATTTAATAAGGTAGGCCTCACCTTAGTCTATAAGTCATCAGACAATCTGAGGAATATCTTAGGAAATCCCAAAGATAAGATTCCTAATTGTGAGAAAAAGTGGAATTTATGAAATTAGTTGTAATGATTGTGACAAAAAGTATGTTGAGCAAACTAAAAGGTCAATTAAAACACGATTTAAAGAACATTTAGCACACTTAAAATACAGTAGAACAGAAAAGTCTAGCATTGCCGAACATGCCCTTGAAGCTGATCATATTGTAACATTAGATAATCTAAGATTAATAAAAAATGTATCTGATAGGAGATTATTGAACGCATACGAAAGTATGGAAATTATAAAATGTAAAAGTAGTTTAAATAAAGTCAGAGGGCCTATTCCTTATAGTCCCCTCTACTGGTTACTTGACCGGAACTGATGGCCTTGCCTATGCCATTAGTTCCGCCTGAGTAATTCAAGGGTTAGGCTAAGTATAAATAGGGTAGATTTGTAGTTTAGCTTTAGTCAATCATCGCTCCTGATGAAGCTAACAGGGTTAGCGAAACGCGCGTCGAGTGAAAAAATAAAGTGTTTGGTGTAGTGGTGATATATACTGAGTAGTATCATTGTGCCAAAGATTCCAGATTCTCAACTTAACGGGTTTACCCTCCCATATTTCATTGTTCTAACCATGAATTTCAACTTCCATTAAAAGATGAGTGATCGTCTTTCTTTCATCGGATTTGAAAATAAAATTACAGACAATAACATTCTATGTGATTTAATCACAAGCGCCTTCCTGTAATCATTATTATAATTTATCTATATACACGACGTGGCTCGACGTATTGGAAAATCTGACGTCAAGCAAGCAATGAGGTAATTTTCTCCTTCATTATGGTCGTTTATCTCTTAAAACAGCCGGAAGTAAAATGCGAACGGTGGTAAAAATAACAGTGGTCGTCTGACTGAAGTCAATGACATTATAATACGTAGTAGTGTGGTTTGAACTTTATACGTTTCACGTAAAAGGGTAAGAAATGTTAAAAGCATATGTATACTTCATTTATGGTTATAGTTTATTATCAATCATTAAACATTTCAGAGAAATATTTAATATATGACCGGGTCAAGGTCGAGTGTAGGGTTGCATTTTATACTTGCCCACAATTTATTAGAAAACATTTTTAAGCACTACTTTATATTCAATATGTTTGCTGTGAACTTCAGAGCTCTCAGAGCATCATTTATCTAATGGACGCTTCAACATTGAAAGGAAAATTGTAAAATACCTTTCAAACAGGCACATTCATATTTAGTTTCTATTTTCCAACAGAAAAGGCCTGAAGAAGCTCCATTTTATGGAGCTCTTGTTAGTTTAATTTTTTTATTCTGTAATATGCATTAAACCCAAAAAAATTATAAAAAGAATATAGTTGCTATATGTTCAAAAAAAAAAAGAAAAAAGTATATATATATATATATATATATATATATATATATATATATATATATATATATATATATGTTCTTTAAATCGTCTTTTAATTGACCTTTTAGTTTGCCCAACATACTTTTTGTCACAATCGTTACAACTAATTTCATAAATTCCACTTTTCTCACAATTAGGAATCTTATCTTTGGGATTTCCTAAGATACTCTCAGATTGTCTGATGACTTATAGACTAAGGTGAGGCCTACCTTATTAAATACCTTATTGAGTTCCTTGCTATATTTTGGATTATATGGTATGGAGACATACTTGGTGTTATTTTCTTCGCGTGTAAAAAAGGTGGAGTTCTGAATATTAAACCTAAACTTATGTCTATTTATTAGCTTATTTACTAAGTCACATAACCATTAACTCTAGGGCAATTGCCTTTTCTAGATATTTAAATTATTAAAAATAATAATAGATTAGAATTTGATATCTATAGGAAGGACACGGTAACAGATAGATATATTCCTAATGATTCATTTCATTGCAAACAACACTTTCCCTCTAAATAGAGTAAACTTTAATAAAGAAAGGAATCGTATTAGAAATATAACTAGAGTTAATGGTTATGACGATGACTTAGTAAATAAGCTAATAAATAGACAAAAGTTTAGGTTTAATATTCAGAATTCCACCTTTTTTACACGCGAAGAAAATAACACCAATTATATCTCGATACCTTATAATCCGAAATATAGCAAGGGACTCAATAAGGTATTTAATAAGGTAGGCCTCACCTTAGTCTATAAGTCATCAGACAATCTGAGGAATATCTTAGGACATCCCAAAGATAAGATGGTGATGGTAATTGTGAGAAAAATGGAATTTATGAAATTAGTTGTAATGATTGTGACAAAAAGTAGGTTGGGTAAACTAAAAGGTCAATTAAAACACGATTTAAAGAACATTTAGCACACTTAAAATTCAGTAGAACAGAAAAGTCTAGCATTGCCGAACATGCCCTTGAAGCTGATCATATTGTAACATTAGATAATCTAAGATTAATAAAAAATGGATCTGACAGGAGATTGTTGAACGCATACGAAAGTATGGAAATTATAAAATGTAAAAGTAGTTTAAATAAAGACAGAGGGCCTATTCCTTATAGTCCCCTCTACTGGTTACTCGACCGGAACTGATGGCCTTGCCTATGCCATTAGTTCCGCCTGAGTAATTCAAGGATTAGTCTAAGTATAAATAGGCTAGATTTGTAGTTTAGCTTTAGTCAATAATCGCTCCTGATGAAGCTGACATGGTTAGCGAAACGCGCGTCGAGTGCAAAAATAAAGTGTTTGGTGTAGTGGTGATATATACTGAGTAGTATAATAAACCCGTGTTTAAAATATTTAAATGTTATATATGTACAATAAAATCCTGGACCTGATATTAGCCAGCTCGCTGCAAAACCGCGGATTTTACAGGCAAATACAAATCGTAGTTTATGAAATGGTGTAATTGATATCCATAGTAACGTACAGCTTTAAATTGTGTAGAAGCATTTGAAAAAGTCTAAATCCACGAAATTGTCAAAGGATTACACACTTGGACAACTTCAGGCTTCGGATTAAAAGGATTAGCTTTATCCATGCGAAGGTGGCTGATTTAGTCTATAGAAGATGACACAAAGTAAAAGAGTACAAATACTTTAAAATGCAAATCATTCTGGCCCAAATGCTTGTAAAATATTACTGCTCGTCAGTAAACAATTATTATTTTATTGGGAGCACGACTCTTTTCGTCTCTATATGCATTTTTTCTGCGCCAAAATCTTCCAATTTAGACTGAAATCATGGAAAAATTCTTGAAGTCTATAAAAAACCTCAAACATTGCTTCGACCTTCTGTAGCATATAGTTCTCTCTACATATGCCTTCAAAATATCACATAGTTTTCAATAAACTCTGAACTTGCTTAAGGCCTTCGTAGACTATAACGTAAAATGACGGCAAAGAAATTCGATTTGTGCGATGTCGCCTAATTTTTCTTATTATCTCCATTAGTCATCTATATGTGCAAAAAATCACAGTAATTCACCTGGTACTTTTCTTGCCAACAGAAAGTGTCAAAATAAATGCCGAATTTGACTTTGTCACAAAAAAACGAAAAAAGTATATATATATATATATATATATATATATATATATATATATATATATATATATACTTTAGAAGTTCCCAAAAGTGTTCTCTGTATTTGCTAGACCATCCCAAGACGCGTTTCGCCGTACCACGGCTCATCAGTTGGGCTAGGTTCAGCAAATACAAAGAACACAATTTCAGTCCTTATCCAGGTACTAACTGAAGACGATGACAAAATAGATGCTTATACTGCACTCTGTTGGTGACTTATTTAAAGTCTCTCCAAACAAAGCGGCCAGACTACGGCTGGCACTTAATTGCAGAAGCGTACCTTCTCGAGCTTCCCGTTCGAAGGCGTAGATGGCGTTGGTGAAGCAACCAAAGGCGAATCAAAAGAACCGCACTTTAGAAGTTTGCAAAAGTGTTCTCTGTATTTGTTAGACCATCCCAAGACGCGTTGTTCAGCAAATACAGAGAACACAATTTCAGTCATTATCCAGGTACTAACGGAAAACAGTGACAAAATAGATGCTTATACTACACTCTGTCGGTGACTTATTTAAAATCTTTCCAAATAAAGCGGCCAGCAAGGCTGACACTTAATTACAGAAGCGCACCTTCCCGACCTTCTCGCCCGAAGGCATAGATGGCGTTGATGAAGCAACTAAAGGCGAATCGAAAGATCCGCACTTCAGAATTTCCCTAAGTGTGTTTTGTATTTGCCCCCAAGACGTGTTTCGCCGGATCACGGCTTATCAGTTTGGCTAGGTTCAGCAAATACAAAGAACACAATTCCAGTCCTTACCCAGGTACTAACGGAAAACTATAATAAAATAAATGCTTATACTGCACTCTATCGTTGACTTATTTAAAGTCTTTCAAGTTTTTGGAAAGCCCTTAACATGAACTGCTGTTTCTGCAAAATGTTTAAATTTTAGTTAATAGTTTAATCTTTTTACAAAATGACATGAGATATATATACATATATATATATATATATACATATATATATATATATATATATATATATATATATATATATATATGTATATAAATATATATATATATATATATATATATATATATATATATATATATTTATATATATATATATATATATATATATATATATATATATATATATATATATATATATATACATATATATATATATATATATATATATATATATATATATATATATTATATATATATATATATATATATATATATATATATATATATATATATATATTTATATATATATATATATATATATATATATATATATATATATATATATATATATATATATATACATATAGATATATATATCTCATGTCATTTGATTGATTTTTTACATCATCATGTCTAAGACTTCTTACCACTAGTACTTATACTCTTATTTAGGGTCTCTCAACAGAATTTTTCACTTACTTATCATGCTTATTTTAATCTTAACTGAAGTTAATGAATATAAATGTCAGTTACCATATTTGTTCCTTTTAACAACCTTAACTAATGTGTCTATAAAAAGCTATTAACGTATCTAGATCTTAGTCATTTTCTCACAAAATGCTGTAAAAATACAGATTCATGATAGTATTGGATTCTTTACATTTTCAAAAGACTCCTTTAAAAGTTTTTCCCCTGGAACTAAGACCCTTATTAAGAGTTCTTACACAACTTCATCAATTTGACACGATGTTTCCAAGTAATTTACGATACACTTTTTAAGATGACGGAATTTAAGGATCAGTAATGTCAGTCACGTTTGTCTAAGGATGAATCAAAATGTTTCGGGAAAAGATTGGATAAAATATATTACCACTCTTGAAGTTATTTGAATTGAATTTTTAATTTAATACTACTAAGAATACACGCACATACACAAATATATATATATATATATATATATATATATATATATATATATATATATATATATATATATATATATATATATATATATATAGAGAGAGAGAGAGAGAAAGAAAGGTAGTCGTGACCGACTAGTACGAAAGAAAATACTGGTACACTTTAGTAGCTAATACAGTGTAATTCTTTGTAGATTACTAGTCCTGAAGAAGGAATAAATATAATTCCGAAAGCTAGACAACAAACAAAAGAGTTTGATTTTGGCCAACATTTTGACCGCATGCCCAATATTCTAGTATTCTTTTTAAACTTGAACTCTCCCTTCTGCCCAAATATAGAAAGCACTTTCAGTTCTCGGGTTGGTCGCAAATTTTAAGTTTTTATATCTAATTTTGAATATCATAAGGCCTTTTTACAAAACCGAGATGGTTGAGTCTGGTTGAATCATTGTGCCGGAATATATCCGGTAAAAAGTGTAAAAAACGACATTTTTTAAATTTTAGGCTGTTTTACTTGCGAATTTTATGTCGACAATTCTAGCATAATAATAGAATATTGTTAAATGATGCTATCACTGATTGACATACACTTCCATACCATTTTGGACCATACTAGAGATCGCCGGAACCCTTCAGAACCAAAATTTCCCCATCTAGTTGGAAATATGGAATTACTGATTTACACTTTGGCTATACAGAAACTCTTAGAACTCAATCCAAATACTTACATAATGCAAAATTGGATAATTCTGGTCCACATTGTACCATTTCTTAACCCCAGTCACCTCCATATCGTAAAAAAACATGGGTCTCTTGATAATATTTATCTGTAATTAGGCCTCATAGTTAAAATACCTTTTGAAAAATCATCATAATTTCGTCTGGATATAGTAGGTAAATCTATATATATATATATATATATATATATATATATATATATATATATATATATATATATATATACACGAGGCTGGTTTGAAAAGTCCATGCAAAAATAAAAACTACTTATGTGTTTGGGGTAAACCTTTTTTATTTTTCGACATAGTCTCCTTTTAGGCTTATACACTTCGTCCAACGATGTTCTAGTTTGTTGATCCCTTCCGAATAATAGGATTTGTCCAAGTCTGCAAAATATCCATTAGTGTCTGCAATCACCTCCTCGTTTGAATAAAATCTTTGTCCCGCCAGCCATTTCTTCAAATTGAGGAACAAATAGTAGTCCGAGGGATCCAAGTCTGGAGAATAGGGGGGATGTAAAACGAGTTGGAATCCTATTTCCATTAATTTTGCGACCACAACTGCTGAGGTGTGTGCTGGTGCGTTGTCGTGATAGAAAAGGACTTTCTTGTGGGCCAATCGCGGGCGTTTTTCTTGCAGCTCGGTTTTCAAACGGTCCAATAACGATGAATAATATTCACCTGTAATAGTTTTACCCTTTTCCAGATAGTCGATGAGGATTATCCCTTGCGAATTCCAAAAGACAGTCGCCATAACCTTTCCGGCCGAAGCAACGGTCTTCGCCTTTTTTGGTCCAGATTTCCCCTTGGTAACTCATTGTTTAGATTGTTGTTTGGTCTGAGGAGTATAGTAATGTATCCATGTTTCATCCACAGTGACGAAACGACGCTTAATGTCCTCCGGATTCTTCTGGAACAGCTGCAAACCATCCTTGCAACACTTCACACGATTCCGTTTTTGGTCAAGCGTGAGCAATCGCGGTACCCTTCTTGCGGATAGCTTTCTCATGTCCAAATGTTTATGCAAAATATTATGTACCCGTTCAGTCGAGATGCCCACAGCACTAGCAATCTCACGCACCTTAACTCTTCTGTCATCCATCACCATACCATGGATTTGATTAATGATTTCTGGAGTCGTAACCTCCACAGGCCGTCCAGAACGTTCAGCGTCACTTGTGCCCATATGGCCAGTCCTAAAATTTTGGTAAACCACTTATAAATTGTTCTAATCGAAGGTGCAGAGTCACGATAATGTTTATCAAGCTTCTCTCTAGTCTCCTGAGGCGTTTTGCCTTTCATAAAGTAATGTTTAATCACCACACGAAATTCTTTTTCGTCCATTTCTTGAAAATCACTCGACTTCCTTGATTCACACGAATGCCAAACACAAAGAAATAGACCAATATGGCTGAAACTTGGTGTGCGTTCATTCAAGAGATGCTACTAACTAAACATGACCTCGATACGCGCCGGTGTTGCCATCTCTCGGACTTTGCACGGACTTTTCAAACCAGCCTCGTATATATAAATATATATACATACATATATATATATATATATATATATATATATATATATATATATATATATACATATATATATATATATATATATATATATATATATATATACATATATATATATATATATATATATATATATATATATATATATATATATATATATACATATATATATATATATATATATATATATATATATATATATATATATATATATATATATATATATATATATATATATATTCGTATATATATACATATATATATATATATATATATATATATATATATATATATATATATATATATATATATATATATTTCGTATATATATATATATATATATATATATATATATATATATACTGTAATCTTGCTGCAGCTATTGCCGCTCGAAGCTGACTGATTCGAGTTAGCTTCTAGCGGCAGCAGCAGCAAGATTACAGCATCGAGTAGCAGCAAGAGTACTTGAAAATGCGAAATGGGATTTTGGCGAAACGTCGTGCAAATTCATTGTTAAACGAACGGATTGAGACTCGGAATTTTAATGTATTACATATGTATGTATATATATATATATATATATATATATATATATATATATATATATATATATATATATACATATATATATATATATATATATATATATATATATATATATATATATATATATATATATATATATATATATGTATATATATATATATATATATATATATATATATATATATATATATATATACATACATATATATATATATATATATATATATATATATATATATATATATATATATATATATATAAATATATGTATAAATATATATAAATCTATATATATATATATATATATATATATTTTTAAAAACGAAAAATTTAGGAATAAGATAACAATAAGTCGGAATATATAAGCACCCTTTAACGGAACCAACGTTTAGGCAAAAAAAAAAATGTCTACACAAAGAGGAGGAAAACCTAAATTGAAAGTATCGATATAACATATAATAACTACAGCGTTACCAGAAAAAAATATTTATTGATAGACGATGCAGCGACAAACCGATTATGTTAGTTATAAAACATAAGTATCCTCAACTAACATTGATGTTGTTTTTATAGAAAATATATATGTTCAAACTGTTGTATCTGTAATATCGTAATTAATCAACATCGAATAACACCGAATATCCACTAGCGACGAACATCAATGCTGTTTTCTATAAGCACCTGGGAAAATCGGACTAAAAGGCAGCTAAGCCAAAACTTTAAGTTAATTATACCATAAGATCATGCTGTTTGTTTTTTCGATTTGTAAACGATACTCAGGAATCGGCCTTCACCCTGTAAAAGTTTGATTATCTGAACAACACTATAAAATATATATTTTTTTAAATGCCAAAAATAAAAACCGGTCAAGTGCAAGTTGAACTTGCACAATTAGTGTTCCGTACGTTGATTGTTTTTAAAATAAAATTTTTTGTTAGGGTGGTATAAAATGATCAGTGACTTCACAAAACACACCGCAAATGAGTTTTCAACAAAGTTTGTTTCCAATCTTCACTGAAAACTGGTGACCTTGAAATTTTGTTTTTTTATATACCAAATAAATTATTAAAGGTAATGCACTCGTGATAATTTTCATTCAATCTATACCCCGTGGAGAATATTCCAGAATTTCTTCAAAATTTTTTGATCAGTACTTTTCAAGATAAGGTAGGGGACAGCGATTTTTTTAAAAGTAATACGAAGAAAAATGTGCGCAAGTATTACATATATATATATATATATATATATATATATATATATATATATATATATATATATATATATATATATATATATATATGTATATATATATATATATATATATATATATATATATATATATATATATATATATATATATATATATATATATATATATTTTACTCGTGTTTTCACAAGCTTTCATTTGACACCACACTCGATGACCTAGTAAAAAAAATTTTTTTTCACTTCCGATTTCACCCCTCAAAACGAACCCCTTAAGTCAAAACTTATGTTACGGTGGTATAAAATGATCAGTGACTTCACAAAACACACCCCAAATGAGTTTTCAACAAAGTTTGTTTCCAATCTTTACTGAAATCTGATGACCTTGAAATTTTTGTTTTTTTTATATACCATATAAACTATTAAAGGTAATGCACTCGTGATAATTTTCGTTCAATCTACACCCCGTGGAGAATATTCCAGAATTTTTTCGAAATTTTTTGATAAGTACTTTTCGAGATAAGGCCCGGGACAGCGAATTTTCGCGAATTTTTAAAAATAATACAAAGAAAAGTGCGCGCAAGTATAATATTATATATATATTTTTTACTCGTGTTTTCACAAGCTTTTATTTGACACCACACTCGATGACCTAGTAAAAAAATTTTTTTTTCACTTCCGACTTCATCCCCCAGAACTAACCCCTTAAGTCAAAATTTAATTCTCAAAACTACATGGCTCTGATGAGGCCATCAGTTCCTATATTACTACCAAATTTCACCTTTCTATGTCAAATAGTTTCGGAGAAAATCGGGTGTGACAGACAGACAGACAGACAGACAGACAGACAGACAGACAGACAGACAGACAGACAGACAGACAGGCAGACAGACAGACAGACAGACAGACAACGAAGTGATCTTATAAGTGTTCCATACGGAACACTAAAAATACATTTTTTCTCGCTTTTATCAGAGCAGAAACAAAAGAAGCTGATAGTCTGGAATCGGTTTGAGCCCACAAACTACGTATTGCTATGTTTTCGTTAAAATACTCGACTACCCTTTAACTACTACTCATTTTCAAGGAAAATGTTTAATAATACTCCATAAAGGATTTTTTTCTCAGAATAATAAATTACAAACCATCTAACCGTAAGACAGGATCATATTTCATTCTCAGTTTTATTAAAAGAATAACGGCCCTGAGCGTTTTATAGAAAATTAACATCGCCATATTAAAATTTTAGGAAACGGTATCTCCATCCGTTTTAGGAATTCTTTGACAATTTATTAATTTATGATTAATTACAGCTAACGAAATAATTTTTGTATATTAAAGAGTATTCAACGGAAAAGTTATTTTTATATAAGTTTCTAAAGCAGAATAGGTATTATCGATGAACTTGCGGTAAGATTACTTGCGTTATTTGGAAGTAAATATACAAAGTTGTATAAATTCAGTCTCTTGATAAAACAACGTCGAGGATGGAAAATATATTATTCTGCCATTTTATATATAGCCAAATATTTTAACGTTTTTAATTGCTGATGCATATCTACCAATTCCGGTCCTAAATATTTTTTTTATAATATTGGCACAATTCCAGACATTTATTTTAGTTTTTATGTAAAATAAATATTTTCGTTTTTTTTTTAATTTTCAGACATTTTTGAGCAAAGCAATCTTCTTTTACTACTCAGTATATATCACCACTACACCAAACACTTTATTTTTGCACTCGACTCGCGTTTCGCTAACCATGTTAGCTTCATCAGGAGCGATGATTGACTAAAGCTAAACTACAAATCTACCCTATTTATACTTAGCCTAACCCCTAAATATTGTAGAAAATCATTCATCTCAATCCTTTACACAAAATGAAATTCACATCTTAAACAAAGGTCTTAACTTTCCAGTACCCCGTCCTAGAGATAATTTATCAGAAATAGTTGCTCACATTGAAAGTTCCATTAGTACACTTCCAGAAAATAGTAAATCATTTGTTAGGGAAGCATGTCGCAATCAAATATCGAAAAACATGGTTAACAACACAAATTCTAATTCACGAAAAAACACAAACTTAGTTAAAGGATTGAAAAAGAGAGATGTATTCTACTTAAAAGCGGATAAAGGAAATAAGGTTGTTATATTGGATAAGAAAGATTACTTTGAACGCGTAGATAATCTTATCGAATCTGACCCTTATGAAAAGGTAATAAGAAATCCATTACCGAGAATGATATCAGAGGTTAAAAATTCTTTAAAAAAGTGTAAGAACCTTGTCTCCGATTCGCTAAAATTTGAATTAAATGTGAGTAATCCGACCATACCAAAATGGTATTGCTTACCCAAAATTCACAAACCTGGAAAAGCAATGCGACCTATTGTTTCATCGGTCGGATCACCCACATATTTAATATCCAAATGATTATCAAAAGAACTTGAGAATTTACCATTAAATACTTTCGCAGTGAAGAATTCGTTAGAATTCATTAATAAAACAAAAAATCTAGTTCTTAATGAAGGTGAAGTCTTAATTTCTTTTGATGTTAGTTCTTTATTCCCAAGTGTGCCAATTCCACAAACTTTACATTATCTCGAAGAATTACTTAGAATGAATGACTTTGAAGACAAAATTATTCGTGAATACTTAACATTATCAAAACTTTGTATGAAACAAAATTATTTCCAATATAACAATCAATTTTGTGTTCAGAAAGAAGGAACAGCTATGGGTAATTGCTTATCACCTTTCATAGCCAATTTATTCATGAGTAAGTTTGAAATCGAAGCCAGTCATGAATTCGAATATTTCCCAAGGGTATGGTATAGGTATGTGTATGATATTTTCGCAATTTTTGATACATAGAAAGCAAATATTGATGATTTTGTTTCTAAATTAAATAGCCGGTATGATTCCATTAAATTTACTTACGAAGTTGAGAACAAAGGCCAATTGCCTTTTCTGGGTATTTTAATTATTAAAAATAATAACAGATTAGAATTTGATATCTATAGGAAGGACACAGTAACAGATAGATATATTCCTAATGATTTATTTCATTGCAAACAATATAAATTAGCCTCATTAAATTTTTTAGTTCATCGTTTGGTCACTTTCCCTCTGAATAGAGTAAACTTTAATAAAGAAAGGAATCGTATTAGAAATATAACTAGAGTTAACGGTTATAACGATGACTTAGTAAATAAGCTGATAAATAGACACACAGACAAGTTTAGGTTTAATATTCAGAATTTCACCTTTTTTACACGCGAAGAAAATAACACCAAGTATGTCTCCATACCATATAATCCGAAATATAGTAAGGGACTCAATAAGGTATTTAATAAGGTAGGCCTCACCTTAGTCTATAAGCCATCAGACAATCTGAGGAATATCTTAGGAAATCCCAAAGATAAGATTCTTAATTGTGAGAAAAGTGGAATTTATGAAATTAGTTGTAAGGTTTGTGACAAAAAGTATGTTGGGCAAACTAAAAGGTCAATTAAAACACGATTTAAAGAACATTTAGCACACTTAAAATACAGTAGAACAGAAAATTCTAGCATTGCCGAACATGCCCTTGAAGCTGATCATACTGTAACATTAGATAATCTAAGATTAATAAAAAATGTATCTGATAGGAGATTGTTGAACGCATATGAAAGTACGGAAATCATAAAATGTAAAAGTAGTTTAAATAAAGACAGAGGGCCTATTCCTTATAGTCCCCTCTACTGGTTACTTGGCCGGAACTGATGGCCTTGCCTATGTCATTAGTTCCGCCTGAGTAATTCAAGGGTTAGGCTAAGTATAAATAGGGTAGATTTGTAGTGTAGCTTTAGTCAATCATCGCTCCTGATGAAGCTAACATGGTTAGCGAAACGCGAGTGCAAAAAGAAAGTGTTTGGTGTAGTGGTGATATATACTGAGTAGTATCATTGTACCAAAGATTCCACATTCCCAACTCAATCTTCTTTTGAAATTTATACTACTATTAAAATATCTTTAGATGTTTTCCATATGTCTTGTGTATTATTTTGTTTCCTTAACGCCGGTTCTATTTTTTTCTTGCATGGGCAACACTTATTAGGTCTTCTTATCTACCAGTTTAAATCTGTTTATTTTTGCCCTTCTCTTGTGTTGTTTAAATTACAGCCCCATTTTTGATACGAGGAAAATGTGATCTGTTTTTACATTGGTACATTTTTACAAACTTCACCGAGTTTCTATGGCTCTGGTATACCAGGTTATACATTAGCTCAGTAAAGACACTATTGTTAGCTATATATGAAGTAAAATAGATCAGAACTTCTTAGTTAACCCTGGTTATTTAACTTCAAAATATTTTCCTAAAATAATTACGTACATGCATGGAACTCAAAATTATTTACTCACCTCACATAATCTAAATAAAAGAACTACATAAAAGCAAATTAAAAAAGTATTAAAAAAAATTTAGGAATCAGTAAAACATTTACGAAAAAAACAGTTACATTTATTTTTTACCTACAGGGCTGTACGTTTGGTAAATTAAGTTAAGTAATTCACGTACCGTATAGCATACACCGTTGAGCCAAACTAACATGAGTCCATTGAAAAGACCTGTTATATCTTACTGCTCCCCTTAGGCATGGCTTAGAAAAATTTAATTTTTCATCTACCATTAGATAGTAGATTTTTTTAATTTTCCGTCGACATAGAATAAGAAATATTTTTTACTCGTATTTATTTAAAACCTTTTGAATTGAAAGCTCTTTGAATTGTGATATGGAAATTGAAACAGAATTATAAAATCCAAGAGATTCCTTTAAATGAGTTTTTATAATTTAAAAGAAAAAAAATTACTCACTTTATGCGTCAGTGTGCAGAAAAACTTTTAATATGATTATAATCTACGGTAGGTATAATTAATCATTCTAATGATTTATTGAACGTCAAATGAATCGAACGATCGTGATGAAAGTTTAATTATTCGAAGTAATTACTTAAAATTGGGCTTGACGATGTTCATTAAAAACAATAAAAATTATATACGGATTTTGTTTTAACTATTAATTCTACATCACGGGGAGTCCACAAAGGGGTAACGTACTTATACCTTGAGTTGAAATATACTACACTAGCCATGCCTGCGGTTCCCTCGCGTCGACTTGATTCACTATTATCGTAGCTGCTCATTCCTTATATTATCTCACGTAATAAGATATATCCTATAATCTGGCCCGACAACATATGTATGAATTAAGAAAAAACACGTAAATCGGATAAGTACTTCTCGAGTCATAAGCGCACTAACGGAAAAGGAGACAGAGACGTTACGTTTTATATATATTATATAGATGTTCTTTCTCACATTTGGTCAATGTGGTCCATGTTTGGCTGACGGGCCTAAGCCAAATCAGCTTATTATTATTTTGGTTCTTCTTTCTCACATTTGGTCAATGTGGTTCCATGTTTCCACAATTTATAGATTATTATTATATAACCTGGCCAGAGAACATATGTACGGATTAAAAAAAACACGTAAATCGGATAAGTGGTTCTCGACTGATAAGCGCACTAATGAACAGACAGACAGACAAAAAGACGTGGCATTTTTTATATATTATATTTTTTACTACATGATATTGTTCCATATTTAATGGTTTAGGCAGCGTATTGATTCACTATTATTGTAACTGTTTATTCCTTATGTTACCTAACGTAATAAAATATATCCTATAACCTGGACAGACAGAGAGACGTTGTATTTTATATATATTATAGATTATAGATAACCTGGCCGGAGAATATATGTATGAATTTAAAAAAAAACACGTAAATCGGATAAGTGATTCTCGAGTGATAAGCGCATTAACGGACAGACAAACAAAGAGACGTTGTATTATATATATATATATATATATATATATATATATATATATATATATATATATATATATATATATATATATATATTTATTTATTTATTTATTTATCTACGGGCAGACCCATTTTATACATAGTATTTACAGAAAAATCTCAATAATATAGTAAACTTATAACAATACAATACAATAACAACACCAGTAATTATCATTTCAAAAACTCAGTGGACTGTCAACAGTTTTTCTTTTAAACGTTTTAAAGAGAGATTAAAAAAATCAAGATCCGCTTCACTGGCACCATTAGTGATTCTAGTGATCGGCGAGAATAGGCCATAGTTACATCTGTGGTACCTCGGGGCAAAGAGTACGTGGTCCCTTGTTGATCTTAGTGGAACATGAAAATTTATCAGACTCAAGAGATCAGAGCAGTCTATATGACCATTTACAAGTCGAAATAAGAAACATATATCAGCAACTTTCCTTCGTCTTGAAAGTGATTGCAGCTGAAGTCTTCGTAGCTGGTCCCCATAGGCAGTGATGTTCCACTTAAATTTGCAAGAGACATATCTAGCATACTTCCTCTGTACCCTTTCAACACCCTCAATATGCACAGCATACGATGGCGACCACACACATGACAGATACTCCAAAGAAGATCTCACCAAGGCCTTGTATAAAATATTCACGCTATCTACGGTCCGGAAATCCCTAGTATTCCTACAGACGAAGCCAAGGAGTTTAATACATTTGTTAGTAATAAAGTCATAATGAATATGAAAATCAAGCTTAGTGTCCAAATAAATACCCAAGTCACACAATGAGGAGACTCTTTCGAGAAGACAATTATTAATACTGTAATCATACAAAAGCGGAACTTTCACTCGAAAGAACGACATAATCTTACATTTTTGAATATTTAGTTTCATTTTGTTTCTCCTGCACCACTCACTCACCTTATCCAAGTCTCCCTGCAGTCTCATAGCATCGTCAACAGAATGAATTGCCGTAGACAATTTCAAGTCATCTGCAAAAAACAAGGGCCTTGAAGATAGAATCACCTTTCGTAGGTCGTTAATAAATATATTAAACAGCAACGGGCCCAGGTGGCTACCCTGCGGCACACCCGATGCAACAGACACCTCACTCGACACGAAGCCCTTTACTTTAACAAACTGTTTTCTGTATGTAAGGTAGCAGGTCAACCAATTCAGTAGTGCTCCACCAAACCCATAACCTATTAACTTCACTATCAGGATATCGTGGTTGACTGTGTCGAAGGCCTTGCTGAAATCCGTATAAACCACGTCAACCTGACCACCCGCCTCCATTACATCAATAGTACTTTGAACCAACAAGATTAGGTTTGTAGCCGTCGATCTGCCACCAACGAAACCGTGCTGTTCCGGAACCAAAAAAAGTTTTATGAATGGTTTTAATTTGTCGCAAACAATTTTTTCGAATACTTTTGGAATAGAACTTAGAATGGAAATAGGTCGATAATTTTTAGCGTCTGATTTGTCGCCGGACTTAAATACTGGAGTAATGAAGCTATATTTCCATTGGTCAGGAAAAACACCGCTCTCTAGCGACATTTTAAAAAGCATATGGAGGGGTTTGGCCAAAGCATAGACACAGTCAACTAAAAATCTGGGAGATATACCATCAGGACCCGGTCCCTTATTTATGTCAAGTTTAGACACATAGTCAAACACCTCCCCCAGGGAGATCTCAACAGAGGAGAATGATCCACCACTATCCCCAACATCCTCAAGCCCAGGCTCACCACCGTCAGTATCCGACCTATAAACACCCTGAAAATGAGACTTAAAAATTTCCACAATAGTCTGTCCATCCGTCCCTGTTAGCTCGTCTAGATTTATTAAGGTAGGGGTGGACTTGCTCCCCTTTTTACTGTTAATGAAATTCCAAAATTGTTTGGTGTTATGCTTTAAATTTGTCTCAATATTTTTAACATACTGCAAGTAGCAGTTGCTCTTTAAGATATTGGATTGGGTTCTTAACTCCGAAAACTTCTGATAAGTTTCCCACCGACGGGTTTTTTTTTTTTTTTTGTATTCTTTGTGACACAACTTCTTTTTAGTGTTCCGTACGGAACACTTATAAGATCACTTCGGTGTCTGTCTGTCTGTCTGTCTGTCTGTCTGTCTGTCTGTCTGTCTGTCTGTCTGTCTGTCTGTCTGTCTGTCACACCCCGATTTTCTCCGAAACTATTTGACATAGAAAGGTGAAATTTGGTAATAGTATAGGAATTGATGGCCTCATCAGAGCCATGTAGTTTTGAGAATTAAATTTTGACTCAAGGGGTTAGTTTTGGGGGGTGAAGTCGGAAGTGAAAAAAAAAAAAGTTTTTTACTAGGTCATCGAGTGTGGTGTCAAATGAAAGCTTGTGAAAACACGAGTAAAAAATATATATATAATATTATACTTGCGCACACTTTTCTTTGTATTATTTTCAAAAATTCGCGAAAAAATCGCTGTCCCGGGCCTTATCTCGAAAAGTACTTATCAAAAAATTTCGAAAAAATTCTGGAATATTCTCCACGGGGTGTAGATTGAACGAAAATTATCACGAGTGCATTAACTTTAATAATTTATATGGTATATAAAAAAAACAAAAATTTCAAGGTCATCAGATTTCAGTAAAGATTGGAAACAAACTTTGTTGAAAACTCATTTGGGGTGTGTTTTGTGAAGTCACTAATCATTTTATACCATTGTAACATAAATTTTGACTTAAGGGTTCGTTTTGAGGGGTGAAATCGGAAGTGAAAAAAAATTTTTTTTTACTAGGTCATCGAGTGTGGTGTCAAATGAAAGCTTGTGAAAACACGAGTAATATATATATATATATATATATATATATATATATATATATATATATATATATATATATATATATATATATATAATGTAATACTTGCGCACACTTTACTTCGTATTACTTTTAAAAATCGCTGTCCCTTACCTTATCTCGAAAAGTAATGATCAAAAAATTTTGAAAAAATTCTGGAATAGTCTCCACGGGGTATAGATTGAACGAAAATTATCAGGAGTGCATTACCTTTAATAATTTAGGTATAATTTGGTATATAAAAAAAAAAAAAAAATTTCAAGGTCACCAGTTTTCAGTAAAGATTCGAGACAAACTTTGTTGAAAACTCATTTGGGGTGTGTTTTGTGAAGTCACTGATCATTTTATACCACCCTAACAAAAAATTTTATTTTAAAAACAATCAACGTACGGAACACTAATTGTGCAAGTCCAACTTGCACTTGACCGGTTTTTTTAAGATAAGATCTTTAAGTTCATCAGAAAACCACTTCGGGAACTTCGGATTTTTGGAACGAACCACAGGGACATACAGACTAATACCAGCATACAAAACTTCATCGAAGGCAGACTTTGCAGTATTTACATCCGCAATACCACCCAAGACATATTCCCAGTCCACTGAGTGATAATAAATATTTAACATATTATAGTCCGCACGCTTAAAGTCATAGAAACTGAAATCATAGTGCAAACGCTCAGGATAGTCATTAAGCAGCACATCAACCACTAGGGAAGGATGGTGCCGGTCGCAGGGCAGCAGACTCTCCAGTGCCACCCGAACAGATGTTCTACTGTCTCGTGTTACCACCAGATCTAATTTCACACCATTCGCATTACTAATTTCGTTCACTTGGAATAACTGATTATAAGAGAAACAGTCACTAAGTAGCCTCACAACGTCCCCACCATGGCCAATGGCTGAGCTTCCAAAACTGTCAGTAATCCATTCTACATGAGGCAAGTTATAGTCACCTAGGACACATACATTATCGCTGGTGTACTCTTGAATGATCTCCTCTATCGCACAGCAGTGAGCCTGAACAGCATCCACTTTAATGGGTGGTGGCAAGTACACAGCACCCACCACAAGTTTCTCTCCGTACCACATCGAATTAACACAAACAAGTGTTCCACACTATGGTAGTTGTTTGGCACTATACAAGACTGATAACAGTTTCGTACTGCAATAAGCACCCCACCTCCACTTTTTTTGTCACTAGTCAGGTTTGACCGATCTTTTCGATACAATACATAATCAGACATACCAATCTCAGCATCACAGATATCATCACTAAGCCAAGTCTCTGAGAATACCACCACGTCAAAATCACAATCTGATATACTGAGTGTTAAGTCTTTCATTTTGGTTCTAATACCTCTGATGTTTTGGTAATGTTTTGGTAATAAAGTGGTAATAAAGTTCGGCCTGCCCCTATTAAGTTTTTTCTCTGCCGTATAGAGTCCTGTTCATCTACATGCACAATCTTAGGCACACGTCCTAAATATTTTATGCCCAGTTTAGTTTCACCATTATATATATATATATATATATATATATATATATATATATATATATATATATATATATATATATATATTATAGATTATAGATAACCTGGCCAGAGAACATATGTTTGAATTAAAGAAAAACCCGTAAATCGAATAAGTGAGTGATAAGTGCACTAATGGATAAACAGACAGACAGAGAGACGTTGCATTTTATAAATACTATTATTAAAATTATATAAAAACAACACTATGTTTTAATTTCCAATATATTAGCGTTATCTAATGAAGACCCACATTTTAAATACATGACAGCCAACAAGATTAAAAAAGAATTATTTGAACAACCACAACCAAGACAAGCTAGAGAACAGAAAACAGCAGTATCGATCAAAACCAAAGCCAAAGAAAACAACATAATATTCACTAGAGCTGATAAGGGTGAGTCTGTGGTAGCTATTTCTAGAGAAAAATATATATTTAAAACTCTTTCTTTTCTTAACACAGACAAATTTCAAGTATTAAAAATATATTGGAAATTAAAACATAGTGTTGTTTTTATATAATTTTATTATGAATTTCCAACAAGTATCGGCTAACACAATCAAAGATATACTATTATTCTTTGCTACATGATGTTGTTCCATATTTAATGGTTTAGGCAGTGTATTGCAAGAGAATGCTCTAGCGGCACACTTTTTTCCGACTTGATTCACTATTATCGTTACTGCTTATTTCTTATCTTACCTAACGTAACAAAATATATCCTATAACCTGGGCAGAGAACATATATATGTTTAAAAAAAAGCAATCGGATAAGTGGTTCTCCAGTGATAAGCGCACTAACGGACAGACAGATAGACAGAGAGACGTTGCATTTTATATATAGTATAGATAACCTGGTCAGAGAACGTATTTACGAATTAAAAAAAACATACGTTCATTGGATAAGTGGTTATCGGGTGATAAGTGCACTAACGGAGAGACAGACAGACAGAGAGAAGTTGAATTTTATATATATTAATAGATAACCTAGCTGGAGAACATATGTTTTAAAAAAAAAAGCACGTAAATCGGAAAAGTGGTTCGCGAGTGATAAGCGCACTAACGGACAGGTAGACAGACAGGCAGACAGATAAACAGAGAGACGTTGCATTTTAAATATGTTATAGAAGTTATAGATAACCTGGCCAGAGAACAAATATATGAATTTAAAAAAAAAAAAACACGTAAATCGGATAAGGGGTTTTCGAGTGATAAGCGCACTAACGGACAGACAGACAGAAGGAGAGACGTTGCTTTTTTTATATATTATATTCTTTGCTACATGATATTATTCCGTATTTAACAGTTAAGGCAGTGTATTGCAAGTGGATGGGCTAGCCGCATAGTTTTTTCCCGACTTGACTCACTATTATCGTCACCGTTTATTCTTTATGTCATTGACCGTAATAAAATATATCCTATAACCTGGCCAGAGAACATATGTATGTTTTAAAGAAAAAAGCACGTAAATCGGATAAGTGGTTTTCCAGTGATAAACGCACTAACGGATAGACAGACAAAGAGACGTTGCGTTTTATATATATTATAAATTATAGATGATAATGTAGGTTCAATATATACGGTAATTTCGCAACGAATAGGAGCGGGCAACAATTTTCGGCAACCCTTTTCTATTATGTTAAAGGCAACGGGGCTTTAAAAAAATGGTGCGCTTATCAGCCAATTGCTAATCCAAGACGTATTTTAGACCACTGAATTTCATCAGTATCACATAAGGAAGTATCAACTATTCTATAGCAATAACATGGGTATACTGAAGCCATAGACATAGGAATATAGGGACGGAAGGTATGCCCTTACTTTAAGCGAGGGGTGCTCACTTTTCCGGGGAGGGTACTGGCGCTCACTTGTGATTGGCTGGGGCTCTGCGTATGTCCAGTTCCACGAAATTCGCATAGTTCATGTGTAATATTCTCGAATAAAACACTGTTATTGGAGATAAAAGGAACAAAATGCTAATAACAACAAATTTTAATATTTTGTCAACGTTTAAATGCTGCAATATCTCATTTTCATTGTCGACTTCTGGAAAAACTTTTGTGATTTCGGTTATTAATGTAGAATATGACATCTCTTTCAATACATTCGGTAATTGTTTGAAAAAATTACGATTTCAAGAAAGTATTTGTAATAAATTTTTGAGTTCAATTCTGCATTACAACTTTTTATGCAAAATTTGTAAACATTTTTAACTAATTGAATCTTTTCCATTTATTATGTTATATTTATTATAATATAATAATATTATATTTTAAACTATAATTATCCGAATAATTATATCTGTTATTGATTAATTGAATAATTATTTAATAGCAAATATTTTATATATGGTAAGTACTTCATGGGACAATAAAACAAGCGTAATCCATGAAAAAATTTTCATTTATTACAATAAAATACAATTAAACAAAATTCACAAGTATACGAAATATGTAGAAATAGCTCCTATTTTGTTTACAACAGAGTCGCAAGTCGAACAATGCATATAAAACGTCATATAATACTTGTTGATTCTCCCAAGTCCGAAAACAACTGTACTGCGCTTACGCAATATCGACAGCCAATAGTAACTGCCCTCTCCACAACTGCTGTCACCCCGCTCGATTACCTTCCATCCCTATATTCCTATGTCTATGACTGAAGCTTTATATTTTAAAACAGGGCTGTTAAGGTCACGCACAGTTCGAGTCAATTTCGGAGGTAACGCCTCCTGCTGCCCCCACCACTGCTGCTGCCGCCGTTCGCGCTGTCTCAGGAGCGGCTATGAGAGATATAGGAGGAGCGCATTGTGTTTGGTAAGCGGCCGAGCCGCGATCGGCGGCTGGGCCGCTTAACGTCTAGCAGTGGTGGGGGTAGCGGGAGGCGTTACCTCCGAAATTGGCTCGAACTGTGCATGACCTTGACAGCCCTGTTTTAAAACATCACTTGATATTGGAACACATACGAACTCACGGCCACAACGGAAACAACTCAAAAGGAAGAAACGAATTTCCAGTATGGTAGATAATTAGCCCGACACAGCTAAAAAAACTACTGAGCGCATTAGTTGAAGATCCATTCTTTTTGGCTTCTATCAGCCTTTTGTACAATAAAAACGGTTAGCGATGATCGCTGAGTCACTAAGTTTTCCTCCTTTTCATACTTTGGTAATATCACAGTATTTTCGATATATGATTGGTATCAATACAATTGCATTATATCGGGTCTTCCATTAAGGACTTGACAACTTTTTTTTGAAATAAAACGCAACCCATTTGAGACATTTCGAAAATTTTACTATCGGCTTGAAGTACAATCAAAACATTTATGTATGGAATTCGACTTCATTCATATGTCCACCACGGGCACGTTTGCAGCGGTCGATTCGTTGAACCCAATTTTCGATGACTCGGCCACACATTTCGACGGAAACGGCTGCTATCTCTCTTTCAATATTGGCTCTGAGCTCCTCTAACGACGCAGGCTTGTTAGCATAGACCAATGATTTAACGTACCCCCATAAAAAGAAGTCTAAAAGTGTTAAATCACACGATCTAGGTGGCCATTCGACGGGACCATTTCTCGATATAACACGTTCACCGAATTTAGATTGCAGTAAGTCGATTGTTACACCCGCTGTGTGGCTTGTGGCGCCGTCTTTTGGAAACTACATATCATTAATGTCTAGCCCATGCAATTGATCAAAGAAATAACGTTGCAACATGCCTCTGTAGCGATCTCCATTGACTGTAACGTGACGGTTATTTTCATCAACGAAAAAGAACGGCCCAATGACACCACCGGCATGAAAACCGCACCAACCAGTAATTTTTTGTGGATGGAGTGATGTTTCTTCAAACACATGAGGGTTTTCACCTGACTAATAACGCATATTCTGTTTGTTGACGAAGCCGTTTATCCAAAAATGCGCTTCATCACTAAAGATGATTTTGCGATGAAATTGGTCATCTTCTTCCAACATTTCTAGAGCCCAATTCGAGAACGTACGTCGCTTCATATGATCGAGTGGCTTTAGTTCTTGAGTTAACTTTAACTTATAAGGGTGCAGGCCAAGATCCTTTCGCAAAATTCGCCATAGTGTGGTCTGAGCGATGCCCAATTCTTGAGAACGCCGTGAAATCGACTGTTTTGGTTCATTTGAGATGGACGCTTGAACGGTAGCAATATTCTGGCCACTTCGACCAACCCGTTGTCTCACTGGCACGGGAACATCCAGCAGCGAATATGTTAACTCAAATTTTTTCACTAGACTATGAATTGCTTGTCTACTGGGACGAGAATTACGACCAAAAATTGGCGTTAACGCTCTTAAAGTTGCAGTCACCGACTCCAAATTTTGGTAGTAAATTTTAATTATTTGTAAACGTTGTTCGTTCGTGTACTTCACCATGATGAAAATGTTGACTTTACTGAATGTTTTGACGTTGACAGTTCGGTGATTGGCTTAAGGGTGCGTTCACAGTGAAATTTCAAAGTTGTCAAGTCCCAAATTGAAGACCCTATATTACCGAGTATATTTAAATAGTAATAAAAATTGCCAAACCATAAATTTATTGTTATTCATAAAGGAACTGTTTATTACAACTACTATGTTACATTGTTAAAAATATTTAGGTTTCCTATAAGTTGTCTTAATGAGTTAAAATTTAGTATATTAGATTAGATAGTATGAGTAATTTTTTAAAGACGCTCCATTTCGAATACAGTTTTTGTAAAAGCCATTTACATGTTTTCGGCTAATAGGTATCTGTAAAAATCTGGAAAATATAGCTACAAACATCTGAAAACATAATCATATATTTCATTATAAATTCGATATCTCACTACCCTGTAGAAGATCAGTTGATTAAGAAATTGACACAAGTTTTTAACAAATGCATAAGGCAGCTCATTATTCCGAAGATATGAAACATGATATATAAACTCTCCCAATAATTACCGTGGGTCGAGTTGAATTACCCCTTTAGAAAGTTATCTTTATTTGTGTCTTCCTCCTCTACATAGGCAAAATTACCTATTTATTACCGTTTTCGTCTATTTTACATTAGAAAGTTTGCCACTCCAAAGTTTTTGTGGTCTACCCATGCTTTACCTCCCTGCTGTTGTAATTTTAATTATTATTCATTTTGTCATTCTCTCTAGAGGTTTGTTTCATCTATATTTCAATTTAAAATTAGGTGTTTATATTATTTTTTTGCATGCTGATGTGATATTGCCGCTTCTCTTTCCCGCTATTCTGCGCACTACTTTTGTGTTATTTCTAGTCGTTTATCTCAGTTCTCGTTTTCGGTTTATCTTACTAATGATGTGATAGGCTCACGGTCGCATTCTAATTTTTGAATTGTGAATTGTGAACATCTGGGGATACATGTTGCCCCTCTAAAAAATGATTAGCAAAGATTGAATTGGTTTTTCTACGTCTAAAAAAATAATGGTGTTCTTTATATTTAACTTCAAAATTTCTGTGTATCTGAACTATGTAACAAGCTATTACATTTAAAACAATTCAGCTTATAAACTCCTGACTTCTTAAATTTTGTTGTCTTATCTTTAACATGAAAAGATAAATTTAAAAGCTTTTAGAAAGGCCCATTTTGCTAAGAAAACCTGTTGTCTGTGTCAGAATGGTTCGGATATATTTGCTGAAACGTCTGTTACTGAAAGGTGTACTGTATTATCATTTAAACCGTTATTTACCGCTATCTATTTTATGGCACTTAGTCCTTTGTATAATTTATTTTACATCAGTGCTATGGACAATTCTCCATTAATCATTGATCGGTATGTCGCTACCTTATGAGACATTGGATGTGCAGAATTAGAACGAATAGTAGTGGTTAAGAAAGTCGGTTTTCTAAAAATATCAAATGTTAATGTGTTGTATAATCTTTCACACTCAAAAATAATAAATCTGCAGGGCCTGGGGGTGTGGTAAATGAAATGATTAAGTACAGGTCTAATAAATTACATCGAATGCTGAGAAACATGTTCCACAGAGCGATAAATGTAAGAAAAATACCAGAGGAATGGTCAAAAGCTTATATAGTATCTATATTTAAAAAGGGAGACCGCAGAAAATGCACAAACTATAGAGGCCTAAGCATAATATCGCGTATGGAACGTTTGTATGGAAAAAATATTAAAAATATCATGGAGGAAAATATAAAAGGAAAAATTGGAGAAGACCAAGCAGGCTTTATGGCCGGAAAATCATGTATAGACCACATATACACTATAAAACAAACGATGGAAAAAAAAAACTGGCAAGGAATAGAGAAGTTCATCCAGCCTTCATAGACATAAGAGAGGCCTATGACTCAGTACCAAGACAAAGATTATGGAACGCAATGAAAGAAATAGGCATTGACAAGGAACTAATATACGCAGTAAAAGCTCTCTACGAAAACAGTGAACATAAAAATAGGACATAAAGTAGGGAAGAGACTCCAAACATCAAAAGGCCTATTACAAGGATGCTCTACATCCCCAACACTATTTAAAATATACCTCGAACAAACATTTAAAAAAATGGAAACAAAAATGTAGCCGAATGAGAGTCCCAATACGAGAAGATTACTTATATACTCTAAGTTTCGCAGACGACCAAGTAATCATAGCGCAAGATGAGGAAGACCTTAGTTATATGGTAAGAAAACTGAAAGAAGAATACACTAAAGCAGGATTAGCAATAAACTTTGATAAAACGGAATATCTAACAACAAAGGAGGGAAACGTGAAGAATCTAGAAGTCGATAACGAAACAATAATCAAAGGAACCTATAGATTTAAATATTTAGGAACCATCATTTCAAAAAACGCAACATCAGAAGAAGAGATTAAAGCTAGATTAGGACAAACGCGCACATGCATAAGACAATTAAATTCGATCCTGTGGGACAAGCACATTACAAAGAGAAACAAAACCCGCATATAAAAATCAATAATACAAAGCATAATGACATACGGGTCAGAAACATGGACGACCAACAAAAGAAATAAATCTAAAATTAACGCGGTAGAGATGGAGTATTGGAGAAGATGTTGTAGAGTGACCCGTATGAAGAGAATAACAAATGAAGAAATAAGAAGCAGAATGAACATCAAAGAGAACGCAATAAACACTATTGAAGAAAAACTATTAAAATGGTATGGACACATAAGACGGAGCAAAGATAATAGGTGGATAAAGAAAATAACGGAGTGGAGCCCTATAGGGAGAAGAAAAAGAGGAAGACCCAGACGATCGTGGACAGACGATGTGGACGAGGCTATGGAGGACAGGGGTCTAACAGATGGAGACTGGGAAGATAGAAACGGATGGAATCAAAAGCTGAGAGAAGGAAGACAGCGTCAGCTGTAGAAAATCCTTGATATATATATATATATATATATATATATATATATATATATATATATATATATATATATATATATATATATATGATTAGACGCACTGTATTTTTTTTTAGTAATTTTATGTTTCTTAACAGTTTTTATGCAATAATGGTATATTTAAACTACAATATTATTGATTTTTATTTAAAAGAATTGTTGTAGACTACATATTTGTATTTATTTTTAACATATGGCAACACTGTGTTGACAAAGTGATACATGAACGTAAAGAAGTACAAACCTGTATCAGTCGCAATCGGAATCGAGTCAGGTACGGACATGTTTCTGTGGCTTTATGGACTGTGATTGTTTGTTTAACAGTTTTATACTACTCAGTTATTAGTTTATTTTGTATGCAGTGTTTTAAAAAAGTAATTGGACTATTTTCATTATGGGTAGAAAAGGCAATCTTTCACCACGTAAAAAAGCTGAAGTGAAGGCCCTTGTGATTGCGAAAACATTTACAAACCGAGAAATATCACGAAGATTGGAGGTTTCTGAAGCTAGTGTACGACGCATAAAAAAGAAAATTGAGTCAGGGAAGGAATTAAGCCCGAAAAGAAAGAAAAGGTGCGGTAGAAAACCAATTTTCACTCCACGGTCAGAGAGATGTTTGAAGAAAATTGGTGTAGAAAACAGATTTGCTACCACAAAGGTAATAAAATCACAACTCTAGGATGCTAGCGTAAATGCTTCTGAGCGCACTGTTCGAAGAAAATTGAAAGAATTAGATTTTAAGGTCTGTCGCCCCGCCAGGAAGCCCAAGTTAACAGCTGCAATGAAAGCAAAGCGCCTGAAGTGGGCCAAACAATGGCAAGACAAAGATGTGGACTTCTGGAGATCGGTAAGATACAGCAATTTAATCAATAATTGATACATTATTATCATTTTCAGTTAAATAAAGCAAATAAACATGGAAGTTTATATATTTTTCCTATTTTTGACAGGTCTGCTTCAGTGACGAAAGCACATTCGAAATTTTGCAGAATAAAGCTCAGTATGTGCGTCGTCGTCATGGAGAAAAGTTTCATCCTGATTGTGTCGTCCCGACGGTTAAACATCCCACCAAAGTGATGATTTGGTCAGTCATCAGCGGCAAGGGCACTGGACGTCTGTACGTCGTCAAAGGAATAATGAGGCAAGATCAGTACAAAGAAGTATTACAAAATCGGTTGATTCCGCAGCTCAGAGAATGGTTTCCAAATGGGGAACCATTCACTTTCATGCAAGATGGAGCTCCCTGCCACACTGCCCGGTCTGTTAAAGCTTTTTTGGCAGAAAAAAATATCCCTCTGTTGGATTGGCCCCATTGAAAATGTGTGGGAGCTGATGAAAAGAGAAGTGGCTAAAGATGTGATTACCAACAAAACCCAGCTCCTAGAAAAGATTATTCATGTGTGGAATCATCGTCCTCAAATGCAGGAGACAGTACAATCTTGCATTGATAGCATGCCGCGCAGAATTAAAGCTTTGATAGCGGCTAAAGGTGGCTCAACTAAATATTGACTTTTACTAACATTAATTTCACTTTTCTTTAAAACTTAATAAACTTATGCTTTTCTAAATTAATGCTGTTTTATTTATGTCAAATAAATAGGTAATTGATTGGATAATATAAAAATAAAAAACAAATCAATTTAAAATAATAAAACGGTACAATATCACTCGGTAATTAATATTTTACATGAAATCTTGCAGTGCGTCTAATAATTTGGCCAGGGACTGTATATATATATATATATATATATATATATATATATATATATATATATATATATATATATATATATATATATATATATATATATAATCTTTCAATGGCTAAATCTAGGAAATTATTTTAGTATCTACGTTGATGTTTACCGTTATACTCGAGTGTCGCTTTACTTCCGTTGAAGCATAAGAAAAAATCTTCGATTGAAGTAGCCGTTACTTCATGGAAATTTCTTATAATTGAAATAAACACTTATGTTAGTTCTAAATTTCTAGTATATTTTGTATCTTATCACAATTGTTTCGGTACACAGTACCTTCTTTAATAATAATTCACTGGTCTACAAAAAAAAAAATTCTTTCACAAGGGCTAAATTAACGGAATATATTTATCTTTTCCGTGCTGAGTTTAAATATGTTCTCAGATTTTATCCATCAGGCAGGGTTTTTTTGTGGCACGTGTTTAAAGTTTTAATATAATTAGTACTTACAAAACACTGAATAATAAATACACGGCTAATTTTGCCTAACCTAAAAAGTTTTATATGATGACTTTTGGTCATATTTTGCCTTCGGGATGTCTCTTTTCATGGTCCAGCAGTAGTCGGTCAGTATACTGGGACTCCATTTGCCTTGGTACCTCTTTTCCATAGTAGAAATGTGCTGATGTAAACGCTCATCAGCACAGACAGCCCCAAGATTTTCAGGGAAGAAGTCTAGGTAGGAGTCCAAGAAGTGAATTTTTAAGGACATGTTGCAGCCCATTTCTTTGTATGAAGTCAGAAGATCACTAACTAGTTCACTATAGTTTTCTTCATTATTATTGCCAAGAAATCCACAACAGATATTTTTGAATGATTTCCACGCTGCTTTTTCCGGTAGATGTAACAGTTCCTCAAAATGTATTGTATGATATTAATGATCTTATTTGGAGCCCTATAAAAATTCCTTCCTTCAATTTTAGGAAATTTAGATTTCAAATACATAAATGCTGCAGAACCTTTATTCATTTTTTCTACAATAATAGTCGCTGGGGGCCAAATCTGGAGAATACGGTGGACGAGGCAATAATTCGAACTTCAATTCATGCCATTTTACCACCGTAATCATTGACTTGTGACATGGTGCATTGTCTTGATGAAAGAGCACTTTTTTCTTGTACATTTGGGGCCGTTTCTTTGCGATATCTGCCTTCAAACGCCCCAATAACTTTATATAATATTCGCTATTGATGGTTTTACCCTTCTCAGCATAGTCGACGAAAATTATTCCATGCGCATACCAAAATACGGAGGCCAAAACCTTCCTAGCGGACTGTTGTATCTTTGGTCGGTTCGGGCAGCTTTCACCGGCTGCTGTTCACTCAGCTGACTGCCAATTTGATTCCGATGTGCAGTGATGGATCCATGTTTCATCCATTGTCACATATCGCATGAAAAAATCCTTTTATTGCGCTTAAACAGGTCCAGGCAGCGCTCAGAATCATCAACACATTGTTGTTTTTGGTCCACTGTGAGCAAACGCAATACCCATTTCGAACAGAGCTTTCTCATGCCCAAATTTTCATTCAAAATACGACCAACACGTTCTTTTGATATCGTTAAGGTGTCAGCTATCTCACGCAATTTGACTTTACAGTCATCCAAAACAATTTCGTGGATTTTTTTTGATGTTTTCCAGTGTAACCACCTCATTTGGGCGTCCAGAGCGTTCAGCATCATCTGTGTCAGTACGACCGCGTTTAAATTCAGCATACCAGCAAATGATGAGTGATTTTCCAGGAGCCGAGTCCCCGTAACACTTTTCAAGTCATGGCTTAGCTTGAACGGTATTTTTTTCCCATCAAAAAACAATGTTTAATCAAAAGTAGCGTCACTAAAACCGCTGTAACTTTTTTTTTTTTTTTTTTTTTATGGGTCTAGCACACGTGCTACAGGGAAGTCCCTAAAGCGCTACAGGAGCGACACGTGTGCGGAGAAAGCGATTCACGTTGTTCTTGAATCGCTGTAGATTGTACTCGATGGGAAACACAGTCCTGGGTAAACCATTCCAAAGGTATGATGTTCTCCATATAAAAGACTGCTTGAAAAGCGTTGTACGAGGAGTAACAAGCTGAACCTCATACGGATGTGAAGCATTAGCGCGATGCGTACCTCTAATATGCACCGCTCTGGGAGGAATTAAACGGGCCACATCCTTCGAACACTTTCCATGAAAGTACTTGTAGAATAGGCTCAAGTCGCCAACCGTTCTTCGATGTTCCAGCGAATCAAGGCCGTCGGTCAGTTCCGGGTGTCCAATCAGACGAACAGCTCTTCTCTGGATAGAATCCAACAAATGCAGTGTATGTTTGGGAGCGGAGCTCCAAACATGGGAGCAGTATTCCATAGTTGGTCGAATTTGAGCTTTGTAAAGAATTAACAGTTGTTGTGGAGTGTAAAGCTTTCTGGTTCGAAACAATATTCCCAACTTTTGAGAAGCTCTTCTTGCTATGCCTGCAACATGTTCATGCCAGGACATATTTGCTCCCAAATTAACGCCTAACAGATTGAGTGACGATGTTAGAGAGATGGAGCGCCCCGACATAACTATGTCGGGTTCTGCAACGTTAACTTTTTTAGAGAAAACTGCCGCCTGGGTTTTTGTAACGTTAAATTCCACTTGGTTACTGTCACCCCAAGATAGAATTTCTTCCAGGTCTTTATTAAGTTGAATGACTTCCTGCTGTCTGCGGATATTCGTCTGAGTAGTCGATGTCCGAGCGTTCAAAGTGAATGAAGAGATAAGTGTACTGTCATCTGCAAAGCTGTAGATTGGATTCTCGGTCTTTTCCAGCAGATCGTTAATATAAATGAGGAAGAGAGTAGGAGACAGTATGGAACCTTGGGGCACACCGGCGTTGATAGTGAAGGTGTTAGAAAGAAATCCGTCAACTGCCACTCGTAAAGAACGCTCTCTGAGGAAACATGAGAGCCACAAACAGAACTTTTCAGACATACCATAAGAACGTAGCTTAGCCAACAGCCCATCGTGCCAAACACGGTCAAATGCCTTGGATATGTCAAGAGCAACCGCTCGAGATTCTCCAAAGTGTTCAATTGCGTTGTTCCAAACATGTGTTACATAAGTCAGAAGATCTCCTGTTGATCTATTTTTACGAAAGCCATATTGGTGATCACTAATAATGTTGAATCCTTCAAGATATTTTAGAAGATGCTGATTGATAGCCTTTTCCATGACTTTCGATATTATTGAGAGTAGTGCGATTGGTCGGTAGTTATTTGGCAAGGTCTTCTTGCCTTTTTTAGGTATCGGCTGAACTGTGGCACATTTCCAGCAGGAAGGAAATATTCCCTTTCTGTAGGATAGGTTGAAAAGTCTACAGAAAACTGGTACTCCCTCGCACAGTTCTTGAGAACTATGGCAGGTATTCCGTCAGCGCCTGAAGCCTTTTTGGTGTCTAGCTTCATCAAAATACGTTTTATGATACGCTGTCTGAAGACAATATCGGGCATCCTTGACTGCACTATGGGAATAGTAGGTGGTGTTTTTTCCTTGGAAATCGACAGTAGAATGTGAAGCAAAGAGTTCAGCCAACAAGTTCGCTTTCTCAACAGGTGTGGTTGCAATAGAATTATCTGGCCGTGTGAGTGGCGGTATGGTGGATTTGGTGAAATTTTGACTAACTGCCTTAGCGACTGACCAAAAGGACCTGGAATTGCCGGGACTTGTAAACTAATCGCCGAAATGTCATGAAATTTTGATACCTATCGTTTGAAGATTGGTACTTTCTAAAAATCATACGGATTTTTAGAAAAGGGCGATATTTATGTGTCAGCCTACGTGTTACTTAAGGGGTTACGCCACCTTGAAATTTTAAAAAAATCGTTTTTTTTTTGGTTAGATTTACTAACTATACTTTTAAGAAAATTTCAAACTTACATAATGAAATCGCAGATTGAAGGTAATATAAAAAAATACAGATTTTTAAGACGCGGACGCCGTACTTTTTTTTCTTTTGCGTTTTTCTTAAATCTACTTCTTTCAAAAATATCTCGAGATCTACTGAGCCGATTTTGGTAAAATATATATCACATAATCCTTATAACATTATCTTGAAGTTAACAATCGGTTTTTTCGATTGGATGCACCGTTCATTGTTTATTAATTTTTAAAGCTCAAAATTTTTGTGTTTATTTTCGAACGGCTGTCACTTCTTCTAGAAAAAAATTATTAAAACTCTTTTCATATGGGGCCTCTTAACTATGACCTTTCTTAACAATAAAAAATTATTTGTTTAGTTTTTAGACGATTTCTGAATTCCACCGAAGGCAAGGATTTTCAAAAGAGAATCCTACAAGATGGTTCATATCTTCGCCATTTCTTAATTTTTAGTGTTCCAAACGGAACACTTATAAGATCACTTCGGTGTCTGTCTGTCTGTCACACCCGATTAGAAATATACACATTACATAAGATCATTGATGACTGATATAACTGAAATTGGACCTACACATCAAAGACACAACCTCATGAAAATTAGGTATTCAATAGTAAAGACAATGATAGCCGTACAATTAAAACAAAAAGTCGAAAGAAAAAAACGCGGAAAAATTGAATGAATGGGCAGAAAAAAAAAGAAGGAGACAAAAGAGTAACGTATTACGATCTATCTAATGATGACCAGCTGTCGAAAAACCCACACTTTAGATACCTGAATCCATTACTCACCGCCACCGTTGCAGTTATGAGCACCAGTTTTATGTACAGGGAAGGTAAATACACCTTTTCAGGACCCACTAATGGGGTATTTGATACTTGTTTATGCCCAGGAATAAGAGATTCACGTTTAGGCTATTGTTTGCTTATGTAGTGAGACTCCTTATCTCTGCTTCCCATTCACACAAGAATTTCGTGTATCCAAGTTGCAAACCTAACAATAAAGCTATAACCTTCAAATCACCACAGATATTCCAGTTATATTTAGTATACTGCATTTTTTCTAATAGCAGTTTCATATTTTCATATGTCTCCTTCATATCACTGGCATGCGCGATGGGTATTGATGGTAATTCATTCCCAGTATGGAGTAGTACGGCCTACAAACTGACTTTCGATGAGTCTATGAACAATCGCCACTCATCTGGCTGGTGTTGATGTCCAAGAGCCTCCATTACTGCACAAATATCATTACAAAAAACTACATGGCCTTCTTTAAAGAAATAGTCACTGAAATCACTATGGCGTCTACGGTAAACGCATATCCTTGTATCGTTTTGGAGTAGATTCTAACCTTTGAGCCTGGAACTTAAAAGCTTAGCTGACTGTTTAGCCAAATTTAAATCCCGTATAAGACCATTAAGATCTTCTTGAGATAAAAAGTGAGGTTCTGATGAACTACTTGCTTCAAATGTAGGGTCACTTCTCTCACTTTTTCCCTCTTCAGTATGAACTAGGTCGGAGTCGGAGTTATCACTTAAGGTCATAAAATCTGGAAACTTTGGTACAGGGTACTCTTCACTATGTGGCACAGGTCTAATTGCAGATGGGGGTACTTAACTGTATATTTTGTCTTGGACGTAATTCCTTTAATGTTAAGCAGAAATAATAATCAGTTAAATGGTCCTTCTGTTCCATCCAAATCATAGGAATTGAAAACGGCATATGATGAGTACCATTTTTCCAACCAGTGAGAAGCTTAACACATGGTACACAGTATAAGTCTTTATCAAAATCACCAGCTTTACTTCCAAAATAAAGCTTATAACATTTTTTCACAAGCGGTGTAAAATTTCGCCTCTGAGACTTGAAGCTCAGTTCACCACACACGTAGCAGAAATTGTTTGGTTGATTTACACACTTTCTTGGCATTTTGAAACGTTTATAAAAAAAAACTTACAAATAAAAACAATAAACAGCACAAAAATAAGTAGGTACACGTGTTAACAGACTCACTACAATTAGAATACTGGCTACTGGGCTTCTGCTTGCTAAAAAAGTGCAATATTTGTACAAGATAGGACAGGTTTGAACATCATTAAGCCTGGACAAAGTTAAAACATGTTTCAACATGAATAAGTCTGCCTGGTGCCAAATTATTCTGAATACAAATTCCCACTTGTATATTCACAAGAATTATAACAATGAAATGCTACTATAGAGAAGTATATTACACAAAAATGACTGTCACAAGAAAACTATGCCTGATAGAAGAAATCTGATAACATATTTGAATTCAGCATAAAAAACTGAACTAGGGTCTCTATTCAGTTTCCTTGTGAAAAAAATCATGTTGACCAGTGAATCGGTAACTGTTAACCGGTACTGTGTAACGAAACAATCGTCATAAGATTCAAAAATAGTCGAAATTTAGAGAACTAACATAAATATTTGGTTTAATACAAATATATCGTCGATTTGTCTATACAAAAATATAATCTTTTAGATTGTTTTCATTAGGGTATACGAGTATTCTAAAAATGACATGAATATTTGCACTACTCAATATACGAGGCTGGTTTGAAAAGTCCGTGCATAGTCCGAGAGATGGCACCACCGGCGTGTATCGAGGTCATGTTTAGTTAGTAGCATCTCTTGAATGAACGCACACCAAGTTTCAGCGATATTGGTCTATTTCTTTGTGTTTGGCATTCGTGTGAATCAAGGAAGTCGAGTAATTTTCAAGAAATGGACGAAAAAGAATTTCGTGTGGTGATTATACATTACTTTATGAAAGGCAAAACGCCTCAGGAGACTAAAGAGAAGCTTGACAAACATTATGGTGACTCTGCACCTTCGATCAGAACAGTTTATAAGTGGTTTCAAAATTTTCGGACTGGCCATATGGGCACGAGTGACGCTGAACGTTCTGGACGGCCTGTGGAGGTTAGGACTCCAGAAATCATTGATCAAATCCATGATATGGTGATGGATGACAGAAGAGTTAAGGTGCGTGAGATTGCTAGTGCTGTGGGCATCTCGACTGAACGGGTACATAATATTTTGCATAAATATTTGGACATGAGAAAGTTATCCGCAAGATGGGTGCCGCGATTGCTCACGCTTGACCAAAAACGGAATCGTGTGAAGTGTTGCAAGGATGGTTTGCAGCTGTTCCAGAAGAGTCCGGAGGACTTTGGGCGTCGTTTCGTCACTGTGGATGAAACATGGATACATTATTATACTCCTGAGACCAAACAACAATCTAAACAATGGGTTACCAAGGGGGAATCTGCACCAAAAAAGGCGAAGACCGTTCCTTCGGCCGGAAAGGTTATGGCGACTGTCTTTTGGGATTCGCAAGGGATAATCCTCATCGACTATCTGGAAAAGGGTAAAACTATTACAGGTGAATATTCATCGTTATTGGACGATTTGAAAACCGAGCTGCAAGAAAAACGCCCGCGATTGGCCCACAAGAAAGTCCTTTTCCATCACGACAACGCACCAGCACACACCTCAGCAGTTGGGGTCGCAAAATTAATGGAAATAGGATTCCAACTCGTTTCACATCCCCCCTATTCTCCAGACTTGGCTCCCTCGGACTACTATTTGTTCCCCAATTTGAAGAAATGACTGGCGGGACAAAGATTTTATTCAAACGAGGAGGTGATTGCAGACACTAATGGATATTTTGCAGACTTGGACAAATCCTATTATTCGGAAGGGATCAACAAACTAGAACATCGTTGGACGAAGTGTATAAGCCTAAAAGGAGACTATGTCGAAAAATAAAAAAGGTTTACCCCAAACACATAAGTAGTTTTTATTTTTGCACGGACTTTTCAAACCAGCCTCGTATATCATCACTACATGAAGCACTTTATTTTTGCACTCGACACGCGTTTCGCTTTCCATGTTAGCTTCATCAGGAGCAATGGTTGACTATTAAAGAGATTAGTGGTGAATCTATTGCTAGGCCCTTGTCTTTGTTTATTTGTATTATTAAATTCAAAGTAATTTTGTTATTGGATGATATCATATTATCTGTGATGTCAAGATATTTATCATTGAGTATATTCGAAAACCATATTAAAGAAAGATACTCGTCAATTTGCTGGAATTTCTTTATCCTTTAATTTTTTAATAAGTTTTCGTCATAGTGTTTTGGCCTAAATTGAGTGATCGCCGTGAAAATATTGTTAGGTTTAATGGTTACTCAGTAGGTTGTTTCTGCACGTTCGGAGATCTATATCGTGACGATAAATTACATAAAGAGCTTGAAAAGAAGCTAATAAACCTCGTTAAAGGAACGATGCTTATGTAACCAAGAGAGGGTAGCACAATAAGCCAAGAGGCTGCAGTGCACGAATAGGCACAATCGCCCACCCCGCTTACAGCCAACCAACTAATCGACTAACCAACCAGTAGGTCCCATATGGGATCTTTCTTTGTGAATTTTAATTTATCCATATAATTAACGTTTATTAAGTTGTATTTTTCATCATCAGAAAAGATACCGTTTATATTTTTAAGCACTGATTTAAATTTCATGTGTTTTCTATTGGAAGGGTCGGATTTAGGTTGCAGGTTTAGGTTCTTTATATTAACATCTTATGTTTTTTTTTTTTAAATATTGATTTCTTTTATAAATTAAATTTGAAACTTTTGTACAGGGTGAGTGAACGATAGAGTAAAATTCGTTATCTCATTTGTTTCGGGAATGACGAAAAAATATTAATTACAATAGTTTTAGGGAATGTTAAAGTGCATAGTTTAAAATTATTTTTGAGTATACAGGGTACTTCAAAAAAGTTTAGCCAATATAACATATGTTTTTTTAAATGGAACATCCGATTTTCTAATTTATTTTTAAATTCTGCGTAAAATTTTATAACTTTTTTTATTATTAATGTTATATACCTAAACCTAGTAGTTTTTCTAGTATTTCAATTTTTTTAAAAATACTAGTTTTCAGTTATGTAAAAAATTGCCAGTAGCGCCATTGTTTCTGAAAGCAGAATACTGATAATTGGTACGAGCGTTCTATAGAGATAAAAAAAAATGATATATGTAAAGATATTTGAGTTAGATTCTACAGGGTGTTCAAAATAAATTTATGCATTTTGATTATTTTAAATTGAAAAATTTTTTCTGATAAATTTTACAAAACCCTCCAACTTTTATTAAGTATGTCATATACCTATTTCTAATAGTTTTCGATTTATTTTGAATTTTTCAATTTTTACCCTTATTTTTAATACACTTATGCTTTTGTGAAAACATAAACAAATAACATAGTTAATAATAATTTTAATATAGTTTAACTTATCTAATGATTAATTATTGTGACGTAATAAATGTTCAAAAATATACCACTAAAACGTTCCATTAAGCACTGAAAAGATTTTCTAAATGGTATACGTCTATTAGGATACTTCGCTCCGTAAAGCCTTACTGCCGAAAGACAATTTTTTCAGGCCTCGCCCAGTATATAAACCATATCAGTTACTTCATTTTTAGGAAAATCCATGACTTATTACCTTTATACGTCACTTACTACAACAAATTAAACTACTTTTACTTGCTTAATAGACATGTCAAAATTCGATAACGCCTACATTTTTGTTTTGCCTTGGCAACTGTGATGTTATAGCGTAAGTGTACTAAAAACAAAGGTAAAAATTGAAAAATTCAAAATAAATCGAAAACTATTAGAAATACACTTCTGGACAAAATTAACGCAACAATATATGAAATCATACAAATCTCTATAATGAATTAATTTTAATATTTTTTTATGAACATTGGTTACACTAAAAGTTAAAAAAAAAACTTATTTGGATACTTTAAAAGTGAATTAGCTACCAAATTTCTCTATAAGATTCGAATTAAAATTATTCTTAAGACCTAATAACAAAATCGTTGAAATTATGTAATAATGAAAAAAATAAACTGGGACACTAGTAGCAAAATTAATGGTGTAACTGGGACACTAGTAGCGTGTGTGCCTCCTCTACTTCGGATGACAGCGTTTATGTGCCTAGGTATGCTTCTAATTAAATTTTGGATAAAATCTTGAGGAATTTGCTCTCATTCTGTGATAACTGCATTTTCAAGTTCCCTCTGGTTTCTAGGTACAGGTATATGACGTTTCACATTTTTCTTAAGGTGATCCCATACATGTTCTATCGGATTCAGATCCGGGCTTTTTGGTGGCCATTGCAGAATCGGTATATCAACTTGATTAAGATAATCGAGTACCTCCCTAGCCACGTGAGATCGAGCGTTGTCTTGCATAAACAGAATATTGGGCCCCACAAAATGACCGAAAGGCATCACATGTTCTATTACAATATTCTCAAGATAGTAGTCAGCATTCATGGATCTCGTACGAACGGGAACTAACTCTGTGCGAGCATCAAAGCAGATGCCACCCCAGAACGTAACAGAGCCACCGCCGAATGGAATCCTTGCAGAGATATTGCAAGGAGCAAACCTCTCTCCTGGTCTTCGCCATACTCGCTCACGACCATCTGGATGTTTTAGACTAACCCTGTGAAGAAAACTTGTTTCCAATCATCCACAGACCAATTTTCGTGATTTCGAGCAAAACGTAACCTGGCAACTCTGTTCTCTCTAGTAAGCAAGGGCGCAGTGGCTGGTCTCCTACTGTTTAATCCAGCTTCATTTAACCGTCTTCTAACTGTTTTAGAAAAAATTGTGACATTGCGAACAGCTTCGAGTTCGTTTCTTATTATATAACTAGTGACAGTCCTGTTTCTTAAAGCATATTGTCTTATAAAACGTTCATCTAGGTGGCTAGTGCATCGTTTTCGCCCTTGCCCTAGCCTTCTAGAATAAGTTCCTACTTCATTCAAGCGTCTTACCATGCGACTTATTGTGGAACGATGTTTGCCTAACAAATTGGAACATAACTCTGACAATATCCCTTGTCCAATAAAACTGAAGCTCGCACTACCTCGTGTTCAGTTAAATTCCTTGTTCGATTCATTTTTCTAATTCTTCGGGGTCAAAAATAAAACAGTCTACCACAAAAACGTATTACTATGAAAAGGGGAACAATTTATAAGCTTACTTTTAAAGAAAATTTATCGCATTATTACAGAAAATTTCTAAAAAATTCTAAAAAATTCTTTAAAACTGTAAATCTAAACGAATTGTTTTGATTTCTGTCATGAACAACGAAACAAAATATGCATAGCCTACTATTCAAATACTCGATAAACTTTAAAACTGACATAAGAAAAAGATAAATTAATTTTCAGATTGTTGCGTTAATTTTGTCCAGGGGTTTAGGTATATACCTTACCTAATAAAAGTGGGAGGGTTTTGTAAAATCTATAAGAAAAAATAATAATATCCAGGGTGTGCCACTTAAAAAATTTGAGCTTTGTCAATTTAAAATAGTCGAAAGACATAAATTTATTTTGAACACCCTGTAGCATCTAAGTCAAATTTCTTTACACATATCTTTTGTTTTTTTTATCTATATAGAACGTTCGTATCAATTATGAGTATTCCTGCTTCAGAAACAATGGCGCTACTGGCAATTTTTTACAAAACTGAAAACTAGTATTTAAAAAAAAAAAATTGAAATATTAGAAAAACTACTAGGTTTAGGTATGTAACATTATTAATAAAAAAGTTATAAAATTTTACGCAGAATTTAAAAATAAATTAGAAAATAGGATGTTCCGTTTAAAAACACCTATGTTATATCGGAGACACTCTTCTGATGTACCCTGTATACTCAAAAATAATTTTAAACTGTGCACCTTAACATTTCCCAGCACTATTGTATTTAACATTTTTTCGTCATTGCCGAAACAAATAAGATAATGAACTTTGCTTTATCGTTGACACCTTGTATTTGATTCCACAGTTGACATAGCGTTATTCTATATACGGATGGCCGCTTCCCACTCTTCGCGCTCTATCTCGAGAACAGTTAATTGTATAAAATATCACTTGAGACCAAATTTGTAGAGAATTTTATGCTCTACAAGTTTTGTAATAGCTTAAAATATCATTCAAAGTATAGGAAACAAGATATTTGCAATAAACCGATTTTCGCGACGTTTGATCTTAAATACTCGTATCTTGACTCGCGAACACGCGATCCTATGAGACATTTGAGCTAACTTTTAGAATATTAAAACAAAGATTTATACAAATTTTCAGCTTTCGGACTCTCACTCCGAGGTTTACCCTTTTTAATGTTCCGTACGGAACACTTATAAGACAACTTAGGTGTCTGTCTGTCCGCCTGTCTGTCACACCCGATTTTCTCCGATTGTCATAGAAAGTTGAAATTTCGTAATAATATAAGAATTGATGGCCTCATCAGAGCCATGTAGTTTTAAAAGTTAAATTTTGACTTAAGGGGTTAGTTTTGGGGGGTGAAATCGGAAGCGAAAAAAAAATTTTTTACTAGGTCATCGAGTGTGGTGTCAAATGAAAGCTTGTGAAAACACGAGTAAAAAATATATACATAATGTAATACTTGCGCGCACTTTTCTTTGTATTATTTTTAAAAAATCACGAAAAATCGCTGTCCCCCCGCCTTATCTGGAGAAGTACTTATCGAAAAATTTTGAAAAAATTCTAGAATATTCTCCAAGGGGTGTAGATTGAACGAAAATTATCACGAGTGCATTATCTTTAATAATTTATCTGGTATATAAAAAAAAAACAAAAATTTCAAGGTCAACAATTTTCAGTAAGGATTGGAAACAAACTTTGTTGAAAACTCATTTGGGGTGTGTTTTGTGAACTCACTGATCATTTTATACCTCTGTAACAAAATTTTTTATTTTAAAAGCAATCAACGTACGGAACACTAATTGCGTAAGTTCAACTTGCACTTGACCGGTTTTTTTCTTCTTATATGACTGCACAATTGTACTATCAAAAACATATAAACATTGTTTCTGAAAGCAGAATACTGATAATTGGTACGAGCGTTCTATAGAGATAAAAAAAAATGATATATGTAAAGATATTTGAGTTAGATTCTACAGGGTGTTCAAAATAAAATTTATGCATTTTGATTATTTTAAATTGAAAAATTTTTTCTGATAAATTTTACAAAACCCTCCAACTTTTATTAAGTATGTCATATACCTATTTCTAATAGTTTTCGATTTATTTTGAATTTTTCAATTTTTACCCTTATTTTTAATACACTTATGCTTTTGTGAAAACATAAACAAATAACATAGTTAATAATAATTTTAATATAGTTTAACTTATCTAATGATTAATTATTGTGACGTAATAAATGTTCAAAAATATACCACTAAAACGTTCCATTAAGCACTGAAAAGATTTTCTAAATGGTATACGTCTATTAGGATACTTCGCTCCGTAAAGCCTTACTGCCGAAAGACAATTTTTTCAGGCCTCGCCCAGTATATAAACCATATCAGTTACTTCATTTTTAGGAAAATCCATGACTTATTACCTTTATACGTCACTTACTACAACAAATTAAACTACTTTTACTTGCTTAATAGACATGTCAAAATTCGATAACGCCTACATTTTTGTTTTGCCTTGGCAACTGTGATGTTATAGCGTAAGTGTACTAAAAACAAAGGTAAAAATTGAAAAATTCAAAATAAATCGAAAACTATTAGAAATACACTTCTGGACAAAATTAACGCAACAATATATGAAATCATACAAATCTCTATAATGAATTAATTTTAATATTTTTTTATGAACATTGGTTACACTAAAAGTTAAAAAAAACTTATTTGGATACTTTAAAAGTGAATTAGCTACCAAATTTCTCTATAAGATTCGAATTAAAATTATTCTTAAGACCTAATAACAAAATCGTTGAAATTATGTAATAATGAAAAAAAATAAACTGGGACACTAGTAGCAAAATTAATGGTGTAACTGGGACACTAGTAGCGTGTGTGCCTCCTCTACTTCGGATGACAGCGTTTATGTGCCTAGGTATGCTTCTAATTAAATTTTGGATAAAATCTTGAGGAATTTGCTCTCATTCTGTGATAACTGCATTTTCAAGTTCCCTCTGGTTTCTAGGTACAGGTATATGACGTTTCACATTTTTCTTAAGGTGATCCCATACATGTTCTATCGGATTCAGATCCGGGCTTTTTGGTGGCCATTGCAGAATCGGTATATCAACTTGATTAAGATAATCGAGTACCTCCCTAGCCACGTGAGATCGAGCGTTGTCTTGCATAAACAGAATATTGGGCCCCACAAAATGACCGAAAGGCATCACATGTTCTATTACAATATTCTCAAGATAGTAGTCAGCATTCATGGATCTCGTACGAACGGGAACTAACTCTGTGCGAGCATCAAAGCAGATGCCACCCCAGAACGTAACAGAGCCACCGCCGAATGGAATCCTTGCAGAGATATTGCAAGGAGCAAACCTCTCTCTCCTGGTCTTCGCCATACTCGCTCACGACCATCTGGATGTTTTAGACTAACCCTGTGAAGAAAAACTTGTTTCCAATCATCCACAGACCAATTTTCGTGATTTCGAGCAAAACGTAACCTGGCAACTCTGTTCTCTCTAGTAAGCAAGGGCGCAGTGGCTGGTCTCCTACTGTTTAATCCAGCTTCATTTAACCGTCTTCTAACTGTTTTAGAAAAAATTGTGACATTGCGAACAGCTTCGAGTTCGTTTCTTATTATATAACTAGTGACAGTCCTGTTTCTTAAAGCATATTGTCTTTATAAAACGTTCATCTAGGTGGCTAGTGCATCGTTTTCGCCCTTGCCCTAGCCTTCTAGAATAAGTTCCTACTTCATTCAAGCGTCTTACCATGCGACTTATTGTGGAACGATGTTTGCCTAACAAATTGGCAACATAACTCTGACAATATCCCTTGTCCAATAAAACTGAAGCTCGCACTACCTCGTGTTCAGTTAAATTCCTTGTTCGATTCATTTTTCTAATTCTTCGGGGTCAAAAATAAAAACAGTCTACCACAAAAACGTATTACTATGAAAAGGGGAACAATTTATAAGCTTACTTTTAAAGAAAATTTATCGCATTATTACAGAAAATTTCTAAAAAATTCTAAAAAATTCTTTTAAAACTGTAAATCTAAACGAATTGTTTTTGATTTCTGTCATGAACAACGAAACAAAATATGCATAGCCTACTATTCAAATACTCGATAAACTTTAAAACTGACATAAGAAAAAGATAAATTAATTTTCAGATTGTTGCGTTAATTTTGTCCAGGGGTTTAGGTATATACCTTACCTAATAAAAGTGGGAGGGTTTTGTAAAATCTATAAGAAAAAATAATAATATCCAGGGTGTGCCACTTAAAAAATTTGAGCTTTGTCAATTTAAAATAGTCGAAAGACATAAATTTATTTTGAACACCCTGTAGCATCTAAGTCAAATTTCTTTACACATATCTTTTGTTTTTTTTATCTATATAGAACGTTCGTATCAATTATGAGTATTCCTGCTTCAGAAACAATGGCGCTACTGGCAATTTTTTACAAAACTGAAAACTAGTATTTAAAAAAAAAAATTGAAATATTAGAAAAACTACTAGGTTTAGGTATGTAACATTATTAATAAAAAAGTTATAAAATTTTACGCAGAATTTAAAAATAAATTAGAAAATAGGATGTTCCGTTTAAAAACACCTATGTTATATCGGAGACACTCTTCTGATGTACCCTGTATACTCAAAAATAATTTTAAACTGTGCACCTTAACATTTCCCAGCACTATTGTATTTAACATTTTTTCGTCATTGCCGAAACAAATAAGATAATGAACTTTGCTTTATCGTTGACACCTTGTATTTGATTCCACAGTTGACATAGCGTTATTCTATATACGGATGGCCGCTTCCCACTCTTCGCGCTCTATCTCGAGAACAGTTAATTGTATAAAATATCACTTGAGACCAAATTTGTAGAGAATTTTATGCTCTACAAGTTTTGTAATAGCTTAAAATATCATTCAAAGTATAGGAAACAAGATATTTGCAATAAACCGATTTTCGCGACGTTTGATCTTAAATACTCGTATCTTGACTCACGAACACGCGATCCTATGAGACATTTGAGCTAACTTTTAGAATATTAAAACAAAGATTTATACAAATTTTCAGCTTTCGGACTCTCACTCCGAGGTTTACCCTTTTTAATGTTCCGTACGGAACACTTATAAGACAACTTAGGTGTCTGTCTGTCCGCCTGTCTGTCACACCCGATTTTCTCCGATTGTCATAGAAAGTTGAAATTTCGTAATAATATAAGAATTGATGGCCTCATCAGAGCCATGTAGTTTTAAAAGTTAAATTTTGACTTAAGGGGTTAGTTTTGGGGGGTGAAATCGGAAGCGAAAAAAAAATTTTTTACTAGGTCATCGAGTGTGGTGTCAAATGAAAGCTTGTGAAAACACGAGTAAAAAATATATACATAATGTAATACTTGCGCGCACTTTTCTTTGTATTATTTTTAAAAAATCACGAAAAATCGCTGTCCCCCCGCCTTATCTGGAGAAGTACTTATCGAAAAATTTTGAAAAAATTCTAGAATATTCTCCAAGGGGTGTAGATTGAACGAAAATTATCACGAGTGCATTATCTTTAATAATTTATCTGGTATATAAAAAAAAACAAAAATTTCAAGGTCAACAATTTTCAGTAAGGATTGGAAACAAACTTTGTTGAAAACTCATTTGGGGTGTGTTTTGTGAACTCACTGATCATTTTATACCTCTGTAACAAAATTTTTTATTTTAAAAGCAATCAACGTACGGAACACTAATTGCGTAAGTTCAACTTGCACTTGACCGGTTTTTTTCTTCTTATATGACTGCACAATTGTACTATCAAAAACATATATGTGATTATAAAACGTAAGCATTAAAGTTTGCCTACATTAATAATTGTATTTCATGAAATTAAATACGTCTCTAGTCTTAATTGTAATTTTATTGCCGCGTGTATATATTTATTCGACTAAGTTTCTATTCATTCAAAATTTAATATACTCTTTAGATCTCACCTAAAGTTCAGAGTCTGAAGTCTGGTATTTATTATTTATTAACAATGACTACAAAAGATAATACGGGTATTTCTTCTTTAATGAGAAAAATAATTCAGTTGGAATAGTCTCAAGATTTTTTGTTTGTAAAATAATAAATTATTTAAATGAGGTATCGGGTTTGTTTTGCAATTTGCTCAAAAAAGTTTAATTATCTTTGCAGTAGTTTTTTGGAGAAGTTGTAATAGTAAAGGACTTTCTTTTTATTGACAATGCGTGTGTATGTAACTTCGATAAGTCTTGTTACCGAGAAGATAGTATATTTTCATGAAAAGTTATGTCGTTATAATTATCTTCTTCTTCTTCAAGTGCCATATCCGATACGGATATAGGCGACCCTGTCGGCTTTGCCTGTGGTTGGTGCCTTTTTAAGTGTTCCACAAACAAAGGGGACTTACAGTTTAATGCCAGTTCCGAACAGCCAACTTGAGACTGCTTTACTAGTCACGATACTACGGGTGGTTTGCCATTGCCTTCCCGAGAGAGGCGACTGTCACGTTGTAGAGAAAGTTTAGGATAACATCCTTTTTGACTGATATCCTTCATTTATTTTAACTTTTTAATTTACCATAAGCAGTGAAGAAACATCCATAAATAAAAATATAGTTATGTCAATATTGTTTTTGTTTATATATTATCGATTATTTACAAAGTAACTATCCAAGTGCCGAAATTGCCATCCTGGGCGACTTTAATGTCCACAATATCAACTGGCTCAAATATTCAAATACTACCGACGAACAAGGTCGTGAAGCTGAATCATTCTCAATCAGTTATGGCTTAACTCAGCTTATTGACGAACCAACACGGATCCCTGATCGAGACGGGGAGTTCGCCAGTCTTCTTGATCTGTTTTTAACCACCAATCCGGAGATTTACACGGTCACCGTAAATCCGCCGTTAGGTTCTTCCGACCATAAACTGCTTTCGACATCGAGTATCCTGCCAATCAGTGACAGAGAGGCGCCTAGGCCGCGCAAGATTTGGCACTACAAATCTGCTAAATGGGAAGATCTCATGGAATACTTTCGAACTTTCCCTTGGATGGACGTTTGTTTTCGATCCGATAACCCATCTGACTGCGCCAGGGAGGTCTCCGATGTTATTTTGGCTGGTATGGAAGCTTACATCCCTTTTTCGAAGAAATGCTCCTCCAACGGCAAACCTTGGTTCGACCGAAAATGCAAAGAAGCTGTTGCTTCTAAACATATTGCCTACCGACAATGGCGTGAAAATCCTAACACCTTAAATCGAAATATCTTTGTTCATGCCCGGAACAGATGCAAAGGAATTATCGACGAAACCAAGGAGGCACACAATCAACGAATTAGAAACAAACTTCTCGCTTGTCCCAACAATTCCAGGTCCTTTTGGGCAGTCGCTAAGGCAGTTAGTCAAAACTTTACCAAATCCACCATACCACCACTTACACGGCCAGATAATTCCATTGCAACCACACCTGTTGAGAGAGCGAACTTGTTGGCTGAACTCTTCGCTTCACATTCTACTGTCGATTTCCAAGGAAAAACACCACCTACTATTCCCATATTGCAGTCAAGGATGCCCGATGTTGTCTTCTGACAGCGCATCATAAAGCGTATTTTAATGAAGCTAGACACCAAGAAGGCTTCTGGCGCTGACGGAATACCTGCCATAGTTCTCAAAAACTGTGCAAGGGAACTAACACCAGTTTTCTGTAGACTTTTTAACCTATCCTACAGAAAGGGAATATTTCCGTCCTGCTGGAAATGTGCCACGGTTCAGCCGATACCTAAAAAAGGTAAGAAGACCTTGCCAAATAACTACCGACCAGTTGCACTACTTTCAATAATATCGAAAGTCATGGAAAAGGTTATCAATGAGCATCTTCTAAAATATCTTGAACGATTCAATATTATTAGCGATCACCAATATGGTTTTCGTAAACATAGATCAACAGGAGATCTTCTGACTTATGTAACACATGTTTGGAACAACGCAATTGAACACTTTGGAGAATCGCGAGCGGTTGCTCTTGACATATCCAAGGCATTCGACTGTGTTTGGCACGATGGACTGTTGGCTAAGTTGCGCTCTTATGGTATGTCTGAAAGGTTCTGTTTGTGGCTCTCATGTTTCCTCAGAGAGCGTTCTTTACGAGTGGCGGTCGACGGATTTCTTTCTAACACCCTCACTATCAACGCCGGTGTGCCCCAGGGCTCCATACTGTCTCCTACTCTCTTTCTCATTTACATTAACGATCTGCTGGAAAAGACCGGGAATCCAATCTATAGCTTTGCAGATGACAGTACGCTTGTCTCTTCATTCACCTTGAACGCTCGGACATCGGCTGCTCAGGCGAATATCCGCAGACAGCAGGAGGTCGTTCAACTTAACAAAGACCTGGAAGAAATTCTATCTTGGGGTGACAGTAACCAAGTGGAATTTAACGCTACAAAAACCCAAGCGGCAGTTTTTTCTAAAAAAGTTAACGTTGCTGAACCCGACATAGTTATGTCGGGGCACTCCATTCCCCTAGCATCGTCGCTCAATTTGTTGGGCGTTAGTTTGGGAGCAAATATGTCTTGGCATGAACATGTTGCAGGCATAGCAAGGAGAGCTTCTCAAAAATTGGGAATATTATTTAGAACCAGAAAGCTTTACACCCCACAACAACTGTTAATTCTTTACAAAGCCCAAATTCGACCAACTATGGAATACTGCTCCCACGTTTGGGGCTCCGCTCCCAAATATACACTGCATTTGTTGGATTCTGTTCAGAGAAGAGCGGTCCGTCTGATTGGGGACCCGGAATTGACCGGCGGCCTTGATTCGCTGGAACATCGAAGAACGGTTGGCGACTTGAGTCTGTTCTACAAGTATTTTTATGGAAAGTGTTCGAAGGATGTAGCCCGCTTAATTCCTCCCAAAGCGGTGCATGTTAGAAATACACGTCGCGCTGGTGCTTCGCTTCCGTATGAGGTTCAGCTTGTTACTCCGCGTACGACGCTTTTCAAGCAATCTTTTATATGGAGAACGTCATCCCTTTGGAATAATTTGCCCAGCGCTGTGTTTCCCACCGAATACAATTTGCAGCGATTCAAGAACAACGTGAATCGCTTTTTCCGCACTCGTGCCGCTCCTGGGGCGCTTTAGGGACTTCCCTGCAGCACGTGTGCTAGACCAATAAAAAAAAAAATATATATTATATTGAATATAACTTTTTATAATCGTTTGGTTATTTACAGCATCTACAATTTCGTAAGCATCAACGTCAAATTCTGATTCATAAACCTCTTGAATTCCATGATGCTAGACGAGTTTAATTTAGTTCACTCGTAAATCCACTTTTCTTAAGAATTTAATGAAATTGAAATACGATGTTAATATAAATGTTTTTTATTTAATTAAAAAAAAATTGACCGATTGCGAATCGAGATATTCATAATTAAAGTGCACCTAATTAATATGCATTAGGCAAATAAAGTACAAAAAAAGGCATAGTTTCATGTATATCTTAAGAACTCCTCTTACGAATTTTTTAAAACACAAATATTTAGTAAACAAAAAATTAGAAAAATTTTGAAATAAAAATATATTTTTTTATCGCTTTGTAAAAAAGGTATAAATAGTTAAAGTTGATATTTATTTAAAAGAATAACTTTGTAGTGAGGGACAAATCCCACAGTTTGACAACGCTGTATGTCGTCATATTTTACGCGTTAACATTCAAACAGAATTTAAAATAGTTAACTTTTAAATAGAAATTCATTTGTAGAGTAAATAATTTATTGAATAAATACAATATATTTATCAACTTTATCTATAACACAGCCCCACAAAAAAAAAGTGGGGTATACTTTTGATGCGATATATCAGATCCGTAGTATTTTTGCCCGCTGATCACGAATCTGACGTCAGAATATCGCCATCACATCTCAATTTTTTTTCTAACCTCAAAAAATAGGTAAAAATTAGTAAAAATTAAGAAAAATATACTCCTAAAAAATTGATTCAAGCTTTTTCATAAATCCAAAGATGTATTAATATGTATGCGGACACGCTAAGCTAATATTCATCGGTTGGATTGAGCCATACAGTTCTGAGATTGGATTTGCAAAATTCAAGATGGCAGATGTTTTTCGCGCCATTTTGAACGCCGAGAAAATTCATCGGTCGATTTTTATTCTTCTTCTACCTGCATCCAGGGCACCTCCACGTGGTGACGGTGGGCAACGGTGTTACTCCACTAGCCAGCAGAGTCCCTGGATAACGGCTTAGATGCCGTCATGGCAGGTAGAAGAAAGAGAATTACGATGCAGGGACTCGGAAACCCAGTATCGGCGGTTGGTCAGGGTGGGAAAGCGGGCCCGCAGCCGTCGTCATCCAGCGACCGTAGCTCTTCATGTGTGGGTGACTTGGCTCATGTGGAATATAATGCTACAAGAAAACGGTCTCTCGGTACAAGGACTTTTCATAAGTGCGATAAAAATAGTGATTCATTTTGTTATATTTGCTGTCAACACGTATTGAGTAAAATGGGGTCACCGATAACGGATAAGATTAAAACCTTATATAAGGATTGTTTTAAAACATTGAAATACAGCACCAGGATACAGATTGGGTTCCCCACATCATTTGCAGTTCTTGCAAAATCATGTTGTACATCAATAAGAAGGCGATTAAATATTCCAGACCAGCAATAGGGAATAGACCATACAGTGAAAATGATTGCTACTTTTATATGAATGTTGTATCTAGGCATAACCGAAAAAATAAAAGCACTATTACTTATAACGATGTTTCGACAGTAACAAGATCAACTAAACTAATTCCGCCTCCTGAACCACTTGATGGTGATGTTATGGAAATAAATGATTTCACCTTATCAGTTAATGCCGAAAACATTGAGACTGTCGAAAAAGATTCAAACACTGTTACTAACGAATGTTCTAGTGACAACCTATCATATACTAGTGACACAGATAAAGAATTTCTACCATACAACCGTAAACCAGAACCAATACTCGTATCACAGTCAGAACTTAGTGATCTAGTCAGAGATTTAGGCTTATCCAAAGATGGTTCAGAGCATCTTGCTTCTTTTTTAAAGAAAAGACATTTACTTAAGCCAGAAGTTACGATTTCTTATTATAGAAACAGAGATGAAGAATTTCGAAAATATTTCACAATGGACGAGGAATTGTCACTTTCATATTGTACCGATGTAAAAGGTCTAATGGATGAATTTCAAAATAACTCATACGATCCTGAAGAATGGAGACTGTTCATTGATTCTTCTAAACGGAGCATTAAGGTAGTTTTGCTGCATAATACCAACGTTTACGCTCCCATTCCGATTGCTCATTCCACAGTTATGGAAGAGCAATATGAAAAAATGAAGCAGCTTTTGATAAAAATAAAATATGCTGATCATAACTGGAAAATTTGTGGAGATCTGAAAATTGTAACAATATTGCTTGGCCAACAGTCAGGGTTTACACTTTATCCCTGTTATAAATGTCTGTGGAATAGCAGAGACAGGGAACGTTATTATAAGAAAAAAATTCGCCCAACAAGAGAATCGTTCACTCCTGGTGAAAATAATGTATTGTTTCCACCATTGGTAGATCCAGGAAAAGTTCTTATTCCCCCGCTTCACATTAAGCTTGGACTTATGAAGCAATTCACGAGAGCATTAGATACAAACGCCCATGTTTCAAATATTTACATAAAAAATTTCCGAAATTTTCTGAAGCTAAAATTAAAGCAGGCGTATTTGACGGGCCACAAATAAGAAAATTGTTTTAAGATTCATTATTTGTTACTAAAATGAATAAAGTTGAAAAAGCTGCTTGGCTTAGTTTTAAAGAAGTCGCAACAAACTTTTTGGGAAATAATAAAAGTCCTAAGTACAAAGAAATAGTCGAGAAAATGGTAAAAACATTTTCAAACATTAGGTTGCTTAATGAATCTAAAATTACATTTCCTGGACTCCCACATCGATGATTTCCTAGATAATCTTGTTGACTACAGTGAGGAGCAAGGGGAACGTTTTCACCAAGATCTGAAAATTATCGGTATCAAGGACGATGGGATGACCATATGCTAGCGGACTATTGCTGGTCGCTAAAAAGAGAAACAAGTCCTCAAAAGCGTTTGGGCAGAAAGCCTTTGAATAGGTCATTCGCGGAAAAAAGAACAAGATACAGCCAAAAAAAGGAAAGTTAGGCGCGGGTCTAACCTTCGCAATTCTAGGGCTTAAGGGTCTACTATTTGAGAGTATATGGTTTAAAAGTCCTGGTTTTGAGTTTATTGGGTCTCATTTTTAAAGTTACAGGGTTATTGAGGTCTATTTTTTGAGGTTACAGGGTGTGGGAGTCTAAGGTTTCAGGGTTTAGGGTTTAAGAGTATCAGGTTTGAGGATTCCCCAACTGTATACCAAATTTGGTAGGAATCGGTTGGTTTTCAAAAATGTTGTCCGCCATCTCGGATCCGCCATTTTGAATTTTGCAAATCCGACCTCAGATTCATGATCAGCAACCCAAAAAACCCCCGTGTACCAAATTTGGTAAGAATCGGTTGAATTTTAATTTGAATTCGTTTTTTTTGCATTCGAGAAGCACTATATCTGTCTGATTTATTGAGGTTAGAAAGAAAACAGAACTGTATGGCTTAATCCAACCGATGAATATTAGCTTAGCGTGTCCGAATATATATTAATACATCTTTGGATTCATGAAAAAGCTTGAATCAATTTTTTAGGAGTATATTTTTCTTAATTTTTACTAATTTTTACCTATTTTTTGAGGTTAGAAAAAATTGAGATGTGATGGCGATATTCTGACGTCAGATTCGTGATCAGCGGTCAAAAATACTACGGATCTGATATATCGCATCAAAAGTATACCTCACTTTTTTTTTTGTGGGGCTGTGTAATCAAAGTGCATATAATTAACATGCATTAGGCCAATGAAGTACAAAAAAAGGTATAGTTTCGTGTATATCTTAAGAACTTTTCTTACGCATATTTTAAAACACAAATATTTAGTAAACAAAAAATTAGAAAAATTTTGAAATAAAAATATATTTTTTTATCGCTTTATTAAAATGATATAAATAATTAAAGTCGGTATTTGTTTAAAAGAATAACCGCGTAGTGAGGGACAAATATCGCAATTTAACAACGCTGTATGTCGTCATATTTTACGCGTCAACATTTAAACAGTATTTAAAATGGTTAACTTTTAAACAGAAATTCATTTCTAGATTAAATAATTTTTTGAATAAACACATTATATTTATCAACTTTATCTATAATCATCAAATAAAAATATTAAATGTGTTAATTAAAAATTTGAATTTGTATCTTTATATTTATTGTTTTTTTCTTTAGTACATAAAAGATTTATATTTAACAAAAATATGTTTGTAGGTTCAATAACACAGGGCAACAAAAAAATATTTTTGTTTTGGTGCCTGGGATTTTAGAGCTGATTTTAACTATATTTGGGACGCTAAATCTATACATGCAATCCGTTTTTCTCTATCAGCTCTACCTTTTTAGATACATCAACTTAGCAACCAATGTAGTTTTTATTCAATATATTCATTTATGAGAGTTCTAAAATTATTATATATTCATTAATGAAGGTACAATGGTTTTATTGTCAGTCTGTAATTGAGTAAATTCCAGGTAAATCTATAAATAGTGGAACCATTGCCTATCAGGTACCTGAACTGACCCTTTTAATCACCTAACTCGGGTAAGTCTCGTCAGTTTGTGCGTTCTTACTAATGAGAGTAGATCGAATTCGGCGTGTTATTTTATGTTAAGAAAAGAGTGTTTTTGTATTATTGAATAGAATTAAAATGAGTTCAGGTTCCAGTTCAAGAAGAAGTTGTGTAAATCAACCTGTTGTGTTTTGCTATATATGCGGAGAATACATGTTTCAACAAAACAGACAAACTATTACTGACTTTGTAAAGCGAGCGTATCTTGGATACTTTGGAGTTAAGCTTGGTGATCAGGACAAAACGTGGGCCCCGCATCTCGTATGTAAAACTTGTACAGAGCATTTACGGCAGTGGACTACCGGGAAAAGAAAATGTCTAAAATTCGGCGTACCAATGGTTTGGAGAGAACCAAAAAACCACTTCAATGATTGTTATTTCTGTTTAGTAAATACTAATGGAATCAATCGAAATAACCGCAGTAAGTGGACTTATCCCAATTTAGACTCGGCAATACGCCTTATCCCGCACTCAGATGAAATACCGATTCCAACATTTCATCAGCTACCACATATCTCTGATGACGAATATTTTCCCTCTGATCGCTCTTCTGATGCTAATAAAAGTTCTGATGCTAATGAAACTAACAGTGACTATGAGGGGACGTCATCAGTTCCTCAAAAACGCTTCAATCAAAATGAATTAAATGATCTGACCAGGGATCTCAATTTATCGAAAAAAGCTTCTGAAGTACTGGCTTCTAGGTTGAACGACAAAAATTTACTGGAACAAGGAACCAAAATTACCTTTTACCGTACAAGAGAAAAAGATCTGCTACCATTCTTTTCTCAAGAAGACAATCTTATATTTTCTCACGAAATTAGGGGACTCATGAAAGAAATGGTACTTTCTGAATATATTCCAGATGATTGGCGCCTATTTATTGACAGTTCAAAGCGAAGTTTAAAATGTGTCCTTCTACATAATGGGAATAAATATGGTTCAATACCACTAGCTCACTCAACGAAACTGAAAGAAGAATATAATACCATAGCTTTGGTCTTGCAGAAGATAAAGTATTACGAACATCAATGGATGATTTGTGTAGACTTAAAAATGGTAAACTTTCTTCTTGGGCAGCAAAGTGGTTACACGAAATATCCGTGTTTCTTGTGCCTCTGGGATAGTAGGGACAAAACACACCACTGGGTTAGAAAAGATTGGCCTCAGAGAGAAAACATGGACGTTGGGGAAAAGAATGTCATTAACGACGCTTTGGTTGAAAGAGAAAAAATCATACTTCCTCCGTTACATATAAAGTTGGGCTTAATGAAGCAATTTGTAAAGGCTCTTGATAAGAATGGGTCTTGTTTTGCATATATAGGGGTAAAAATGCATCAGTTGAGCACAGAAAAACTCAAAGCAGGGATATTTGACGGCCCACAAATAAGACAATTAATTAAGGATCCTGCCTTCATAAATTCAATGAATCAAGTTGAACGAGAAGCTTGGACATCATTTGTTGCAGTTGTAGAAAATTTTCTAGGCAAACATAAAGCTCAAAACTATGTTGAAATGGTTAACAAGATGCTTAATAGTTTCAAATCCTTAGGATGCAATATGAGTATTAAAATACCCTATTTACACAGCCACTTAGACCGTTTTCCAGAAAATTTAGGAGACATGAGTGAGGAACAAGGTGAAAGATTTCACCAAGATATTAAAGTTATGGAGGACCGCTACCAAGGAAGATGGGACATGCACATGATGGCAGATTACTGCTGGAGTTTAAAAAGGGACTGTTTAAAAAAACATTCAAGAATGTCGCGGAAAAGAAGCTTTCCAAGTGTTGAGTGACTATTTCATTTCTTCAATGTTTTTTTTTTGTTTGTAAGTACGACATAATATTGTATTTTGTATAACTAAAATAAAAATTTCGTATCTACTTTTGTTTACTACACTTACGGATTTGAGTTACAATAATGTAACTTATATTTCTCTAAAATTGTATATCTTAAAAATTTGAGCTCCTAGGTACAAATGAATACGTTATTTGAATTGAGGACATCCAATTGATATAGAATCAGCTCAAAAAACCTCGACACCAAAACAGCTGTTCCCCTGTGTAATTTTTCAATATTTTAAGTTAATATGATATTTATTTATCAACACTGTTACATATCCATTCAAAACAATATTAAATATATATTAAAAAATGATTTTATAAATCTTCTCCGTAAAACTGAATAAAAAATTAATGATACTAGTGATAAATAAATAAAATACTATAAACTATTTGTAAAAAAATTGATTACTTTATTTACTACTCGCGTATCTTTGGTTTGGTTTGCCATTTTCTTTTCGACTAGATAATAATTGTACTATTCCTGTAGAACCCAATTTACCGTAAGCACTTTTTGGATCTTTTAAAGTTATGTATTCAGATGCAATTCTTTTAGTCATAATATGAAATAATACTTTTTTAAGGCATTAATTATAGCAATATCAGTTTTCCCATGACGCACTCTTCATGTAGTACGTAATTTGTAATTAACTGTTCTTTCTTCAAAAACTCATTTGCCAAATTCTCAAGGATTTTAACGTCATATATCGTTTGGTCCTATTTGAAATAAATCATGCGCTAACTTTCCGAGCTTAAACATTTCTGAGCCTTTTCGGTCAACAAAGCTTTTTTTTAAAAAGATTTACTGTGTCCGAAACAGCAGCAATATTTTTAAAATCTTCGAACATTGCAAAATTAATTATATCTTGAATTATGAATATATGAATCAAAACGTGCATTGTGGGCAGCAAGTACGCAAGATTGTGGAGAAAAATTTAAAAACTTTTGGAACGAAATTAATGCTTCCTTTAGAGTGATTGTTTTGATAGGTTTACCATATAAATACAGGTCGCCATTAATATGTTCGAAGCTCGTAACTTTGATAACGTGGTAATTAATCGGTTGCGTAGGCCTAATATAAACATTGAATGTTTTATCCCGATATTTCGCCGCTATTTGCAAAATATCAGCTGTACTTGAAAATCCCGATGTTTCTAAATCGAAATACACTAACCCACGGCCCTCGGATGTAATTGAAACAATATTCAATATATTAGTTAGCGCTTGAGGATTAATAATGTCACCAGTATGATAAACGTCCATCTGCAGTCCACAATTTGATTGGTACTGTACCCCTTCAGGTTTTTTTTTAATTTTTTTCTCGTAGCCTCTAACCAATAAATTTATAAGTTTTTTCGTTGTAGGCAAATTAGCTCTTGATGCTCTGTTTTCTTATATCATCTTTTCTTGCCATATAAGATCTTGTATGTTTCCCAGGGGGTATATTGATGAGCTTTGCAAATTTGTCTTTATGTCGCAATTAATTATAATCAAAAGGCATTTTTTATTTAAATTATATTTTTTTTTAAATTTTAAATAGAAGTAATACGAACAGTAAACATTCACTACGTATAATAAATATTACCATATTAACGTCATTGTATAGAGCAGGTGTCGGCAACCTATGGCACGCCAAGCAAATTTGAATGGCACGCGTACCTATTCAAAGTTTACACATTAATTCTGTAATCTGTGACATGTTTCGAAATTAAGTAAATAATCGAAGACAGTATGACTTTAACAATACAAACAAAAACGATATATTATATAGGTCACTAGGTATTATTACCAAAAACTACAAAATATATATTTTGTAATTCATAATTTTACTGAATGCATTGGTTTGGCTTTAATTTCGGCAAGTATTAAAGACGGTAAGCCTCAAAATATAAGCCTAGGCAAAAACACAAATAAACGTCCTCAATTCAGATTAAAAGAGCCGCTATAAGGCGGTTTTTGTTTGACTTGACTTCAATCATTCCGACGCGCGCCGCAACTCTTTTTATATTGCCGAACTTTAGTTTTTGTTAGATTTAACTTCTAGGCGGCCCTTTGATTGCAATGGGCGCGTTGTAGATAATAATTTTTGTTCCAAGAAATTTAATAAACGTAATTATTGGAATTTTCTGGAAACATTATTTTTCTATTTTTAAGCGGCTACACGTTTGGATCATTTAGTATAGAAGTAACATCCGTTCCAGTCAATAGTCGTCGAAAAATTTAAAAATTAAAGTTACGTTGCGTTATGGCCGCGAAGAAACAGAAGGTAGACGTTCGATCATTTCAAACTTCATGGACAACAGATTACGGTTTTATACAGCAAAACGATCGGGCCATTTGTGTTCTATGTCGGGAAAGCGTAGTTTTTCCGGACATCTAGTGTTCAACGACATTTCCAGATAAAACATGAATCGTCATTTAAAGATAACGCTGATAAAAGGGAGGCAATACAAAGAGCAAGTAAACAATACGAGAAACAGTCAACATTCTTTAGCAAAGTTTTCCAAGGAAAAAATAAGTTAACTGAATGCAGTTTCAAAATTGCACAATCGTTGGCACAAAAGGGTAGGCCGTTCACTGACGGAGAATTTATAAAGCAAACGTTTTTGAGTACTGGCGAGATTTTATTCGACGACTTGCCCAATAAGGATACAATATTGGTCAAGATTAGAGATATACCGGCATCAGCGCGGACCATGGTGAGACGAATTACCGAAATGACACAAAATGTCCAAAAACAGCAGAGGGACGCTATCAAACGGAGTTTTGTATTTAGTGTAGCATTGGATGAAAGTGTCGATATTAATGACATTGCCCGTCTGGCAATCGTTGCGCGATACTTCGATGATGGCAGTGTGTATGAAGAGCTGATTTGATTTAAATAAAATTTTTTGCGTAACGACAGATGGCGCTCCTGCTATGATTGGGAGACATAAAGGATTTGTTTCCCTTCTTATTGAACGCATTGGTCGATCAGTTTTGAATTTTCATTGCATAATTCACCAAGAGAGTTTGTGCGCTAAAATCCCCGCTGGAAGTTTAAAATCCGAGATGGATAGGGTGGTTAAAATAGTTAACTACATTGTCGGTCGTTCTTCACTGATCCATAGACAATTTAAGGCGTTTCTGCAGGAAATAGAAAATGCATATTCAGATATACCATTGCACAATAATGTGCGCTGGCTCAGCTGGGGTAAAGTGCTCTCTAGATTTGTGCAATGTCTGGGCGAAATTAAATCGCTCTTGTTGGAAAAAAATTAAGTGGATGCTTATCCTGAACTAGAAGATAAGAATTGGATCTGTATGTTAATGTTTCTGACTGATATTACAAACCATCTCAGTGAACTCAACTTAAAGTTACAAGGTTCATGCAAAACAGTTCTGGATTTATACGAATCCTGGAAATCATTCAAATTAAAAATAGATTTATTTATCAGCGATATTACTACAAACACATATAAATATTTTCCAAATTTAAAAACTTATGTATCCAGTGTCGATGATGGTGCACTAATAGACGAAATTCTTAAATATATGACTAATTTAAAGGAGTTTATCGAGAGGGGTCAGGATTTTGATAAACATGGTCCTATGTTTCGCTTTTTTAATCAAACCTGATTTAATGGATTTTTTCCAGCAGTTGCTTTGACATATCTCTTTTCTCATGGATGGACATTAATAATTTTGATCTTCAATACATTGAATTTAAAAGCTCCGAGTTATGGAACACGAAATTTGTAGAATTAAGAAGGGTATTAGAAGGTGACTGCCAGAACCATTCAAACGAGATACTTAGTTGTTGGATGAGTTTACCAGAGAAATTTATTTGTCTTAAGAAAGTAGCGTTTGCCATTGTTACAGCTTTCGGATCATCATATATCTGTGAACAACTTTTTTCCCATATGAGAGTGTTTTTAAACCCGTACCGAAGCAGGCTGACAACAGACAACTCGGAAGCATGTGTGACACTGAAAATAACCAGACATGAACCGGATATAAGAAAACTCTCTAAAGAACTTCAAGCACAGGGTTCACACTAGGTCCTAGGACTAGTATAATAAAATTATTTGTTAAATGTTAAAATTTTTTTTGTAATTGTACCTTCTAAATGTAATATTTTAAGTTAATTTAAGTTAATTTTTGTTAATTTTAGTTGTAGTAAGTACCTATGTCGGCACGCAAAATGTTGTATGGATGAAAAAAAACTGGCACCCCTTAGTTAAAAGGTTGTCGACCCCTGCTATAGAGCATTCGGTATACGCATTGGTAGCGTTGCCACATTTATTTTCATTAAAAGTATGTGTCTGCAGTAAAAGTTTTCATGTATCGAATACAGTCTCCGACAAAAACAAAATACTATGCCATTGTGTATTTGAAAATTTTTTATCGGACTATACTTTTGGCTCCGATTGTCACGAGTGAACTATCTTAAAAAGCAACATGTTTTTTAACAGTTCCGCGATAATATTTAGACGCAACGTCTTATTAATCCACTTGTATTGTCAACAAGTTTTAAATTTAGAAACTGAGATTAACAGAAAATAAGCCTATTAGAATAAATATCCGAAAATTTGCTTAAAATTATCAAGCTGCTCGGCCATATCTAAACAAATTTACTGTTGAAACTTAACAATAACTTCCTGCTTTCTGAATACAAATTAAGCTTCTTAGCAGAAAATTACCAAATAATGCAAATACTCTCTTGTATAATGAATTATTGTGCAAATTGCTTAGGAACATTGCAACTTCCAATTTTGTAAGTATGAATTTACACTCCTGAAATAATAGAATTCTCCGTCTTGGGTGATTCTGTATGAATGAGAGAGAGCTCCACTTACTATTTAGCCTCTAGATGGAGGAAAATATATGTGAAAAGCAGATATAATGCGGTTAAACTCTAATATAATATATACGGAAAGAAAAGATATATCTTGGCTTAACGGCCCAAGACCTAACTGTAAAAGATATTGGATTAAAAGTACGAGCGCCCGAAGTAATAGACTAGCAGTGCGAGCTACCTATGAAACTCCAAACTAAGGCATGCATTTTTTCACTCCATATCAGAATTTATCAGCCAGCCTAGGTGAACAGGCAAACCATAAACATATCGTAGCAGCAGAAGCTCATAGCCATTCGGCTTGAAGCAGCTAAAACTTTTAATTCAATAGCAAAACACATAACGAAAATGAAAGTTAGTAATTTTCCCATCACTAAAGAATAGAAAACTAACAGTGCTACTAAATAAAAGTAACTGTAAACATGTAATACTAATATCACTATTGGATATGCAGCGATAACTCTAAAAATATAGTTTAGTATTAAGGGAAACAAAGATGCAAAAACAGAAAGAATACTTGCTTGACGGTATTGTTCCGCTAGACCGATATATACCTTCTCGTTTCATATTTACTTCGTTTAGAATTTTCTTGGCTATGAGTTACATGGCCACCTGAACGCGCCATTCTTCCGGAAATCGTAAAGATGGGAGAGGGGCAAAGTACTAAAGGGATGAAAAGAGTAAATCTTTCGATTAATTACGAAATATAATTTCATTCAAATGGCTACCACATCTGGCTTGGCAGTAGTCCATCCTGTCAACCTAATCATCAATATATAACAGATTCTAATACAGCTACAGCCGTCTATCCGTTTCCAAACGTCAAGTTTCTCTATCCGCGATCATATCGTCTGTCAAACCTCTGGAGTTCATGGGTTGACGTATTCCTTCATTCCATGATCTGCCGCGTTTTCTGTTCCCTGGTGCTGTCCATTTTAATAATTTATATGACCATCTGGTTTCATCCATTCTCATGAGGTGGTCAGACCATTTTAAACCTCCAATCTCTATCCTGTCTGTTATTGTCTTTTGTGCCTCCATGGTTCTTCTTATTTCTTCGTTACGCACCCTTTCTATTCTTGATACCCTCGTACCTCTTCTAAGGTAGTTCATTTCGAGAGCATTCACTCTGCGTTTCATTTCTTCATTTAAACTCCAAATCTCGCATCCATATATTGTAAGGGATTCTACGATGGATTTTCCTACGTTTTTTTTTTGTATTTTTGAAATATTTTTTACTCCACCATATACTATTTAAGGCACCTAAAGCTTTCCTTCCTTGTTCCATTCTATGCTTAATATTTTTGGTAGTTATGCCATCAGTGGTTGTTATCGAGGTTCCTAGATATTTGTATTCTTCTACTGTTCGACTTCATCTTGAGCATTGCTTACTATGTTGAATTTTGTCGACGAATGTATTGCCATATATTAGGTTTTGTTTATTTATATATCTTCTATAATATATATAAAATGCAACGTCTCTCTGTCTGTCTGTCTGTCTGTCTGTCTGTCTGTCTGTCTGTCCGTTAGTGACCTTATCACTGGAGAACCACTTATCCGATTTACGTACTTTTTTTTTTTAAAACATACATATGTTCTCTGGCCAGGTTATAGGCTATATTTTATTACGATAATTAGCATAGGGAATGAGCAGTGACGATAATAGTGAATGAAGTCGGAAAAAAGTTTGCTGCGCGTTCCCTTGCAAAACACAGCCTAAACCACTAAATTTGGAACAATATTATGTAGCAGAAAATATCTATAATGTATAATCTATAATATATATAAAATGCAATATCTCTCTGTCTGTCTGTCTGTCCATTAGTGCGTTTATCACGCGAGAACCACTTATTCGATTTACGTGTCTTTTTTAAATTCATACATATATTTTTTGGCCAGGTTATATAGTAATAATAATAATTTATATCTATAATATATGTAAAATGCAACGTCTCTCTGTCTGTTTGTCTGTCCGTTAGTGCGCTTATCCCTCGAGAACCACTTATTCGATTTACGTGATTTTTTAAATTCATACATATGTTCTCTGACCAGGTTTATAGATATATATTTTATTACATCTATAATATATATAAAATGCAACGTCTCTCTGCCTGTCTGTCCGTCCGTTAGTGCGCTTATCACTCGAGAACCACTTATCCGATTTTCGTGTTTTTTTTTAATTCATGCATATGTTTTCTGGCCAGGTTATATAATAATAATAATCTATATAATATACCATATATAAAACGCAACGTCTCTCTGTCTGTCCGTTAGTGTGCGTATCATTCGAGAACCACTCATCCGATTTACGTGATTTTTTTTAAATTCTTAATTTAATATATGTCAAAAAAAATCTATAATATATATGAAACTTAAAGTCTCTCTGTCTGTCTGTCTATCCATTACTGTGCTTAGAACTCAAGAATCACTTATCCGATTTACGTGTTTTTTTTTATAAAATACAAAGGGAATAAACAGAGACAAAATGCTAATATGTAAGAAAAAAATGGAAGTTTAGCAGTAAGCTTGGTAGAAAGACTGAATAGATCGGGGGAATACTTTAAAGAAATACTAAATGGAGATGAAAATGAGTTGAATGAGAAATAGGAAGCAAAATTAACTGAAGGGCATGAGGGGACAAACAAACCCTGCAAAGAAGAAATAAGAAAAATACTCAGAACCCAAAAAAATAAGGCCCCGGGTGGAAATTGTATAACAGCAGAACTGATCAAAGCTGGAGGAGTAGATCTGGAAAATGAAATATGCCGGTTGGTGCAAGAAATATGGGAAACAGAAAAGATGCCAATGAGCTGGAGAGAGTCGCTCATTTGTCCAATATACAAAAAAGGAGAAAAAAAACTATATGTGGTAATTATAGACCAATAGCCTTACTGGATGTCCTGTACAAGATAGTAGTGTTGACTATCAAAAACAGACTAGCAGAGTCTATTCTGGTAGAGTACCAGTGTGGATTCAGGAAAAATAGATCGGTTACAGACCAGATATTTTCGATTAAGCGAATCCAAGATAATAGCTTAAAACAAAATTTGGCACTACACTTGGTCTTTGTGGATTTTCAGAGAAGCATAGGACTCTATGAATACAGGACTCTACAAGATAATGGAAGAATTAAAAAATTCCAAGTAAATTGATTCGCATGGTGAGAATGATCCTGAATGACACATAAAATAGAGTGTTGGTTGAGGGCAAAGTATCAGACAAGTTTAAAGTGAAGAGAGGATTAAGACAGGAGGATCCAGTGTCGACATGTCTATTTAATTTGGTAATAGAGAAGATAATCCGAGAGTCAGAAATAAAAACAAATGGAACGATATACCAACAAACCTGCCAATGCTTGGCCTACGCGGATGATGTAGCAGCAGTAATTGCAAGACCAAGAAGAACCTCAAAAAAGCCATAAGTAGGATAGAAGAAAGGGGAAGGATGAGAGGACTAAAGATAAATGAGGAAAAAAAAAATACATGGAAATTACAAAGAAGAAGGATAATAAAAACAACAAAAGTTTAGATATAATAAACAACTTAGGGAAAAGATATACGTTTGCAAAAGTAGATAAATTTAATTATCTGGGAGTAACAATAACAGAGAGTGGACAAGAAAGGACAGAGATACAAAAAAGAATAGTGAAAGGACAGAGATGTTTGGGGGCAATGAATCCAATATTGAAATCAAAGAATGTATCAAGAAAAGCAAAAGAAAGAATAAATACGACAGTTGTCAGACCCCACGGTGACATATGGATGCGAAACGTGGAAACTGAATGCAAGAGAAAAGGAGACGTTGGAAGTGTGGGAAAGGAAAGCTTTGAGAAGAATCTACGGAGGAAGGAAAAAAGAGGGACTGTGGAGAAGAAGAACAAATTTACGAATTAAAATGCCTATATAAGAAACCCCTTATAAGCCAAATCATAAGAAGCCAGCAATTTAGATGGTTAGGACACCTGGCAAGTATGAAGGAAGAAAGACAGGCAAAGCAAGCCGTAATAAGAGGAGTGGTTGGAAGAAGAGGCAAGGGTAGACCTCGATTTACATGGATTCAGGCAGTAAAGCAAGATCCGGAGTTGATGGGAATCCCGCACTGGGCAAAGCTAAAAGGAGATAAAAAGAAGTGGAGACAAGTATGCAACCAAGCCATGGGCCTCTAAGGCCCCTTGAACTATATAATAATATAAACATAACGAATAATCAGTGACGACAAAGGCGAATCAAGTCCACGCGAGCGGAGCCGCGGGCACAGCTAGTCTGAGATGAAAATGAACTTCTCCTGAAAAGATGATGAGAGCAAGATCGACGTCATTTTTCAACTCATTTGAAGCTTACACAGAGAAGCGATAACGAAGCGGATAGTTATTTTGCTTCAATTTTTGAGTGAATTGGACCTTGTAAGCAAATAATCTTAGATCTTTATGCAAAATTGTCTGCAGAGAAATGCGACTGGTGTTCAGTTGTTGAGATCTGCGACGAGTTGAGGTTCTTGGATTTTCTCGGACATTTTTGTCGGTGCGCACTGGGCGAGCACGAAAATTGGATAGGTTATTAATGAGCATGTCAGTTTTATAAAGTTTCTTTGCGATTTTCCTTACACCAGCCGCTGATATAAGCCAAAATTTCTTTTAAATTTTCGTACATTTTCTGTAACTGCAATTATTTTAAAAGCAAAAATAATTTTTTAATATTTTCCAGCGCTGTTCAAGCGTAAATCAGTCGTTTTCGTATAGTAGAGGTTTCACTAACTGTATGTCAATATTATAGGCGCGCTAGTGTTGACGGGGTCGAAATAACACATAGTTCAAAAAGAAACGAACATCGTACCATACATATTTTCTTTATATCTCGAATGGGCGATAAATATTTACTTTTTTTATACTTAATACATACATAACATATGAAGCTACAACACCTCAATTTAATCCATAGTTTTCAAAATAAAGATGTAGAAAATACCAGGTGTATGTAGTAATTTTGAGTAAGATTTTATTTTCACAATTGTTTCCTGTTTAACCCAAAGCAATATGGATTTTTAAATTTAGATTAGCATTTGCTTTAAATATTGTTTTCTAATTAAAGTTTGATCCACAACCTAAGATGACCAGTAATTGGCTAAAACACAATAATTAGCGGATGGTAAGTCATTGCGAGCGAAAAAAAATCTCATTTAATCTGTTTAACATTATCATACAGAAACTTTAGCAGTTTTTGTCCGCCTGCTATTTTAATTATGACTTATTTTTTAAATTCAAAAAAAAGTTTTCAAAGAAATTTTATCACTATTAAATCTCATCCCTAAAAACTTTGAAAATTGAATTTCGTTTTTAAAGATGTAGGCAATAGTCTTAACAGGCCATTTCAAAGAAGTTCTACAGGCTCTTTCCTATTATAGCACCGTACTAGCCTTGCCCGCGGCTCCGCTCGCGTGGACTTGATTTACTATCATTGCTTATTCCTTATATTACCTAACGTAATAAAATGTATTCTATAACCTGGCCAGAGAACATATGTATAAATTTATAAAAAAAAACATGTAAATCGGGTAAGTGGTTCTTAAATGCTAAGCGCACTAACGGACAGACAGATAGACAGAGAGACGTTGCGTTATATATATATATATATATATATATATATATATATATATATATTATATAATATATATATTATAGATTTTTTTTTATTAATTAAATAATAAGTTAAGAATTAAAAAAAAAAAAACACGTAAATCGGACAAGTGGTTCTCGAATTATAAGCACACTAACGGACAGACAGACAGACAGACAGAGAGATGTTGCGTTTCATATATATATTATATAGTTTATTATTATTATTATTATATAACTTGGCCAGAGAACATATTTATGAATTAAAAAAAAAATACGTAAATCAGATAAGTGGTTCTCGACTAATAAGCGCACTAACGGACAGACAGACAGATAGATGTTGCATTTTATATATATTGTATTTCTTTGTTACATGATCTTGTTCCATATTTAACAGTGTAGGCAACGTATTGCAAGAGAGTGCGCTAGCGGCAAATATTTTTCCGACATGATTCGCTATTATCGTCACTGCTTATTTCTTATATTACCCAACGTAATAAAATATATCCTATAACCTGACCAGAGAACAAATGTATAAATTGAAAAAAAAACACGTAAATCGGATAACTGGTTCTCGAGTGATAAGCGCACTAACGGACAAACAGACAGACAGACAGAGAGACGTTGCATTTTAAATATGTTATAGAAGAATATAGATAACCTGGCCAGAGAACAAATGTATGAACTAAAAAAAAAACATGTAAATCGGATAAGTGATAAGCGCACTAACGGACAGACAAACATACAGAGAGACGTTGCATCTTATATATTATATTCTTTGCTACATGATATTGTTCCATATTTAATGGTTTAGGTAGTGTTTTGAAAGAGAACGCGCTAGCGGCAAACTTTTTTCTGACTTGATTCACTATTATTGTCACTGCTTATTCCTTATGTTACGTAACGTAATAAAATATATCCTATAACCTGGCCAGGGAACATATGTATGTTTTTTTTTAAAAACAAAAAAAAAACGTAAATCGGATAAGTATTTCTCGAGTGATAAGCGCATTAACGGGCAGACTGACAGAGTTGCATTTTATATATATTATAGACAGATAGAAGATTATAGATAACCTGGCCAGAGAACAAATGCATGAGTTAAAAAAAAAAACACGTAAATCGGACAGACAGACAGACAGAGAGACGTTGCATTTTATATATATTATATTCTTTGCTACATGATATTGTTCCATATTTAATGGTTTAGGCAGTGTATTGCAAGGGAATGCACTAGCGGCAAACTTTTTTCCGACTTGATTCACTATTATCGTCATTGCTTATTCTTTATGTTACCGTAATAACGTATATACTATAACCTGGCAGTATGTATTAAAAAATAAATCACGTAAATCGGATAAGTGTTTCTCCAGTGATAAGCGCACTAACTGACAGATAGACCGAGAGACGTTGCTTTTATATATATTATAGAAGACTAGTATATCATAAAGGGAATCTAGTATGTCATAAAAGGGAAAAAATAATTTATTCTTTCGTAAATCATAATATTAGCAGCCGGTTAAGAAGCTCGATTTGATGGAAAATATTGCATTATTCGATGAAATTAGTCATCGTGGTTAACCATTTCTGTAACTTTGGATTTGTTGAGTGGGGAAGGTAATTAAGGTAATCTGTTAACATAAATCTTTATTTAGAAGTTTGTAGAAATCCATTCTATTTTGGGATCCAGTTAGCTAAAGTCTTGCGTTCTCTATCGAGATTTTATATTACTTTTTACAAACTTTTCTAAAGTGGTGGCAATCGATTAATTTTAAGTTTACAACAAATTGGAAAACCAGAGACCTACTTTTTCTTTTTTATTTTTGATTGCAATTTAAATTTTACAACATTTTTATATTCGCAATATATGATTAAAATGAGAATTTTATTGGATAATTTTTATGGAAAGCAGATAGCTCTCGTTTTAAAAACTTTTTCTTTATTAAAAATAAGGTTTTGGTCGTAAACAAAATAGCTCTAACCGAAACATGTTACTGGAACAATTTAATTGGTAACTGTTTTACTAAACAGATGGAAGTAAAATTTGTCTTTAAAAAGTATCCGTGTTTTAACGAATTTGGTTATTGTCACTAAAATATAAATTAGATTAAGTTAACTTCTCGTAAATTATAAATTGATGTACCTCATTTTTCATTTAGTTTTCTTTGAGAAAACTAATCGTTTTCCTTGATATTGTTTATTTACGTCAAGGTGACATAACCTTGTAATTTTCTTAAAATATTTTCCAAATTTTACCAGTATCATGTAAGGAACTAGTACATGATTTCCATAGTACCTTTTCAGTGGATATAATGGAAAACACTTAATTTTCATGGATAGATTTACGATTGATTTGTTAAATAAACAGAATTTTCTAGAACTCTTTCATAATATTTTTGATCAACACTTTCCGAGATAAGGACAGAGATTTTTCGCAATTTTTTTAAAATTAATACAAAGAAAAGTGTGCGCAAGTATTACATTATATATATCTTTGAATTCGTGTCTTTACAAGCTTTCATTTGACACCTCGCTCGATGACCTTGCAAAAAATTTTTTTTTTCACTTCTGATTTTTAATACACTACCCCCCTAAAGTCAAAATTTAACTTTCAAAACTACACGGCCCTGATAAGGCCATCAATTTCTATATTAATGCCAAGTTTTTACTTTATTATGTCAAATAGTTTCGGAGAAAAATCGGATGTGACAGACGGACAGGCAGATGGACGGACAGATAGACAGACACCGAATTGATCCGTATTAACCACTAAAAATGAGATTTAACGGCTGTTAAAGCCTTGCCCACCAAGTGGACCCGGTTTGTAATGCACTGGGATCTCTGTGCCGACTAGCTGAAATTTTGGGGGAATGGTTTAGTTTTAAACTAAAAAACATAAAATGATTAATTAAGATTGGATTAGTAGGTGCAGATATTTGGTTTTTAAAATCTTGTAAGAAATTTAAAGTTTTTTCTAATTTTATTAAGGTTAATTTACCAAAATCAAACATTTCAGAAAAAGTTTCATTCTTTGCTAAACAAAAATGGCTTGACTTAGAAATCAAGAATTTGTACACAAAACGTAGTATGTTAGAAGTAGAATCATACAGCATATTCAAAAAATTAACTTCAGGATTAAACAATATTGAATATGAAGTATGGAGCGAGTTCCAGAGGAAAATGTTTTTAGTTATTGATATTCAATATAAAAAGAAATTCTCTATTCTAAGTAAAAAAATTAAAAAAACTCTTACCGAAGAAGAATAGTCCTCAGGAACTCGTAAACATTGTAGAAAATCATTCATCTCAATCCTTTACACGAAATGAAATTCGCACCTTAAACAAAGGTCTTAACTTTGCAGTATCCCCTCCTACAGATAATTTATCAGAAATAGCTGCTCACATTGAAAGTTCCATTAGTACACTTCCAGAAAATAGTAAATCATTTGTTAGGGAAGCATGCCGCAATCAAATATCGAAAAACATGGTTAACAACACAAATTCTAATTCACGACAAAACATAAAAGTAGTTAAAGGATTGAAAAAGAAAGATGTATTCTACTTAAAAACGGATAAAGGAAATAAGGTTGTTATATTGGATAAGAAAGATTATTTTGAACGAAAGATAATCTTATCGAATCTGGCCCTTATGAAAAGGTAACAAGAAATCCATTACCGAGAATGATATCAGAGGTTAAAAATTCTTTAAAAAAATGTAAGAACCTTGTCTCCGATTCGCTAAAATTTAAATTAAATGCGAGTAATCCGACCATACCAAAATTGTATTGGTTACCCAAGATTCACAAACCTGGAAAAGCAATGCGACCCATTGTTTCATCGGTCGGATCACCCACATATTTAATATCCAAATGGTTATCAAAAGAACTTGAGAAGTTACCATTAAATACTTTCGCAGTGAAGAATTCGTTAGAATTCATTAATAAAACAAAAAATCTAGTTCTTAATGAAGGTGAAGTCTTAATTTCTTTTGATGTTAGTTTCTTTGTTCCCAAGTGTGCCAATTTCACAAACTTTACAATATCTCGAAGAATTACTTAGAATGAATGACTTTGAAGATGAAATTATTCGTGAATACTTAACATTATCTAAACTTTGTATGGAACAAAATTATTTCCAAAATAACAATCAATTTTATGTTCAAACAGAAGGAACAGCTATGGGTAATTGCTTATCACCTTTCATAGCCAATTTGTTCATGAGTAAGTTTGAAATCGAAGTCAGTCAAGAATTCGAATATTTCCCAAGGGTATGGTATAGGTATGTGGATGATATTTTCGCGATTTTTGATACAAATAAAGCAAATATTAATGATTTTGTTTCTAAATTAAATAGCCGGTATGATTCCATTAAATTCACTTGCGAAGTTGAGAACAAAGGACAATTGCCTTTTCTAGATATTTTAATTATTAAAAATAATAATAGATTAGAATTTGATATCTATAGGAAGGACACAGTAACAGATAGATATATTCCTAATGATTCATTTCATTGCAAACAACATAAATTAGCCTCATTACATTTTTTAGTTCATCGTTTAATCACTTTCCCCTCTGAATAGAGTAAACTTTAATAAAGAAAGGAATCGTATTAGAAATATAACTAGAGTTAATGGTTATGACGACGACTTAGTAAATAAGCTAATAAATAGACATAAGTTTAGGTTTAATATTCAGAACTCCACCTTTTTTACACGCGAAGAAAATAACACTAAGTATGTCTCCATACCATATAATCCGAAATATAGCAAGGGACTCAATAGGGTATTTAATAAGGTAGGCCTCACCTTAGTCTATAAGTCATCAGACAATCTGAGGAATATCTTAGGAAATTTCAAAGATAAGATTGCTAATTGTGAGAAAAGTGGAATTTATGAAATTAGTTGTAATGATTGTGACAAAAAAGTATGTTGGGCAAACTAAAAGGTCAATTAAAACACGATTTAAAGAACATTTAGCACACTTAAGATACAATAGAACAGAAAAGTCTAGCATTGCCGAACATGCCCTTGAAGCTGATCATACTGTAACATTAGATAATCTAAGATTAATAAAAAATGTATCTAATAGGAGATTGTTAAACGCATACGAAAGTATGGAAATCATAAAATGTAAAAGTAGTTTAAATAAAGACAGAGGACCTATTCCTTATAGTCCCCTCTACTGGTTACTTGACCGGAATTGATGGCCTTGCCTATGTCATTAGTTCCGCTTGAGTAATTCAAGGGTTAGGCTAAGTATAAATAGGGTAGATTTGTA
>CM032454.1:3647717-3668715 GCA_019049505.1 Pachyrhynchus sulphureomaculatus
AAAATTTTGTAAATTATTTTTCGTTGGTTTTCTTATGATCACTGAAAAACCGCTAGCTCTAAAAAATTTTAGGCTCCAGATCCGAAAAACTAGAAACTTGAGGCTTCAATATCCTTTTTTTTGTTCTCTCTACGACCATTTCCCTCCAAGTTACAGCTCTTTAAAAATCAGCCAAAAATTTTGGATTTTTTTAATATCCCTTAATTTTTGTGACTTTATATATATATATATATATATATATATATATATATATATGTATATACATATATATATATATATATATATATATATATATATATATATATATATATATATATATATATGCGTTTATTTCAATATTAAAGATAAAAATCTTTTTTTTTTGTGGTCTATGTTTCAACTACTGTTACCTGTAAAAGTAAAATATAAACATTAATCTCAATAGAACTGAGACTGCTTAGCCTGTAAAACATTATTTTCAGAATACAACTACTCAAAGAAAATTGCCATTTCTCAAGGATATCGTTAAAAACAATACAAAACTGTTTGTTAGCTTTCTGTTAATGGTATTTTAAGCATTGTATAAAACAAAAGTAAGTCAAAACTTCTTTATTATTTAAAAAACAAATATAGCTAGGTAGAGAAACAATTAAAAAAGTTTAAGAGGTTTTTAAAACTTGATTAATTGCGAGGGCACAACATAATTCTAGCTCTTTAGTTTCATGCATGATTTATTATTTATTATTTCGTAGGAGTTAAACTTAGAACGTAGAACTGATTTCAAACGTTAATTATTCATCCCGGGGTAAACATTTATTATTAATGGAAATCTCGGCAATAATAGGTTTACGTAAGCAAAGTCGGCAAAAGTTTTTATTTTCCTTGTTAAAGGAAATTATTGTATCCGTAAGAAACTCAAAAAGTTTTTACTTTTTTATCACGTTTTAGCCTTCCTAGATCAGGAAAAACATAGTTACTTGTTTGCGTCGACCTATCTGTCTGCTGATATATACATATATATATATATATACATATATATATATATATATATATATATATATATATATATATATATATATATATATATATATATATATATATTTACAGTCCCTGGCCAAATTATTAGACGCACTGCAAGATTTCATGTAAAATATTAATTACCGAGTGATATTGTACCGTTTTATTATTTTAAATTGATTTGTTTTTAGTGTTCCGTACGGAACACTTATAAGATCACTTCGGTGTCTGTCTGTCTGTCTGTCTGTCTGTCTGTCTGTCTGTCTGTCTGTCTGTCTGTCTGTCTGTCACACCCGATTTTCTCCGAAACTATTTGACATAGAAAGGTGAAATTTGGTTATAATATAGGAATTGATGGCCTCATCAGAGCCATGTAGTTTTGAGAATTAAATTTTGACTTAAGGGGATAGTTTTGCGGGGTGAAGTCGGAAGCGAAAAAAAAATTTTTTTACTAGGTCATCGAGTGTGGTGTCAAAATGAAAGCTTGTGAAAACACGAGTAAAAAAATATATATATAATATTATACTTGCGCGCACTTTTCTTTGTATTATTTTTAAAAATTCGTGAAAAATCGCTGTCCCGGGCCTTATCTCGAAAAGTACTTATCAAAAAATTTCGAAAAAATTCTGGAATATTCTCCACCGGGTGTAGATTGAATGAAAAATTATCACGAGTGCATTACCTTTAATAATTTATATGGTATATAAAAAAAAAACAAAAATTTCAAGGTCATCAGATTTCAGTAAAGATTGGAAACAAACTTTGTTGAAAATTCATTTGGGGTGTGTTTTGTGAAGTCACTGATCATTTTATACCACTGTAACATAAATTTTGACTTAAGGGGTTCGTTTTGAGGGGTGAAATCAGAAGTGAAAAAAATTTTTTTTTACTAGGTCATCGATACATATATATATATACATATATACTTTTCGGGATAAGGTCGGGGACAGAGATTTTTTAAAGAAATACGAAGAAAAGTGTGCGCAAGTATTACATTATATACGAGTATATATATATATATATATATATATATATATATATATATATATATATATATATATATATATATATATATACATATATATATATATATATATATATATATATATATATATATATATATATATATATATATATGTATATATATACATATATATATATATATATATATATATATATATATATATATATATATATATATATATATATATATACTCGTATATAATGTAATACTTGCGCACACTTTTCTTCGTATTTCTTTTAAAAAATCGCTGTCCCCTACCTTATCTCGAAAAGTACTGATCAAAAAATTTTGAAAAAATTCTGGAATATTCTCCACGGGGTATAGATTGAACGAAAATTATCACGAGTGCATTACCTTTAATAATTTATTTGGTATATAAAAAAAAAAAAAAAAATTCAAGGTCACCAGTTTTCAGTAAAGATTGGAAACAAACTTTGTTGAAAACTCATTTGGGATGTGTTTTGTGAAGTCACTGATCATTTTATACCACCCTAATAAAATTTTTTATTTTAAAAACAATCAACGTACGGAACACTAATTGTGCAAGTTCAACTTGCACTTGACCGGTTTTTTTATTTTTATATTATCCAATCAATTACCTATTTATTTGACATAAATAAAACAGCATTAATTTAGAAAAGCATAAGTTTATTAAGTTTTAAAGAAAAGTGAAATTAATGTTAGTAAAAGTCAATATTTAGTTGAGCCACCTTTAGCCGCTATCAAAGCTTTAATTCTGCGCGGCATGCTATCAATGCAAGATTGTACTGTCTCCTGCATTTGAGGATGATGATTCCACACATGAATAATCTTTTCTAGGAGCTGGGTTTTGTTGGTAATCACATCTTTAGCCGCTTCTCTTTTCATCAGCTCCCACACATTTTCAATGGGGTTCATATCAGGGCCAATCCAATAGAGGGATATTTTTTTCTGCCAAAAAAGCTTTAACAGATCGAGCAGTTTGGCAGGGAGCTCCATCTTGCATGAAAGTGAATGGTTCCCCATTTGGAAACCATTCTCTGAGCTGCGGAATCAACCGATTTTGTAATACTTCTTTGTACTGATCTTGCCTCATTATTCCTTTGACGACGTACAGACGTCCAGTGCCCTTGCCGCTGATGACTGACCAAATCATCACTTTGGTGGGATGTTTAACCGTCGGGACGACACAATCAGGATGAAACTTTTCTGCATGACGACGACGCACATACTGAGCTTTATTCTGCAAAATTTCGAATGTGCTTTCGTCACTGAAGTAGACCTGTCAAAAATAGGAAAAATATATAAACTTCCATGTTTATTTGCTTTATTTAACTGAAAATGATAATAATGTATCAATTATTGATTAAATTGCTGTATCTTACCGATCTCCAGAAGTCCACATCTTTGTCTTGCCATTGTTTGGCCCACTTCAGGCGCTTTGCTTTCATTGCAGCTGTTAACTTGGGCTTCCTGGCGGGGCGACAGGCCTTAAAATCTAATTCTTTCAATTTTCTTCGAACAGTGCGCTCAGAAGCATTTACGCTAGCATCTTGGAGTTGTGATTTTATTACCTTTGTGGTAGCAAATCTGTTTTCTACACAAATTTTCTTCAAACATCTCTCTGACCGTGGAGTGAAAATTGGTTTTCTACCGCATCTTTTCTTTCTTTTCGGGCTTAATTCCTTCCCTGACTCAATTTTCTTTTTTATGCGTCGTACACTAGCTTCAGAAACCTCTAATCTTCGTGATATCTCTCGGTTTGTAAATGTTTTCGCAATCACAAGGGCCTTCACTTCAGCTTTTTTACGTGGTGAAAGATCGTCTTTTCTACCCATAATGAAAATAGTCCAATTACTTTTTTAAAACACTGCATACAAAATAAACCAATAACTGAGTAGTATAAAACTGTTAAACAAACAATCACAGTCCATAAAGCCACAGAAACACGTCCTTACCTGACTCGATTCCGATCGCGACTGATTCAGTTTTTGTACTTGTTTACGTTCATGTATCACTTTGTCAACACAGTGTTACCATATGTTAAAAATAAATACAAATATGTAGTCTACAACAATTCTTTTAAATAAAAATCAATAATATTGTAGTTTAAATATACCATTATTGCATAAAAACTCTTAAGAAACATAAAATTACTAAAAAAAAATACAGTGCGTCTAATAATTTGGCCAGGGACTGTATATATCTTAATGAGGAAATGAGTCCTATAACTTTTGAGCGATACTGCTTAAAGCAGACGGGGGAAAGCGTTATTTATTGTTTCTTGGAATTTTTTGTTCGTTTGTTTAAAAGAAACACCTCCTTGGCGTTTCGCCCTGGTTTTTAGGGCTGCCAATACCGGAGAACTAAGCATGATTCTCTTTTTCCAGCTAAAAGCGGTCGTTTTTGGAGTTTTTGAATAAATAAGTCCGAAAGTCCCAAGTTTCGGGTCCTACGCGCCTGCCCAAATTATTTTGGAAAATTTAGGTCTTAGAAACGTCCTCCAGTGCCAGTATGAACAGTTTTGGCAAGATCGTATCTCCTTCACGTACTCTTCTTTTTATCGGTATTTTTTGGGGTCTTCATATCTTCATTTACTAGCATTTGGACGTACGCATTGTCATAGATATATTTAATTAGAGTCGAGTATCTGGTGTCAATCCTAGCGTTAGCTAGGGCTCTCTTCTAAAGTTAATTAGTGCTATTGAATTTATGAACCTTGTAATTACATTTCAATCCCGTTTACATACAGTCCCTGGCCAAATTATTAGACGCACTGTATTTTTTTTAGTAATTTTATGTTTCTTAAGAGTTTTTATGCAATAATGGTATATTTAAACTACAATATTATTGATTTTTATTTAAAAGAATTGTTGTAGACTACATATTTGTATTTATTTTTAACATATGGCAACACTGTGTTGACAAAGTGATACATGAACGTATAGAAGTACAAACCTGTATCAGTCGCGATCGGAATCGAGTCAGGTACGGACGTGTTTCTGTGGCTTTATGGACTGTGATTGTTTGTTTAACAGTTTTATACTACTCAGTTATTAGTTTATTTTGTATGCAGTGTTTTAAAAAAGTAATTGGACTATTTTCATTATGGGTAGAAAAGGCGATCTTTCACCACGTAAAAAAGCTGAAGTGAAGGCCCTTGTGATTGCGAAAACATTTACAAACCGAGAAATATCACGAAGATTGGAGGTTTCTGAAGCTAGTGTACGACGCATAAAAAAGAAAATTGAGTCAGGGAAGGAATTAAGCCCGAAAAGAAAGAAAAGATGCGGTAGAAAACCAATTTTCACTCCACGGTCAGAGAGATGTTTGAAGAAAATTTGTGTAGAAAACAGATTTGCTACCACAAAGGTAATAAAATCACAACTCCAGGATGCTAGCGTAAATGCTTCTGAGCGCACTGTTCGAAGAACATTGAAAGAATTAGATTTTAAGGCCTGTCGCCCCGCCAGGAAGCCCAAGTTAAGAGCTGCAATGAAAGCAAAGCGCCTGAAGTGGGCCAAACAATGGCAAGACAAAGATGTGGACTTCTGGAGATCGGTAAGATACAACAATTTAATCAATAATTGATACATTATTATCATTTTCAGTTAAATAAAGCAAATAAACATGGAAGTTTATATATTTTTCCTATTTTTGACAGGTCTGCTTCAGTGACGAAAGCACATTCGAAATTTTGCAGAATAAAGCTCAGTATGTGCGTCGTCGTCATGGAGAAAAGTTTCATCCTGATTGTGTCGTCCCGACGGTTAAACATCCCACCAAAGTGATGATTTGGTCAGTCATCAGCGGCAAGGGCACTGGACGTCTGTACGTCGTCAAAGGAATAATGAGGCAAGATCAGTACAAAGAAGTATTACAAAATCGGTTGATTCCGCAGCTCAGAGAATGGTTTCCAAATGGGGAACCATTCACTTTCATGCAAGATGGAGCTCCCTGCCACACTGCTCGGTCTGTTAAAGCTTTTTTGGCAGAAAAAAATATCCCTCTGTTGGATTGGCCGGGTATGAACCCCATTGAAAATGTGTGGGAGCTGATGAAAAGAGAAGTGGCTAAAGATGTGATTACCAACAAAACCCAGCTCCTAGAAAAGATTATTCATGTGTGGAATCATCATCCTCAAATGCAGGAGACAGTACAATCTTGCATTGATAGCATGCCGCGCAGAATTAAAGCTTTGATAGCGGCTAAAGGTGGCTCAACTAAATATTGACTTTTACTAACATTAATTTCACTTTTTCTTTAAAACTTAATAAACTTATGCTTTTTCTAAATTAATGCTGTTTTATTTATGTCAAATAAATAGGTAATTGATTGGATAATATAAAAATAAAAAACAAATCAATTTAAAATAATAAAACGGTACAATATCACTCGGTAATTAATATTTTACATGAAATCTTGCAGTGCGTCTAATAATTTGGCCAGGGACTGTACTGTTTTAGTTAGGATTGGAAATAATCAGAAACTTACACTATTTTCAGACTCTTTGACTCGTATTCACTTTGTTACATAAGCCACTATACTGAAAATTTTCTTTCAGTAGGACCACGATTTTGTAATAAACTAAAACCTAGAAATGTCCAAATATAAAGGCAGGCAAATTTTACAATAAATCATCATAAATACTGAATAACCTAGGTTTAATGCGTGATTTATAATATTTATTGTTACTGGTTGGATTGGTTTTTCTATATTTAAAGGCACAAAGGAGTTCTTTATATTTAAGATCAAAATGCCTGCCTGTCTGGTCTATATAACTTGTAGGCTGAAAAGTTTTTGGTCTGACATACAGATGTCGCCTTTTTCAAAAAAATCCATATGATTTTTAGAAAGTACCAACCTTCAAATGATACGTGTCAAAATTTCATGATATTTCGATGATTAGTTTACAAGTTACAGTGATTTTAGTGACGCTACTTTTAATATTTACAAAACAATGGAAAAGATCGATTTTCGTGTGTTGATTAAATACTGTTTTTTGATAGAAAAAAAATATCGTTCAAGCAAAGCAATGGCTTGATAAGTGCTCCTGGAAAATCACTCATCATTTACTGGTATGCTGAATTTAAATGCGGTCGTACAGATACAAATGATGCTGAACGCTCTGGACACCCAAATGAGGTAGTTACACCAGAAAACATTAAAAAGATCCACAAAATTACTTTGGATGACCATAAAGTGAAATTGCGTGAGATAACTGACACCCTAAAGATATGAAAAGAACGTGTTGGTCATATTTTGCATGAACATTTGAGCATGAGAAAGCTCTGTTCAAAATGAGTACCACGTTTGCTCACCGTGGACCAAAAACAACAACGTGTTGATTATTCTGAGCGCTGTTTGGACCTCTTTAAGCGCAATAAAACCATAAAACTGGACACTAAACCGGTTAGACTCAATATAATTTAAGTACATGCCCCTACAGCAGCAGCAGATGATAATGTGATAGATGAATTTTATCTAAAACTGCAAGAAACAATGCGAAAAATCCCAACAAGAGAAATGACCTTGCTTGTAGGAGATCTAAATGCGAAAATTGGGGAAACAAAGAATGATGACCATCTAAGACATGTTATTGGGCTGTATGGAATGGGGAAGAGAAATGTTAGAGGTGAGAAATTGATCAACTTTTGTATACAAAATAAACTGGCTATCACCAATACCCTGTTCAAACATCATATCCGCCGTCTTTATACTTGGAAATCTCCAGGAGATCGATACAGAAATCAAATAGATTATATAATGGTAAGCCAAAGGTGGAAATCATCTATACTGGACACGAGAACTTACCCAGGAGCAGACTGTAATTCCAACCATCAACTTCTAGTTACAGTTCTTCGTATTAAATTCAAAGCTTCTCAAAAAAATATAAAGGTGCAACGAATGAAGATATATCCTCCAGAAAAACAGCAATTTACGGAACTAGTAAATAAAAATATCCGAAATATCCAATATAATGAAGATCCTGGAAATAATGAAGAGATGTGGAACAAAGTGAAAACATCGATAAACGATGCCCACGAAGAAATAGCATCCCGAAGAGTAAGAAAAGGTATTAAAAAATCTTGGATGTCTGCAGAAACATGGCAACTTATAGAGCATAGGAAAAAATGTAAAGAAAACTGGACTAAACGATGATCAGCAGATAAAAGAGTACCAAGATTTAAATCGACTTAAACAGAAGAACTGTAGACAAGATAAGAATACATATCTCAATAACCAATGTAAAGAAGTACAAGCATATGCAGAGAAAAATCAAGTTAAAGATCTTTTTAAAAAAACTAAAGAGATAGATAAGGATTTCAAACCTCAAACTTGGGCAATCGAGGATAAAAATGGAACACTGCTTACAGAGAAAGAAAGAATAATAGACAGATGGAGAGAATATTGTGAAGATCTTTTATTATGATACACAAGAACAAGACATACACCAACAGATCAATACCACGCAGCAAGAACCTGAAATAATGAGGAGTGAAGTAGAGGATGCTGTTAAGAAACTGAAAAGCAATAAGGCACCTGGCTACGATGACATCACGGGAGATATTCTTAAGGAACTAGATCATGACACAGTGAGGATGATCTATAAAATATGTAATAACATCTGGAAAACTGGTATATGGCCGAAAGATTGGACGACCTCTATAATAATACCACTACATAAGAAAGGCTCTACCGTAAATGTAGTAATTATCGTACATTATCTCTATTATCACATCCAAGGAAGGTAATGCTACATATCATAAATAATCGTTTAAGATATTATGTTGACCAACAAATCTCTAGAGAACAAGCGGGATTCGTTAAAGGACGAGGCACAAGAAATCAGATTGTTAACATAAGACAATTGATAGAGAAATGTAGAGAGTATAATATGTCTATGGTAATGTGCTTCATAGACTATAATAAGGCTTTTGATTTTGTCAACTGGAAAAAGCTTTGGGAGGTTCTAGAGCAAATGGGTGTTCCTTATGATCTGATTAAACTGATTAAAAGCTCTACTTGGACAGCACTGCAGTGGTGAGAATAGAAAATACAATATCCGATCAGTTTCATCCTCGCCGAGGTGTAAGGCAGGGCTGTGTTCTGTCTCCTACATTATTTAATGTTTATGGTGAATTTATAATGAGAAATGCGCTGAATGAATGGGATGGTGGAATCCTAATAGGAGGTGAGCGAATAAACAACAACAGCGACCGAGGAAGAGATGGCTACACTTTTAAATCGAATAGAGCAAGAAAGTGAGAAACTAGGTCTGACCATAAATAAGGACAAAACGAAGCTGATGATAGTCGATAAGTCTGACCAAATAGTAAGATCCGACTTACTCAATGGCATTGAGAGAGTAACAACCTTTATATATCTAGGATTATCCGTAAGTAGTATGGGAGGATGCGAGAATGAAATAAAAAGAAGAATATCTCTAGCAAGAAATGCTATGACGAGACTTACTAAGATATGGAAAAGTCCATACATAAGTAAAGGAATGAAATTAAATCTCGTACAGACCTTAGTATTTCCAATATTTTCGTATGGTGTAGAATCCTGGACACTTAGAGTAAAGGAACGTAAATCTATTGATTCCTTTGAAATGTGGTGTTATAGGAGGATGTTGAGAATATCCTGGACAGCCAGAAGAACTAATCAATCTATACTGAATGAACTAAATGTAACTGTAAGGTTATCATCACTATGCATGAAAAGAATTCTTCAGTATTTTGGACATGTTGCTAGAAGGCCAGGCAATAATGTAGACCGGATAATAATAATGGGAGAGGTCCAGGGTAAAAGGAGGAGAGGCCGTTCGCCAACAAGATGGTCAGATCAAATAAAACAAGTTATGGATCAACCACTCCATGTATCGTTGCACTTGGCAGAAGATCGAGAGAAATGGAGAGAAATAGTGAAGAGAACAGTGAAGTTATTCCATAAAGATCACGACCCTCAAGACTGAGGAAACGAATAGAGAGAGAAGCGCAATAAAAGGCACTTTTTCATACGATATGTAACAACGGATGAAACGTGGATTCCCCTCTACACACCAAAATCAAATTGGCAGTCAGCTGAGTGGACAGTAGTCGGTGAAAGCCGCCCAAGCGACCAAAGACACAACAGTCGACTGGGAAGGTTTTGGCCTCTGTATTTTGGGATGCGCATGGAATAATTTTCATCGACTCTGCTAAGAAGGGAAAAACTATCAATCGCAAATATCGTATAAAGTTATTGGTGCATTTGAAGGCAGAAATCGCCCCAAATGAACAAGAAAAAAGTGCTCTTTCATTACGACACTGCACCGTGTTACAAGTTAATGATTACGATGGCAAAATTGCATGAATTGAAGTTTGAATTGCTTCCTCATCCATCGTATTCTCCAGATTTGGCCCCCAGCGATTTTTATCTATTCGCATACCTTAAAAAAAAGGCTTGCGGAAAAGAGATTTGGCACCAGTGAAGAAGTTATCGCCGAAACTGAGACATATTTTGAAGGAAAAGACAAATTCTTCTACAAGAAAGGTATAGAAATGTTAGAAAAGCGTTTGACTGATCGCATCGCTCTTCAAGGAGACTATGTTGATGAATAAAGTCAAATTTTAGAAAAATTTTAAGTAGCGAGACCTTTTTTTCACCTTATACGACTGGAAAATAGTACGGGATTGAAATTTTGGCTAGTGTTTTTTACTTACCCTTACTGCATTCATTGAAGTTTGTAGCAGGTCATTGTTTTGATAGGATACGATGTTATGAAAGAAATTCTTTGTCCACTCTTTTTTAGTGTCTAGACTTTTATACATAGTACTAAAAAGTCTTGGTAATTTCCCCTAAAATTATAACATTTGATACAAGAGTGAGTGAAAATTCGAGTACGAAAATAGATCATCTATACACAGATATAAACAACGTAACAAGTACTAAATTAGAAAACGATCAAATATCAGATCATGAAAACAATATTATTCAAAATACCAATTGTGAAAAAGTACGAAATGAGAATTAACGAAAAAAATTATTTCCTGGGAAAACTATGACTGTGATAAAATTATCGAAATGTTATGAATGATAAATTTCTGTGATATGTTAAACGGTGATATAGATTTTAAGGTGTTTTTCATAGGCCACGCATTGAAGGATATTATGTTATCGCTAACTGAAGAAAAAACCGTAAATATAAAGTTGATGAACAAATGGTATGGTTGGGAACTGACAGAAATACATAGAATAAAGTATGAAAAATATCAAATAGCCAAAATAACCAATGATTGGGAAGATTACAAGACAGTGAAAAAAATTATATAAAAATATGATTAAACAGAAGAAAGTGCAATATGTACACAATAAAATTGAAAATAATCAAAGAAACGGCAAAAAAATGTGGAGAGTTTTTAAAAGAAGAAATTTGTATGTCAAAAAGTACCAGTGCAATAAACAGAATCGTTATGAATGGTAAAATAATTGAAAATGAAAAAGAAATTGTTGAACTTTTAAATAAATTCTTTGTTCAGAATGTCATTGACATTAAAAATGGTATAGACGTTGTGCAGAATACTATGGGAAATACAAATGTAATGAAATAGTTAAAAAATTTAAAAATAAAATTGGCGGTAAGAATATTTTATCTGAAGGTGTAATAAAACATTCTATAACTACGTCAATATCATTAATAATAGCATGCTGCAAGGAAAAGTGCTTAACGAATGGAAAATTTCCAAAATTGGGCCAATTGAAAAAATAAAATATATTATCAAAGCTGAAGAGATTCGGCTAATAAATACGCTTCCGAGTGACGAAAAAATCCTTGAAACAGTGATAAAAAATCAGTTACTACAATATTTGAATGATAACAATATTATTATTCCAGAGCAATCGGGTTTTAGAAGCAAACACTCATGTGAAACTGCAATTAATTATGTTATAAGTGAATGGCGTGAAGATTTGATGAATAAAAAATACATTGTATCAACTTTCATAGATTTAAAAAGAGCATTTGAAACTATAGACAGAAAATTATTGCTTATGAAACTACACAAAATTGGAGTCAGTGATATAGAATTAAAATGGTTTGAAGATTATCTATCGAATAGAAAGCAACAAACAAAAATTGGAAACACGACATCATCAGCGATACCAGTGAATATTGGTCTACCGCAAGGCTCTGTCCTTGCGCCGATACTGTTTCTCATATACATAAATGACATTAAAGACGGTTTAAAGTACGGGGATGTTAGAGTATTTGCAGACGATGCACTGATTGCAATTAGTGATGTTAGTTTGGATGTGGCTATTAATAAAACGCAGTCTGATATGAATATTCTTTACAAGTGGATGTGTATAAATATGTTAAAACTAAATACAGATAAAACTAAATATATGATAATATCATACAATAACTATAATAACAATCATAAATTATACATAAATAATCGTGAAATAGAAAAAAGTAAACGAAATTAAATACTTGGGTATATAATAGATTGTAAACTTAAATTTGATGCACACTTTCAATATTCAGTGAATAAAATAAACCAAAAATTTTATCTCATGTATAGAACTTGCCACATCATGAGTGAATACCATAAAATATTAATATATAGAAGCATAATTGAGCCACATTTTATTTATTGTTCTTCGGTATTATTTCTTGCTAAGGAGACACAAATAGAACTTTTGCAAAAACTTCAAAACAAGGCAATGAGATTTATATTGCGGAAGCCTAGAGATACGCATATAAAAGATATCTTAGTAAACTGGCTGAGTGTAAAGCAGAACTTATTTTATTACGCAATGAAATTCATCTATAATATAAAGATAGAAAATTGTCCCGCATATTTGACCGAGAAAATTAGATACGTCAATCAGATACACAACTACAACACCAGAGGACGAAATGACTTCCGAGTAGTGGGAATTACAAATGAAGCTGATCGAGCAAATATTTATTATAAAGGTCTTAAACATTTTAATGACCTATCAAATAATATTAAGAATTGTAAAACCATAAATAAGTTTAAGCAACTATTATATCAACATTGTAAGAATATGCCTATCCGATAGTTAAATTAGATTCTAATGAACCGTAAATAAATAAATTATAGTTTGTAATTAAAAATATCCCAATTTAAAAACTTCCTTCATAACAAAATAGTCAGCTATCAAAGTAAGTTGAAACTGCATCCCATTTTTCAGAAGAAAAATAGTGTATCAAAAGTCTGCAGCACTTTTATTAATTTTCCCGTATAACTTAAAGTTAAACTTTTCTCATAACAGAGTAAAACACAGTATAATACTATACACGATATAATTAGTTCCTTATTCTGTCTATTAACCAAATTTCAGAGTGAGTAAGTTCAATTGTTAAGTAGTTTATCTTGTGCGTCTCTCTGGCTGAATATTTAATTTACATTAATTAAAGGGATGTAAATTCTTATCAATCTAATAATACTTTTGACAAATTCCTTCTGAAATAATGAGAAAGCTAAATAACGGGATTGGAATACTGATGAATCTTTTACAAATACCTAGCTACCTTTATTTTAAAAGTAGAAATTATTGTATAAGATAAGAATTTCCAAGGTTATCAGAATGTAGGAAATTTTTTGGGCGCAGGTAATAAACCCGGGGAAAAACTTATAGTCGAGGCCTAATAATTCGCAAATTCAGGTTCAGTTTGTTTTTGCTTAAGAATCAAGTAAGATGTCCAAGCGAGTGTGTTTAAGTTTAACTGAGAAAATTAAAGTTTTGGAGGAAGTTGATAAAGGCTGCAAAAAAATTGATGTTGCTGCAAAATTTGGTGTGTTTCTCCAAGTTGCGTCTCTCTGATAATAAAAAGTCGCGACAGTATCATCAAGAAACCTAGTGTTCCAAGTCGAAACGAGTACGGGTGAGTACTTACGAGGATCTAAATGAAGCAGTTTTACGATGGTTTCAAGTGGCCCGTACGCATCAAAACGTACCAATATCGGGAAATTTAATAAAGCAAAAGGCTCTACAATTTGCTAAAGAATTTAACTGCGTTAATTTTCAAGCTAGTGAAGGGTGGTTGAGTGCCTGGAAGACTCGCAATTCAATTGTTTTCAAGACGGTGTCTGAGTGCAAGCGTTAAGTCAGGAGGACTGAAATTGTTTTAAAAAGTGCATTGAAAAAGTACGAGCCAAAAAACGTTTTCAATTGTGATGAAACCGGTTTTATTTTTTAAATCTTTGCCAAATAAAACTTTTGCTTTTAAAAGTGATAAATGTTTTGGTGTTAAAACAAGTAAAGAAAGGGTGACACTTATGGTTGGAGCAAACATGGATGGCTCAGAAAAACTGAAATTACTGCTCATAGGTAAAAGCAAAAATCTCCGTTATTTAAAAGGAGTTAAATCTTTGGAGTTAGATTACGCCAATAATAAAAAGGCATGGATGACTTCTGAGATTTTCGAAAGATTGATCAAAGAACTGGACACGAAAATGAAAAGCCAAAAGCGAATGATTGTGATGTTTATAGACAATTGTCCTGCACATCCAGTTACTGTAAGTAAAAAATTAAGGAATATTGAATTGATCTTTTTTCCACCAAACATGACCTCCAAATTGCAACCTATGGACCAGGACCAAACATAAAACATCATTACCGAAACAGAATTGTTCACAAAATTGTTAATGCGATTGATAATAACCTTCCAGTCCAAAAATTGATTACCCTTAAAGAGTGTATAACCGAAGTCGCTAAAGTATGGAGTGAAAATGTTTCTCAGAAAAACTATCAAAAACTGCTTTTTCTAAAGCAGGTTTTATTAGAAAAATTGACGAATGGGAAGAAAAAAGACGAAATGGATCTCGCTACCTTAAAAAGGCAATGGGGTATTCTACAAAAAACTGCTACCGTCGACGCAGATTTTTTACCTGAAGATTTCTTAGAAATCGACAATGATGTTGGCAGGACAGATCTCCCAACTGACCAAGACATAATTGACGATACAAAAAGTATAGAAGATCATGAAGAAGAAACTGAAACCGGGGAATGTCCTGCTAAATTTAGTGAAAATGAAATAAGAAATGCATTTGACATTGTGCGAACTACTCTCAAGGGCCAGGAAAGTGTACCTGATCAAATCTTTATGCATTTGAATAAATGCGAGAATTTTGTTGAGCAACAATTATTTTTCAAAAGTAATGTTCAAAAGAAAATAACTGGTTATTTTTTTTCCTAGTACGTATGTACGTAGTATGTACATATGTATTAACAGATTTTGTATTATTCTTTTTATTTCGTATGTAGTACATACATACATAAAGTCCCTACGTTATATCTTTACACGTGCGTCATAGTTTTCAGGCAATATCCCAGACGACTATTATATTTTTTGTCTCTTTTACCAATACCTACGATTTATTGGTGAAAAGAGACAAATAATATAATAGTCGTCTGTTATATGGCCTGAAAACTATGACGCACGGGTAAAGATATAACGTACGGACTTTATGTATATATTTAGCCCTGTACATGCTATGTCCTATTTAAACTTTCAAATGTTTAATAAAATCTTTTCTAATAATTTAATTTTGCAATTTTTTTTGTCCCTTGTACCTTATAAAATACAAGTAAATGATTACCAATATAAAATACATATATAGCAATATATACGGATTTTTTCTTTATATAGTCAAAAACTTTCTATAGTGAAATTTCGGTCAACATTTTGGTCTTTCACTATATAGAGTGTCGACTATATATATATATATATATATATATATATATATAGTCGACACTCTATATATATATATATATATATATATATATATATATATATATATATATATATATATACATACATATATATATTTTCTACTCGTGTTTCCACAAGCTTTCATTTGACACCACACTCGATGACCCAGTAACAACATTGTTTTTTCACTTCTGATTTCACCCCCCAAAACTAACCCCCTAAGTCAAAATATAACATTCAAAACTAGACGGCTCTGATAAGGCCATCAATTCCTATATTAGTACCAAATTTCAACTTTCTATGACAAATAGTTTTGGAGAAAATCGGTGTGACAGACGGACAGGCAGACACTGAAGTGATCTTATAAATGTTCCATACGGAACACTAAAAAGTGCGAAAAATCGCTGTCCCCCCTCCTTATCTCGAAAAGTACCGAACGAAAATTATCAGTAGTTCATTAACGTTAATAATTTATCTGGTATATAAACAAAAAACAAAAATTTCAAAGACATCAGTTTTCACTAAAGATCTGAAAAAATGTTTGTTTTGAAAACTCATTTGGGATGTTCTTGTGAAGTCACTAATCATTTTATACTTCCGTAACAAAATTTTTTATTTTAAAAGCAATTAATGTGTGGGACACTAATTGCGCAAGTCCAACTTGCACTTGACCGGTTACTTTTTAAATTAAGTTTAAGTCTGCTTACCTCTTCATCAATCTTCGTATTTAGAAAAATAGTGCGGTATTATTTTCGTAGAGAAGTTATTATTATATTGGTTACATTTCTTAGTATTCTTAGAAGGTGCTTAGTAGTTTAGATACTTGTAAAGCATCCTAGAAAAAATATTACTACAGTATTACCTTTGATTTCACTAATTTATGATTTTGTTTTATATTGAAGATGCCATTTATATCCATTGAAAGAGCTTTTGATTTTTGTGCCATTTTCATTCAGCAATATTCTTTATTAACTATATATTTAAAAGTTAATAAATGATCTTAACGACTTTCTGAGATAACAAGGTACGATAAAAAATTTGTCTTTTCAATTTCTTTTTCTCATTTTTGATTTACTGCTATCAGCTTTCTTTACAAATATGGTATAAATTTTAGAATCAGTTTATTTTTTTAATGAGGCCACTTTAAAATCACATCTTTTTGCATACTACTTCTAATGAGATTAGAAATAATGAAAAAAATAACACAATTTTCAGACTTAAACACAATATACTCAAAGTAACCCCTGTAATCCCCTCCCTGTCCTCTTAATCTGTCATATGTTTGACTGTAAATAGCATTACTTAAAGTTTCATTATTAGATCACCAAAAAAAACAGGAGACATTTTATAATACCACACAAATTTTTTCTCAGTGTAATTCTTTCAGGAACGCAGTGCTTCTTTTATCAGGGCAGTAAAGAAAATAATGCTGTTGCTTGAAATAGAGAGTAAAAATGAATCTTTAAGGCCCCCACAGACGTCGTTCTTTTTTTGCAGTTTTACCCGTGCGGGTAAAACTGCAAAAAAAGAAACACGGGTAAACACGAACAACGACCACATCCACACACTAGGCGTTGTTTCGTTCAGTTTTTCTGAAATCATAGCGTCATTATCATCATTTGATCTATGATGGATCTTACGACAACATTAGCAGTGGCAGCCGCAGTGGTTGTAAAATTAAAATTTTTAAAAAGAAAACGTTCAAAATGGACTAAAGAATGGTTACTTAAACGATGACAATTTTCACAAGTAAATCTTTTAAGTGAATTACGACTAGAACCAGGGGATCGGTTTAATTATCTGCGAATGGACGGAGAAACGTATTTAGAGCTGCCCACTTTAGTAACACCATTGATACAAAAAGCAAGATACGTGTATGAGACAAAGTATTTCATCACATGAGCATCTTACCGCCACACTAAGATTTCTTGCTACTGGAAGGAGTTACGAAGACCTAAAATTTTCAACTGTTATATCACCTCAAGCTCTTGGGCAGATTATACCAGAAACCGTGTAGTGACATATACTCTGTTTTAAAACACAATTACTTAAAGGTAAGAACAAATTATTTATTCGACACGGGCGACAAAACTAAAAATACATTACTGAAAGAAATATAATGAAGGATAGGACATTTTAATTACAAATTAGTAATATCGGGTGAAAAAGTTTCCAAAAGGAATTTCGCATTTCCATGTGTTTGTTGGAAAAAAGTATTTGATTAGATGTATTTCCGTAGTCTCTTCCGTAATCTAAATCAACATGGGAGCTTGTACCATCAGATTGCTGATTCTGATAATAGTGGGCTGAGTTAATATAAGGATTTGTAGCAAGCTCTTGTTGATTTACTCCATTTTTTGTTAAAGACATTTTTGTATTTCTCGTAATGTTTCCCAATGCAGTTTCAAAAGAATATCAGAAATAAATTTTTCCACCATTAAAGCAGCATCACGGGGTAACTCTCTTAATTTGTTGGCAACATTTTTTCCTATCACGTCAAAGTTGTCTTCTTTAATATTCATATCCAGCTTTGCACTCACTTTCTCCAAAACTTCGTCGGCTCTGTCCTTTATGTAACGCTTTCTTGTGCTACTAAAGGAAGAGCGTACTGAAGGAGTATTGGAACAGGCTGATAGCGACCGATCTGTGCATACATTATTTTCAAAAGATGCCGGGGATTGTATGGGGGTATAGTTAGTTTCATCATGAAAAAAAAAGAATTAATTTTATTAAAATAAATTATACAATAATATAATTAACTATGAATGTTAAAAATAATTTATATTGATAATGATTTTTTATTATAGTTTCCTAGGACCGAAGAAGAATGGAAAATCATAGCGCAAACATTTGAAAAAAGTGGAATTTTCCTCATTGTTTAGGTGCTGTAGATGGCAAACACATAAATATAGTGCCACTTCCAAATAGCGGTTCTTTTTATTGGAATTACAAAGGTAGAAATAGTATCGTATTAATGGCGATCGCTAAATGCGAATTATGAATTCATCAGTGCGATTGTGGCACAAACGGAAGAGTATCTAATGGTGGCGTAATGGAAAACACTTTATTTTATGATAAACTTATAAATGGTACTCTTCAATTACCATCCAGTTGTAAAACAGATAACAGTAATGAATCACCGCCCTATGTATCTATTGGAGATGAAGCTTTCGCGTTGAGAGACAATTTTTTAAAACCATTCAGCCAAAAAGAATGAATAGAGAAAGAAGAATATTTAACTACAGATTATCCAGAGCGCGCCGGATAATAGAAAATGCATTTGGAATAATGGTTGCAAGATTCAGGATCTTTCATTCTACAATTAATTTAAAATTAGAAAATATTGATAAAATCGTTATGACATGTTGCATTCTTCATAACTTTCTAATTAAGAAGCGCCAGGAAAATTATGCACCTTCAACTTGTTTTTATTCAGAAGATTACAACACAGGGCACATAGAAAATGGTTTAAGTGCAGAACAAGCAACTATTAATTTTACAGCGTGGACACAACAGACATGCATCTGAAGAAGCAAAAAGAGTTCGTAATTTATTTATGAGTTATTTTTCATAATGAGGGATCAGTACCCTAGCAAGAAAACTTTGTTTAATACTTTGTTGTATTAGATTTTAATACTTTGTTATATTAAGATTTATTATTATTAATAAATATAAGTACATATAAATAAAATATATAACATATGTTGAACTTACTTGATTGCTATTTGTCTCTTCATCAATATTAGTTACTGTTTCTCTCGGTGTTTCCTGGTCTGTAAGGAATAATATATATTCGTAGCACCACAAATGGGTACAAGCCCCACAAATGGGGCTGTACACCTCATCAGTCCCCGAACCAGATTTTTTAGATTGCATGACCTTTTTTAAATTCCTTCCGGAAGCAACCACGTAGAGAGTCAATTTTCTTTTTAATAGATTCTTTCGTTGTGGAATTATCAACTTCTTGTAATTTTATTATCATGTCTTCGTGGGCTTTATTTTTTTTCTCTCTATCAGAATACTCAGTAGATTTAACTTTCCAAAGGCACGGATGGCTTCTATATAGTTCTATGAACTCAATTATAAATTCTTTGTTATAATTCCTTAGCTCTGTCATTGTGAAAAGAACAAAATTTCTATTAGCCACAAAACACAAAATTCTCCAAACTAAAATCACTGGCGATTAATCAGAGGACGGAGTCCTTTTTAACTGCGTCGTCACACACACGAGCCGACTTGAACGAACATGTTAGAAAACGGACAGTTATAATCAAACTGCAGCAGATATTTTTGAACGCCGGCAAGAAGGACGGTTTTTTGGCCACACACTGACCATTTTAACCCGTGCAGTTTTACCCGTACGGGTAAAACTGCAAAAAAAGAACGACGTCTGTGGGGGCCTTTAGTCTTGTCAAATTAAAATTTTTTACATCAGTTGAATCATCTAATTATTAATATTTATTATTATATTAATACAAACACATTTTAGTAGTTAGAAGGCAATGAGTAAAAATGCCGTACACTGCAGTACTTCAAAAATTAAATTTTAATTAACTGCAACCTTTTAAGTTCCTTAAAACGTTAAATTTTTGCTGCTAATTACGTAAGTATTTACATGTAGTTATACAGTTACAAAGTTAATTGCTTGCTAGTCAGGCAAGTTCAAAAATTAACATTTATATAAATGAAATGAAAAAAGGTCGGCTTACTTAAAACAAACATAATTTTGTTTACTTGTTCGATAACCAGGTATTAATAAAGTAAATATGGATATGGTATAGTATTTTTCACGATCTAAGAAAGTGATTTAGTTACCTATACCCATTCAAAATTCAACAAGATTCAAATTCACATACTCGTAATTTATGACTGTTTAATGACAAGGCATCGTGCAGGACCGCACTATACTGATTGTATAATTGTTGGGTTTAAAGCAATGCCGGTATTTTTAATCGTTACAATTCTTATACGTGGATACAAGAAAATCCTCATTTAGTTGTGGAGCAAAGAAATCAAGGTAGATTTGGATTTAATGTGTGAGCAGAAATTTTTAGAGGCAGGGTTATAGGTCCATTCATTTACGAAGGAACACTCACCTCTCAGAGATATTTAGAAATTTTAAGGCAGCAAATAAAACCTCTTGTTGATGAACACCGCTAATGGACCTTAGAAATATATTTTTTCAACACGACGGGGTACCCCTCATAACGCTGCAATTATCAGTAATTTTTTATAGGCCAATTTCGACAATAACTAGATAGCCAACCAAG
>CM032454.1:3668815-3744154 GCA_019049505.1 Pachyrhynchus sulphureomaculatus
GAAAAGGAAATGCAGCAGTATGGGATTACCACTGGATGACGATACTACATTGTACACGCTATCATTCGCAGATGACCAGGTAGTAGTCGCCTCAGGACATCGATGATATGAAATACATGACACGAAAATTTATGGATGAATATGAAAAATGGGGCCTAGAAGTCAATATTAAAAAGACCGAGTACATGTGCGTCGGAGGACAACAGCAGGACTTGAAACTGGCCACACGACACACCATCAAACACTGTGCCAGTTATAAGTATTTGGGAACGAGAATATCTAGGGACGGAACACTGGAAGAAGCAATATTCGAGAGGAATATCCAAGGAAGAAAAGCGATTGCAATGCTTAATAGTATACTATGGGGCAAAAACATAACCATTGAAAATAAGAAGAGAATTTACAACTCAATAGTGAAAAGTATAATAACTTACAGCTCCCAGGTGTGGCCATTAAAGGAAAGAACAGAAAAAATACTAAAAGCTACAGAAACGGATTTCTGGAGACGAGCAGCCAGAAAATCCAGAAAAGACCGCATACCAAATGACACGATAAGGCGAGCTTTAGAAATAAAGCACGATATAGTGGACGAAATGAGAACCCAACAGTTGGTATGGTACGGACATGTACAGAGAATGTCACAAGACCGACTTCCTAAAAAGATTTTAAATTGGAACCCTCATGGAAAAAGAAAGCGAGGAAGACCACGCCAAAACTGGAGAGCAGGAATCAATAAGGAAGTATTAGAAAGAGATCTGGAGGAGGAGGGATGGGAGAAACCGGGAGGAGTGGAAATTAGGCATCGGAAGACGGAAGACGTTATAAAACCGATTGATATATATATATATATATATATATATATATATATATATATATATATATATATATATATATATATATCAATATCAAAAAAGTCTCCATACACTTAACAATTACCAATAATAGTTTGACGGAGTTTAACGGAAAATAACAACTTCGTTTAAACTAGTATTCACTGGGACTACCGTTGGTCTTGATAATCTCCTGTAACCTTTTTGTCATGCTTGCAACCAGTTTTCTAGTAATTTCTGTTGGCATGTTCTCCCATTTGTTCAATATTCTGTTAAACCTTCTCTATTTGAAACATCATGTTTGCGAACGTTTAAATTCCTCCCATAAATGCTTGATGGGGTTAACATCAGGTGATTGTGGAGGTGTATGAAGCTGCTGTCGCACATTATGGATCATCCATTCTCGCACCAAGTTTACAGTATGTTTCGGATCATTGTCCTATTCGAAAATATATATCTTTCGAGTGCTAATTTTTGGACAGTTTCTCTTAAATTGTCTCTCAAAATGTTCAGATAGACATGCTGCTCCATGATACCATTAATAAAATGTAAATTTCAAACCCCTCCAGCGGACATGCATCCCCAAAGCAGAACACTGCCACCCCCTTGTCTCACCGTGGAATAAATGTTTCTAAAATCGAATGCGGTATTCTTCTTTATCCAAACTTTTAGTTCTGCCATCAGACCCAAAAAGGTTTAGTCTCATCACTAAAGATTACGGATTCCCAAAATTCAGGAGGTTTAGTAACGTATTCTCTAGCAAGGGCTAAGCGGTAAGCGATTGGCTTTAATTAACGGCTATTTCTGACCAAAAAGTGGCTAAGATCTGACCATAACTTAGAAACGATATCCTAATATCAACAAGGTACATAAAAATTTGAAGTCAGCAGTTAAATAACATAGGAAAAGAGTACCTAGACTTTAATTTGACTAAGACATATAAAAGCGTGAGGGGTAGGATAAGGAACGAGGACATAAGACCACAGATAAAGGTCACTGATATCGCCAAAATGGTTAGGGCATATGGCAAGACAGGAAGACAACAGATAGACAAATAAACTTATTCATTAGCAGCCACGGACAACAAAAAGAAGTGTGGAAAGATCCCAAAAAAGATGGCCGAATGACGTAAAAAGGACGGCTGGAAAGAAGTGGTACCAAACGGCTCAGGACAAGAATAGATGGAGAACTATGGGTGAGGCCTATATCCAGGAGTGGATCGATGAGGGCTGACGAAAAAGAATAAGAAGGGAAGAGTAACATGGAAAATTTGTGATATGAAGTTAAACGATGTATGTATATCTGCAATCGCAAAATCACTAGACGAAAAATCTTCCAAAGTACTTAAAAAAAAACGCCGGCTATTTCAACAGTTCCCTTACGTTAGTAAATATGTTTTTATTGAAATCAATATCTTTTTTTGTTGGAAGCTTATCGCGCCAACAAACCTAAGGAAGGACAGACGAACCGATGGATGAAAGAAGATGGGCACTGTATTTTTCGTGATCTTGGAAGGAAGATGTGAGAAATCAAAAAATTTCAGGATGCAATTTTTTCACAAATACAATAGTTCTCTTTAGCAAAGGAATTTAAAAAATGATACTGTGTAATTTTAATACCCGTTTTAAAGATATTAAAAGCTTGGGAATCGCTTAAGCCTATTTTATCTATACTCCTATAGTTTGAGTCTTCCTGCAGCCTTCGGACTATAATGTAGGTTAGAAAAGAAATTAATATTAAATGTTAAAAGGTTTACTTTAACTTCATTTTGAAATTAATTAGTGTTGCTGTCGGTAGCTTGGATCAATAACTCCTGACCTGTTTAGCATTTTCTTAATAACTTGCTTTTAATTAAAAATTATCAATATCAATACTTGTGAAGTTACTGACATATTCGACTTAGTCTAACTATTACATATCCCAAAAAAAAACTTAAACGAGGTATGGTGAACGTTTTCAAACTTTACGTTGCCACATTTTTCACTTTATTTATTACTTAAAATTTGGCCAACGATAAAGGATAAAGGTAATTGAGTTTTTAGTTAGCCCAACATACTTTTTGTAGCAATCATTACAACTAATTTCATAAATTCCACTTTTCTCAGATTGTCTGATGACTTATAGACTAAGATGAGGCCCACCTTATTAAATACCTTATTGAGTCCCCGCTGGTTTTCTTCGTGTGTAAAAAAGCGGAATTCTGAATATATAACCTGAACTTTTGTCTAATTATTAACTTGTTTACTAAATCATCGTCATAATCATTAACTCCCGTTGTGTTTCTAATTCGATTCCTTTCATTATTGAAGTTTACTCTATTCAGAGGAAAAGTGACCAAAGGATGAACTAAAAAATGTAACGCGGCTAATTTGTGTTGTTTGCAATGAAATGAATCATTAGGAGTATTCCTATCTCTTATTGTGTCTTTTCTATAGATATTAAATTCTAACCTATTATTGTTTTTAATAATTAAAATATCTAGAAAATGCAGTTGTTTTGTGTTCTCAATTTCGTAACTGAATAGAGTAAACTTCAATAAAGAAAGAAATCTTATTAGAAATATAACTAGAGTTAATGGTTATGACAATGACTTAGTAAACAAGTTAATAAAAAGATATAAGTTCATGTTAAATATTTAGAATTCCACCTTTTTTACACGCGAAGAAAATAAGACCAAGCATGTCTCCATACCATATAATCCGAAATATAGCAGGGGACTCAGTAAGGTATTTAATAAGGTAGGCCTCACCTTAGCCTATAAGTCATCAGACAATCTAAGGAATATCTTAAGAAATCCCAAAGATAAGATTCCTAATTGTGACAAAAATGGAATTTATGAAATTAGTTGTAATGATTGCGACATAAAGTATGTTGGGCAAACTAAAAGGTCAGTTAAAACACGATTTAAAGAACATTTGACATATTTAAAATATAGTCGCGACAGAAAAGTCTAACACTGGCGAACATGCCCTTGAAGCTGATCATACTGTAACGTTAAATAATCTAAGATTTTCTATAAATTTATAGGCTAATATTGTTAACGGCATACTTATTGGTCCATTTGTGTTACCTTACCGAGAGACTCACATTTTAGGGGCCAAGTAAGTAATTATTTAAATATCGAGTTTTATAATACTTTGGTAAACCGAATTGAGCCAATTGACTGTCTACTAAAATTGCCAGGCTTTAATTCCCTGATTTTGACCTCTGCTGTCACCTAGAAAGTTTTTTCCATCAATAATACAATGGAAGGATACGAGGGCCTCCTTTTAAGTTTTTACAAACGACCACTAGATGGCGCTATTGAGATGTAACATTACCATTGTTGTAAAATTTGACATTTGTTATTGTTAAAATAGTGGCAGTTCAGAAATTGGCCGAGTAGTTTGTTTACAGTGAGCGTTTAAAAAAAACAGTGTTGTGAACAAATGGAAATTTCACGCGAAGGTTTTCGATGGAACCTTTTAGAGACAATGCAAATAAATCGATTAAGGACTACATGTTCGTTACTCAACGACTAGGTAGATTTAAACAATTCACCATTATTGAATTTATTCTCCTAATTCCAAATCTGTGTGGGTTTCCCCATCCAACAATGTAATTTAATTAGGTGTAATATTATAATTAAGAAATTATATAAAATTGTGAACATTAAACCTAACTTGACAGTGTAAAATGTAGATCTGAAGAAGCTGCATCGACAGCGAAACGCGTCATCGCAATTCAAATAAACCAGTGGAAATTGACTAAAGACAGTCTTTTATTATATATTTATAATGAATTTCCATCAAGTAGAAGCTACAACCATCCAAAATCATCTACCCCTTGCATTGCAGGCTTAGGTGGAAAAATAACATCGTGTGTTTAATCCCATCGGCAATGATAATTTTTTCTTAATGATCTTTTGGTTGTATCTTTACCTTCAAGTGCTTTCCTGATTATTCATAGACTTGGTACCATTTCCTTTCATTGAAAGCTTAAAAAATAATAACGTTATATTATGACCACTTAAATTTTTCCCAGTATACATTCTCAGTTATATCCTAAATTCACTAATGTGACAGCAAAAACTTTCTATTAAATTGTGTTTCATTTTTTTTTCATTCTACTTTGCTCAAGTTCTTGATATCTATCGATTTCTATCAAACATATATTTATGAACACTCAGGGAAAAGCAGGATCATATAATCTAAGTTTATCTGCTAACATATTCTCTTTATGGAAAATTCCTTAATTAATCATAAAAGACACATTAAAAGTATTTGTACATTAAACGTACGTTAAACGATCTACCCACTCACTTGGGTAGATTACCTACTTTATAATTTTCTTCATATAATTATATTACCAGCTCACTGGAAGGAAATAATTAATCTTAATTTCAAATAAATGCACCTACAGCGTGCTTCATTAGATAAATGCGTTTTTCTCGTAAAAATAATTTATAATCCTAGAACAGAGACAAATTATGCAGTTGTTGGTTATAAATGAACCACCTCTTAATCCTTTTATTATGAATTAAGAGAAAAAAAGTGCAATAAAACAAAATTATTTTTTTAATAGCAGACTGTATATATTTCGATGATATCGTGTACTTAAGTTAAATACAAATATTTTCACATATTGATAGGCAATAGCATTCAAAGGGTGCAGTTTTTTATCCCCTACAAAAGAATATCAACTTCCGATTTTACCCAAGTGCAAATCTTTTTTACTTTTAACAAGAACATGAAATTTTTGGACAGAGACTGAAAACGTAAGATAGCAGAAGTCTTTCCTCTAAAACACATCGTTTGGATATTAAAGTCTGTTAAATATGAAAAACGTAACTTTACAGAAATCTATATAGCAGGATTTCACTTAGGTAGAGGATATTAAATGAAATTTATCTCGAATGAGTTGTAAAATCCAAACAGTTAAAGAAATTCGTTCTATATAAAAAAGTGTTTAACTATTGCATTTCTTTTTAGGACACCCTGTATATACAATGCAAATTAGTTAAAAAAATCATTTTATTATTTATATGTACATATATATATATATATATATATATATATATATATATATATATATATATATATATATATATATATATATATATATATCTATAATATATATAAAATGCAACGTCTCTCTGTCTGTCTATCTGTCCGTTAGTGCGCTTATCACTGGAGAACCACTTATCCGATTTACGTACTTTTTTTTAAAAAACATACATAGTTCTCTGGCCAGGTTATAGGCTATATTTTATTACGATAGGTAGCATAAGGAATGAGCAGTGACGATAATAGTGAATGAAGTCGGAAAAAAGTTTACCGCTAGCGCGTTCCCTTGCAATACACAGCGTAAACCATTAAATATGGAACAATATTATGTAGCAGAAAATATCTATAATCTATAATATATATAAAATGCAATGTCTCTCTGTTTGTCTGTCTGTCCATTAGTGCGTTTTATCACGCGAGAACCACTTATCCAATTTACGTGTCTTTTTTTAAATTCATACATATATTTTTTGGCCAGGTTATATAATAATAATAATATAACGTATATCTATAATATATATAAAATGCAACGTCTCTCTGTCTGTCCGTTAGTGCGCTTATCTCTCGAGAACCACTTATCTGATTTACGTGATTTTTTAAATTCATACATATATTCTCTGACCAGGTTATAGATATATATATATTTTATTACATCTATAATATATATAAAATGCAACGTATCTCTGTCTGGCGTCTGTCTGTCTGTCCGTTAGTGCGCTTATCACTGGAGAACCACTTATCCGATTTAGGTACTTTTTTTTAAAACATACATATGTTCTCTGGTCAGGTTATAGGATATATTTTATTGCGTTAGGTAACATAAAGAATAAGCAGTGACGATAATAGTGAATGAAGTCGGAAAAAAGTTTGTCGCTAGCGCATTCTCTTGCAATACACTGCCTAAACCATTAAATATGGAACGATATCATGTTGCAAAGAATATAATATATATATAAAATGCAACGTCTCTCTGTCTGTCTGTCTGTCCGCTTAGCACTTGAGAACCACTTATCCGATTTACGTGTTTTTTATAAATTTATACATATGATATGTTCTATATAATTCGATATAAGCCTAGATAATGGGAGATAAGGTGAGATAATTGGAGATAAGTATAAATAATGGGAGATAAGGAGAAATAATGGGAGATAAGCAGAGATAAGTCTAAGTAATGGGAGTTTATGATGAGATAATGGGACATAAGGAGAAATAACGGGAGATAAGGAGAAATATTGCGAGATAAGTCGAGATAAGCTTAGATAATGGGAGATAAGGTGAGATAATGGGAGATCAGTATAAATAATGGGAGATAAGGAGAAATTATGGGAGATAAGGAGAAATATTGCGAGATAAGTCGAGATATCCCTAGATAATGGGATATAAGGTGAGATAATGGGAGATAAGGAGAAATAATGGGAGATAAGGAGAAATAATGGGAGATAAGGGGAAATAATGGTAGATATTTTATTACGTTAGGTAATATAAGGAATAAGCGGTGGCGATAGTAGTGAATCAAGTCCACGCGAGCTGAGCCGCGGGCACGGCTACTATATATATATATATATATATATATATATATATATATATATATATATATATATATATATATATACCATATATATATTATTAATTAACTAAAATCAGTGACTTTCATAACAAAAAGATAAACCAAATTAATAGAATACTGACGAATAGCTTGGTGAAAACAGGAGAGCAAATAGCTAGAAAGAAGAGTAAAACAAATATATGGAGCATAAAAACGGAAGAACTGTTTGAAGAAAGAAATAAACGATTAGCTCAGGGAAAGAGAAATACTATTCAGTTTGTAGAAACTAACAAAACCCTTAAGAAGTCCATTAAAGAAGATAAAAGACAGCAGTTAGAGACAAACATAGAAAAAACTGTAGAACAGAACAAAAACATGAAAGCACTCCGCCGAAGTCTAGGAAGACACTGCTTAAAGGATGAAAATGGAGAAAATGTGAAAGATTAAGAAAAATAATACACACGATTCAAATATAGTATCAAAACTTGTATGAATAAAAAAACTGCCCACCAAATGATCTCAAAGATCGTCGGAATAGAAAGATAATCAATGTCAAGAAATACCAAAGATAACAGATGAAGAAATATTAACAACACTACAAACTATAAAAAACAATAAAGCACCAGGACCTGACAGAGTATTAACAAAATTAATGAAAGAAGGGGGAGACTTGGTGGTTTAGGTGCTGAAACTCCTATTCAATAAATGTCTTGAAAATGAGAACATACCAGAAAATTGGAACACAGCTGCAACAATTTTACCTTTAAAAAAATGTGATGAGACTAAGCTAGACAATTACCGTCCAATATCATTACTTTCACAAGTATACAAATTGTTTACCAAAATAATAATTAATACATTGGAAAACAAACCAATCGGTAGAACAGGCTGGTTTCAGGAAGAGTTTTACTTGTGGCCATCTCTTAGCTATCAGAACTTTAACAGAGAAAACTACAGAATATAACTTAAACTTTTACCGGGTACTTATAGATTATCAAAAGGCTTTTGATAGTGTCGAGAGCTGGGCCGTCGAAAGAGCCTTGTATAACAGCAGAATAGACTATAGGTACGCTCAGCTCATAAGAACAATTTACAACAAGGTTCAAATGAGAGTGGAAACAGATCGTAAAACAAATCCTATACCCATCAAACGCGGAGTCAGGAAGATTCCATGAGCCCAAAACTATTTATAGCAGCATTATAAGAAGTTTCCAAGGAACTCGAATGGGAAAAAAAGGGGACCAGTTAAATGGTCAAAAGTTAAATCATTTGCGTTATGCTGATGATGTAGTGCTAATATCAGATAATATAAATGATTAAACTGAAAAAAAAAATTCAGATTGCTTAAAATTATTATTGCTCAGATTGCTCTACGTAAGTATGTCTATCACTTCTTGATACTTATATTAACTTGTCTAATTTTTTGGTGATAGAATATCTTTTCACAAAAAGAGTATTATGAGTCAAAAATTTAAAGGAAAGATTTTTTTAATATTCCTGTTACTGGTTTAGCTGAGTCAAATCTGAAGCGCAAATGTCTCTGAACTTTGGCATGTTCCACTTCACTGTCATTATAGATGGTAATTTCTGCATAGGCGTAATCTGCATATAATAAATCGACGGTTTTAATTTGTCAAAATTTCCTATAGGATTTCAAAGTGAATTTTCCAGGGAAAAGTGTAGCGCCATTTTTGAATTTTAGATTTTTTCGTTTGTGCAAAAAATTAGAGAAATCATTTGAAAGATTCGAAAACAATTCAAATAAATTCCTTATTGAATAAGGAGTGCTTTTTTTTCTCATAAACCTGGGTCCTGACGTACGCTGCTTTCAAAAAAAAATGAAAAAGTGCATTCAAAATATTTATCTTGAAAGCAACGCACTTTAGGATCCAGGCTCATAGAACAAAAAAGTTTTGTTTTGCTATGAGGAATACGTATGAATTACTGAAAGATTTTTTCAAGCGATTTTTTCGAATTTTGAATTTTTGTACCAACAAAACCTCTTGTAACTCGCGATCGGGATTTCCAAAAAAATCCACGGTGGTCATTCTTGTTTTTCGAAAACAAAGTATAGTAAGGTTATAAAAAAAGCCATTCTACCTGTTTTTTTTTGTCACTTTTAATGATTTTTTGGGACCTGTGCTCATGTGCAATATTTTATTTTCAAAAATGCCTTAAACTTCAAAACTAGAATCTTTAAGCTTTACTTCGCGCCCGCACAAATCGCTCTACGTAGCTCCAAATTTTGACTTGGTGAGGGGTCCGGTTTAAAAAGAATGACCCGTATATAAATATACCTATATATATACGAGTATATATATATATATATATATATATATATATATATATATATATATATATATATATATATATATATCGATTCGATGTAGTTTCACTGTTTACTAACATTTCTCTAGACCTTATTATATCAATATTAAATGAACATTTCACATTAATAGAAGAAATATGTAATATTCCTAAAGAACAGTTTCTACTAATCATTACTTTTTTATATGAAAATACATTTTTCTCCTTCAATAGTACATTCTACAGACAAAAAAATTGGATCCCAATGGGAAGTGCTATTTCACCAATCCTGGCCGAAATTGTTATGAATAAACTTCTTTATTTTGTTATTTCAAGGGTTGAATTTGAATTTCCCCTTCTTTTTCAATATGTAGATGACTTGTTAGTCGCTTTACCGGCCGGAAGTGTACAGGACACTCTTAACATTTACAATTCTTTCAATCATAAATTAGTATTTACTGACGACTGACGGTGCTGTTCCGTTTCTGGATACTAGAGTCGTACGCTCAGAAAATAATACAGTCAAACTGGACTGGTATAGGAAAAAATCAAGTTCTGGTAGATATATCCCATTCCATTCTTATCACCCTATGAAACAGAAACTGAACATCATCAGAGGACTAAAGAACAGAATAGATAAGATTTGCGACCCCTCAATTAAAGAAAAAAATGTAAAACTGTTAGAAAACATTTTGTTGGACAATTGCTATCCTAAAGCTCTAATTAAAAAGAATTTTCAAAGACCCCCCCTTCAAATTAATCCAACTGTGACCACTAATGTCGATATTAAAGTAGGAAAGTGACAATACATTGAAGGCCTTTCCCAGTCCTTGTCTTCTCTTTTTAAAAATACGAACTTTAAAATTGCTAATTACAACATAAAAAGAATGAATTGTTTTTATACCAATTTAAAAGATAAAACCGATACTTTACAAAGATCTAATATAATCTATGGCATTCTCTGTCAATGTGGTTTGGTTTACGTTGGACAAACTTCACAAAAGCTCTCTAAAAGGTTAGCGCTACACAAAAGTGATAGTAAACACAAACCTAACGCAACTAGCTTGAGCTTACACGTAAATAATACAGATCACAGAGTACAATATAACAACAGCTTCATTCTGGATGTTGAGACTAATTATTTCAGAAGAAGTTTCTTGGAAATGTGTTACATAAAAACCTGTAAAAATAATCTCAATCACATAAAAGACTTAGAAGGATTGAGCTCCATGTATACTTATTTACTAACACAAAACTATACCAAACCAATAAAAAAGAACGATCTTTATGAAAAAATTAGTTTCTAGTAAAGTTGGCGTTTCTTTTTTTTCTCTTTCTGTCATTTTTGCTATTTATTATCAGTTACTTTTCTATGTCTTCTTGTTAAAATTAAATAATTTAAAAAAATTAAATATGACAAATAATAAATAATGTCCAGTATTAATTTTCTCTTTCAAATTTTTAAATTAGTCTATGAATCTCTTGATTATAAAATTAAAGAATTAATATAATTAATAATAAATAACTCGTCGAAGAGTAACATTCATCAAATTTAAGTCCCCCCCTTTTTTTATAAAATTAAAACTAAAAAATAGATATCATTAATAATTAATAATTTATCTAAAATTATCATCCACCTAAAAAATTTACCACATCCCTAACTTCAATGCTTTTTATGGTTTTTTGTCGACCTGATGATGACATAGACTACCAACAATATCTGTTTCGGAATTAAATATCACTAAATAGTTACTAAACTCGACGTCAAAAATTTTAAAATGGAGTACCATTTCAACATCATGGTGTTTCTTGCAGTTATATTTCGGTCTTCAAAAAGTGTTTTTAACTAATGTTTATTGACAAAGTTTTATTTTTAATATTTGTGTAACTCTCTAAATGTCTTTTAATCTTGTTTGTGTAATCATTCATACTACCTGGCCAACAAAAATGCAAATTTCATTGTCTTCACCAGAGATGAACTAACTGCTGACATTTTTGTAAGTAATTTTCACATATAGTCGTACAATTCATTTAATCACATTTTATAAAACGAACGTTTTGGTTTATTTTCTGTACCTAGTTTGCATTTTTAGAATCCAGAAGAAGCTCCCATTAGGCAGCGAAAGCTCGATAATAAAAATAAAAAGCAGATACTAGAGCCTTTAGATCTTTGATTGCTCATCTCTTCTCCTTATAAGGGCGTTTCCCAGTGGTTAAACTTAGGATTGTTTGTTGCCAGTGCCCTGTTACTGTCCTTCCTCTTTCTTATATATATATATATATATATATATATATATATATATATATATATATATATATATATATATATATATATATATATATATATATATATATATATATATATATATATATATATATATATATATATATATATATATATATATATATGTTCTTTGGCTAGGTTATAGGTAATATTTTATTACGTTTGGTAATATAAGGAATAAGCAGTGACAATAATAGTGAATCAAGTCGGAAAAAAGTTTCCCGCTAGCGTCTTCTCTTGCAGTACACTGCCTAAACCATTAAATATGGAACAATATCATGTAGCAAAGAATATCTATAATATATATAAAATGCAACGTCTCTCTGTATGTCTCTCCGTTAGTGCGCTTATCATTCGAGAACCACTTATCCGATTTACGTGTTTTTTTTTAAATTCGTACATATGTTCTCTGGCCAGGTTATATAACAATAATAATAATAATCTATACAATATATATATATATATATATATATATATATATATATATATATATATATATATATATATATATATAATCCAACGTCTCTCTGTCCGTTAGTGTGCTTATCATTCGAGAACCACTCATCCGATTTAAGTGTTTTTTTTTTAAATTCTTAACTTAATATTTATCAAATAAAATCTATAATATATATAAAACGCAACTTCTCTCTGTCTGTCTGTTTGTCCGTTAGTGCGCTTAGCACTCAAGAGTTACTCCGATTTACGTGTTTTAGAACATATGTTCTCTGGCCAAGTTATAGGATATATTTTATTACGTTAGGTAACATAAGGAATAAGCAGTGACGATAATAGTGAATCAAGCCGGAAACCACTAACGCACTCTCCTGCAAAACGCTGCCTAAACCGTTAAATATGGAACAATATCATGTAACAAAGAATACAATATATATAAAATGCAACGTATCTCTGGCTATCTCTCTGTCCGCTAGTGAGCCATTTATCTGATTTACGTGTTTTTTTCATACATATGTTCTCTAGCCAGGTTATATAATAATAATAATCTATATAATATATATAACGCAACGTCTCTCTGTCTGTCTGTCTATTCGTTAGTGTGCTTATTATTCGAGAACCACTTATCCGCGTTGCGTGTTTTTTTTTTTAAATTCGTAACTTAATATTTATCAAAAAAAAATCTATAATACATATAAGACGTGACGTCTCTCTGTCTATCTGTCTGTTTGTCTGTCTGTTCGTTAGTGCGCTTAGCATTCAAGAACCACTTATCCGATTTACGTGTTTTTTTTATAAAATACGTATGTTCTCTGGCCAGGTTATAGGATTATTACTTTAGGTAACATAAGAAATAAGCAGTGACAATAATAGTGAATCAAGACCACTCAAGCGGAGCCGCGGGCATGGTTAGTTTTTAATAAATACATTGAAAATTTATAAAATCACTGGACTACTTAAATTACAAAATCATGGCGTTGCCCTTGTCAGAACTAATATTATCGCGGCTAAAAGAAAGCGTGAATTTTTAATGGGGGCTGAAGGGAAATGGCACACCTCTGTCTAATCTAACCTTAAAATCTTTTCGGCGACAATACGATTTGTTTACGTCGTGGAAAAAAATGTTTTTTTTCGTGAAATATTGCAAATTGGTAAAGCAAAAAGTGTTTAGCTGACGTTGACAAAGTTTAGTTACAAATGGTTTTTATGACAGTGCTCATGTGTTAATGCCTTTTTGCTTTCCTTGCTAAAGGAAAGTATTGTATTCGTGAAAACTCACTTAGAGATTATTGCTTCTCTTCACGTTTTAGGGTGCCTAGATCACGAAAAACATGGTCACGAGGGTGTCCCTTATAAGAGGAAAAAATTTTTTTATATAAAATTTGAATTGCCCGCCATTTTATGCCGTTTGGTACAAAATAGATCTTTTTTTCAAAATTTAGGTTTTGATGCCAGCTTTCCGATGCCATTAACCCTGCGGGCCGGGCGCCGCCGACTAAATCTCCAACCAGGCCGCCGGGTCTCGCAAACCCATCAATAAAAAATCTTGTTAAAAAAAAAAGTGATAAATTAATATTTTATTGAAAAAAAAATACACATTTTTAAATACAAAACCTTATATTATAAAACTGGTTTAAGTATACACAGTGAAAAATCTAATTTTTAAATATTTGTTGTCAAAAAAATTAAACATTTCCTAAAAACTACAAACAAAATAACTTGAAGATGAAAAAAAAAATTTTTAGTAAAACATTGTAAAAATATCATAAATCAACAGATTTTATTGATTCATTGCAATTTCTGAGCACTCAGAACACCATGCATGGATATGAGTAAGACATACAAATTTTCCACATTTTTTGCAAAAATATTTGGTTTTTGAATCTTTTTTACAAAAAAAAAAACATCTTTTTCTGTTACCTGGTTGGACTTCTTCATTTCTATTGGGTTCTTGTGTTCCAGCAACTTCTTGTCTTCTTTCCCTTACCGGCCTTGGAACATTTGTTTCATAAGAACGTCGCTCCAAGTGTTCTTTTGTCAAGGATAGTCCAACATCTCTTAGATATAATCGTCTTTCAATCTTATAAGTTTTATTATTGCAAGCAAAAATAATTTGGGAATTTACACCACCCATATTCATAATTGAAAAAAAAAATAACCATCGGCCACCTTCTTGTATTCCTTGCTACGTTATAGGTAGCAGACAATTTGTCGAGATTATCTACACCTCCTTTGGTATGATTGTAATAAGTAATTATATCGGGTTTGCATTTTTCTGCCGTAGAGGGATCAATCCTATCATCGTGATGTAAACTGGATATAAGATTAATATTTCTATATTTCTTTGGAATATATGACACAATAGTCATAACTTTTTGAAAGCCAAATATTGAAGAAAATTCAGGGCGAGCTCTTGTGTTGGAGAATTCTAGAGGCAATTCCCTTTTATTTTTTTTTATTGTACCCACGTACGTGGTTTTATGCTCCACAAGTAATTTTTTTACCAATTCAACACTGGTAAATCAATTATCACACGTAAGATTACGATTAGTCCCAGATATAGGTTCTATTAGTCTCAAAACTATACTTTGTGGATCGTTAGGGCGTTCATATATACCTTCAGGCTGCTTTCCGACGTAAACCTCCAGATTTGAAGCATAAGATGTAGAGGAATCAACTAAAGCAAATATTTTTATACCGTATCTGTTAGGTTTACTTGGAATATACTGTTTGAAATCACATCGCCCCCTAAATGCCTCAAGCTTTTCATCAATTGTTGTGTTTGCTCCAACAGTATATGTGTTTTTACAGTTTTCAACAAAAAGGTCAAATAGACTTCTGATTGGAGCTAGCTTGTCAAATTGTTTCCTTGCTTCTCTTGTCGTCAAGTCATCAAAACGAAGGCATCGAAGAAGAAAATGAAATCGATCGTGAGACATTACCAACCAAAATCTTTCAATCCCGAGTTCGTTTCTTTGCCATAGCTCTTTTGTATTAAGTCGTCCACTTTTGAGGGTCCCCGCCATATAATAATCCAAGAAAAGCTTTTATTTCACAAATGTCCGTGGGTTTCCCTCTTCTCTCTCTTGCATAATTTTGAGCCAGCCAGAAATGTAGAGATTTGTGTTTTCCACTATAATGTTAAGCATTTCATCTGTGAAAAATAATGACCAACACTCCATGGCTGTTTTGGCGTTTTTCCCACAGTTCCTGACGCCTGGTAGCCGAACAATAATATTTTCTTTTCTCGTTCTTACGGTTTTGTTTGGACAATGTTTTTGCCATCGCGTGGTTCCGTTTTTACCAATGAAAGCTGGAATTCTTGGTAATTTTGCAAGAGGTACATTGTCATCACTGCTATCATCGCACTCTTGTTCTGATTCACTATCGGTACTTCGGGTTTCTACTATATTTTCTTCTAAAGCTAACTCCTCTTCTTCGTCATCCGGCTCTTCATCTGAATCAGCTTCTTCCCATAATTGGCGGAGTTTCTCCTGCTCTTTCTCATAATAAGTAGACATCGCTGCTAAACAAAAGAGATACTATTTTTTATAAAATAGTAACTAATAAATAATTAATATGCATAAAATAATGCCAAATAAATTTTATTTATGCTAACTTACCGTTGAAAAGTAAAACCAGCCGAATGTAAAAAGAAAAGCGCAAACCGGGGCGCCGGGTCTCACAGACCAAAATCAAAATAATTTAAAAACTAAAATACGTACACAACCACCGATTGTTATGCGGATATTGAGGCCAAAAATGAACAGGTAGACGAACCGCTAAGCGGTTGCAACGATGTTACGAAAATTGCCGACTGATTGTCGGAGCGTCGGGTCTCAGAGGCTAGGCGCCCCGCCCGCAGGGTTAAAAAAAAAATTGTGGAGTCATTTTAAACATTTTTTTTTACATTTGTTTATTAATCAGATAAAAACAGATGTTTTTTTGTGTCATTTAAAAAAAAAATGACAATTTTTTGTCATGTCTGGTAGAGCATTGCGAAATCTTTATTTAAAAAAAAAAAATTCATTTTCATTAAACATTTTTTTTTTTAAATGTCAGTTGTTGTTATTTGAATAATAAACAAATGTAAACAAATGCTAAAATAATTCTAAAAAAATTTTTTAATGGCATCGGAAAACTGACGTCGAGATCTAAATTTTGAAAAAAAAAAGTTCCATTTTTGACTAAACGGCAAAAAATTTTAAATAACAAATTCAATTGTGTCCATTGGGTACACTATTTTTGTACCCAAAATTTCAGGGTATTTTTGCTACAACAAAAGGAATATTTTCTGACAGTTTCAAGCCGATCGGTTCACTTAGTCGACCTGTACAATAAAATGAAAAAACAGATTTTTACCCGTTGTTTCAGTTTTGTAGGTTATTTACAGGGTAGTCCAAATTGGACACTTTTAAAGGTAAACCACTTTATCTGAAGAAGATAGACGAAAACCGTGAAAACCGCATATCGATATCTAGTACCGTTTTAAATATACAGGGTGTTTTTCAAAAAACTGCATTTTGGAAAAATGTTTGTAATTCTTTTCCTATTGAAAATTTTTGATTTCTGTAAAAACATTCTCCAAGCACTTTTTCACGTGGATTTCAACAGTGTAAGTTACATTTTTTTACAACTAATATTTTAATAGTTATTAACGCAAAAATATATTTTTTAAATGGGATACCCTGTATATTTCGTCAGTCAAATCGTAAAAAAAATCCCAGAAATAACTCTAAGAATCATAACTACTACTGAAATTTACTAAATGCTATAGTACTTTAAACTATATAGAAAATAAAACAAGACAAAAATAAAACAATTTATTCCGAGTAGAGCAAACTAAAACAAAACAATTTTCTATAAGAGATGTTCGAAATGTCGACCAGTTTCATTTACACATAGGCGGCACCTTTTCTGGACACTTCTTACCGAGTTGATAAGTTCAAGAGGAGTGAGAGCTGCAAAACTTTGTATCACTGCGACTTTTAACTCTCGCCTGGTGTTTGTCGGCAATTCAAAAATTAGGTCTTTCAATCTTCCCCAGAGATAAAAGTCCATGGGTGTTAAATCCGGTGACCTTGCCGGCCAACGGTTCAGACCTTGGTTGGCTATCCAGTTGTTGTCGAAATTGACCGATAAATTACTGATAACTGCAGCGTTATGAAAGGGTGCCCCGTCGTGTTGAAAAAATATATTTCTAAGGTCCATTAACGGCAGTTCATTAACAAGAGGTTCTATTTGCTGCCTTAAAATTTCTAAATATCTCTGAGAGGTGAGTGTTCCTTCGTAAATAAATGGACCTATAAGCCTGCCTCTAAAAATTCCTGCCCACACATTAGATCCAAATCTGCCTTGATTTCTTTGGTCCACAACTACATGAGGATTTTCTTGTGCCCACGTATAAGAATCGTAACGGTTAAAAATAGCTGTATTGCTTACATAAGCTTCGTCTGCCCAAATGCAATTTAATGAAAAATTCGAAACATTGTTACAATTCTCCAGAAACCATTGGCAAAAATCCGTACGCCGTTGAAAATCTCCGTCTCTATGGTGATGAACTTTTCTTGTCCTATATGGCCTGAATTTGTGCTTTTTCAAAGTACGACTTACGTTAGTTCTTGGTAGTCCAGTGAATTCTTTTAACTGTCGAGTTGAAGTGTTGGGATTATTTCCGATAGTTCCTAAAACTACTATTTCTTCTAACTCCTTATCCCTGTTTGATGCATAATTTTTGGGTCGTTTCTTTTCAAACTGGCCATTATTAACTAGGTTATGCGCAATCGAGCGAATATATCCTTGAAGGGTTGACGCCTCTCTGGATACCATTCGTGGTACAAATTACTTGCCGCTTCCGAATTTTCTCTGGTTTGTATGAAACACACTATCATCCCATTTTTCGTAATTTTCAAACTTCATTGCGATTTATTTGACAATTCAATAACTGGTCCTGAAGTAAAATTTGACAACTACGAGTAAACAATTGAATTAAACCATATGACCGCTCCGTCCAACGCCTACTTTACAAATTGTGCATTTAAAACTGGCGTAAAAACTGAAAACCTTTATATTTTGAAGTAGATTTAAGCAAAATATAAAGTGTGCTATATATTTAGAATGGTAATTTAAAGCTCTATTTGGATAAGGAAAAATATATAGGGTATCCCATTTAAAAAATATATTTTTGCGTTAATAACTATTAAAATATTAGTTGTAAAAAAATGTAACTTACACTGTTGAAATCCACGTGAAATAGTGCTTTGAGAATATTTTTACAGAAATCAAAAATTTTCAACAGGAAAAGAATTACAAACATTTTTTCAAAATGCAGATTTTTGAAAAACACCCTGTATATCTAAAACGGTATCGATATGTGGTTTTCACCATTGAGTGTATCATGAAAATTGAGCCTCAGAGAATGACATCAGTTTTCTTCCATCTCCTTTAGGTAAAGGGGTTTACTTTTGAAAGTGTCCCTGTACACATTTGAGTCATTTAAAACCAACAAGCATTTGTTGAAGATTTCATTACGAGTTTAGTTTCCTGTTTGTCTCAATCCGTCATATATAACCGACATTTTAAGCTTTAAAAACGCGTTTTGAAAATTTAAATTGTTTATAAACAAACGAGCACAAGTTTTTCGAAATCCAAACTCAGGACAATATTCCTGGTGAGAGGATAAAATCATAATATGGCTGTATCTAAACTATGCCCATCTCATCATTATTTTGACCTTTTTTTACCGCACTAGTAGTCGTGTTTTCTTTAATAGTTCTCGTAATTAAAAATGTCTCGTATAGAAACGTTTTAATACAACTTTTTTTCGCATTTCGAAAAATGAAAAAGTCTAATATTTTCTATTCTACTATATGTCTTCCTTTTAGGAAAATAAGGGAATTAAAGATAGATATCTTTTAAGGAGGTCACTGATTTTCATAAATGGAAACGTCAACTATCTCATATCTATATACAGTCTTGCATGTTATACATCTGTTTATACGTGTTTTCATAACAAATCTTGCATGAATTCAACTTGATATGAGTCTTAAATTGGATTGACGAGAACAAGAGGAGATTACTGTCTGCTTATCATATTGTTCTGATATCATGAAAGACTGTAGGTACCGTCTGGCTGACATTATGTAGACACAAAAATGGGATTAACAAAAAAGTATTACTGAAGAATTCTAAGCTTTCAGAATTTCATTTATGGTTTGAGCCCGAAATTTATTTCATCGCCCTGCAAAATATTGGGTCTAGGAAAAAGTTCGCGGCGTTTTTCCCGATAGATGGCCTCAACTGCAAATAACTCAAGAAACGCAGATCGCAGCGACACCACTAAACGCTCGTTGGAAAGGCGATACTTCGAGCGTTACTTTGAGTGTATAAACATCGAAATTGGTGGAGTGGTTGGAAAGTTGTTTGCGTTTAAAAATATAGAAAAGTAATGAAAAATTGCGCTGGTAATTTTGATGTGAAAGATGAGTCACGCTCTGGTCATTCAATCACCGAAAAAGCTGATGAAATTCTTGAAAAAGTCAAGCAAGATAAGCATATCAGCAGTGTCGTTATTGGTATGGAGCTAGGCATTGACCACGAAATGGTTTTGAACCATTTACACAAAGCTGGCTACAAAAAGAAGCTCAATGTATGGGTTCCTCATAAGTTGAGCGCCAAAAACATGATAGACGGAATTAACATCTGCGATGCGCTGCTGAAACGCAATGAAATCGAGCCATTTCTGAGACGTGTCATAACCGGTGATGAAAAATGGATCACGTACGACAATCGGAAGCGTAAATGGTCGTGAACAAGGGATGGTGAGCTGTCACAAGCGTTCGCGAAGCCAGGATTGACGCCGAAAAAGGTGATGCTGTGTGTGTGGTGGGACTGGAAGGGAATCGTCCACCATGAACTACTTCCAGTTGGTTAGACGATTGATTCTCAACTCTACCGTGGACAACTAGAGAGATTACGCCAGGCAATTGAAAGAAAACGGCCCGAATTGATTAGTAGGAAAGGTGTTGTCTTCCATCATGACAACGCCCGACCACACACTTCTTTGATGACCCGTCAAAAATTGCGAGAGCTTAGTTGGGAAGTTTTGATGCATCCACTGTATAGTCCAGATATAGCACCCTCTGCTTATCACTTCTTCCGATCTCTGCAGAACTCTCTCAATGAAATTAAGCTGCTTTCAAAAGAAGCTTGTGAAAACCACTTGATCCAATTTTTTAAGCAGAAACCACAGAAGTTCTTCACCGATGGCATCATGGCTTTACCCGAAAAATGGCAAAACATTTTCGATACTAATGGAGCATATTCGGTGTAATTAAATTCATTTTCACACTATAAGAAAACCAGTTGAATTTTACTAAAAAAACGCCACGAACTTTTTCCCAGACCTGATATTATTCTTCGGTTTCATGCTATGTCAATAACTGCTTTAATTGTCTATGCCAAAAATACACAAAATTTTATGCAATTTTATTTTAATGAAAAAAACCAATATGAATTATTTGGCTCGTAGAATCATCCATAATTTTAGTGAAATGACATGTATGACCTTAACAGATACCATGCATTTTTTTCACAGCTTCATCTTTGGTACATTTGCTACTCATTTCAATTCAGTATAATATTTTAATCTTTAACAGCAACCTAGCCGTACAATTTCTCCATTAAGGCGACCCAGATGTCATCAAAATATTTTGTAGATTAGTGCCGGGGACATAAAGGTTAAAGGTTATTTCTCTCTGGCTATTAGATAAATTAATAGGTTCTAGTTTTAATCTTTGAATATATATTGCCATTATATCTGAATAAGACATCTTTAATGAGCAAGTTTTACTATTAATTTACATAACGGCCTGACTAAATACATAAATAAAAATATAAATATTTTACACTGCTCGGACTAGCGACGCGGCGGAAACAAGTAGAATAGGGGTTCCCAGCGAGTTTCGGTGCATTCCCTAGATCAAGTCGCGCGACATCAAGCACAGGGAGTGGCAAGGTCGTTATAAACGGACACAAAACATCCAAATTTGGTTCGCTTTATCCGGAAGTTCGTTATAACCGGGTTCGTTATAACCGATAAAAATTTGCATTGGTCTTATGGAAGTTTTTTCGTGCATTATAAAATAGTTCGTTTTAACCGAAAATTCGCTATAAAGCAGACTTCACTGTATATATATATATAAACTCCTGGAAAAAATTAACGCAACAATCTGAAAATTAATTTATCTTTTTCTTATGTCAGTTTTAAAGTTTATCGAGTATTTGAATAGTAAGCTATGCATATTTTGTTTCGTTGTTCATGACAGAAATCAAAACAATTCGTTTAGATTTACAGTTTTAAAGAATTTTTTAGAAGATAAACAATTTTCTGTAATAATGTGATAGATTTTCTTTAAAAGTAAGCTTATAAATTGTTCCCTTTTTCAAAGTAATACGTTTTTGTGGTAGACTGTTTTATTTTTGACCTCGAAGAATTAGAAAAATGAATCGAACAAGGAATTTAAGTGAACACGAGGTAGTGCGAGCCTCAGTTTTATTGGACGAGGGATATTGTCAGAGTTATGTTGCCAATTTGTTAGGCAAACATCGTTCCACAGTAAGTCGTATGGTAAAACGCTTGAATGAAGTAAGAACTTATTCTAGAAGGCTAGGGCAAGGGCGAAAACGATGCACTAGCGACCTAGATGAACGTTTTATAAGACAATATGCTTTAAGAAACAGGACTGTCACTAGTTCTATAATAAGAAACGAACTCGAAGCTGTTTGCAATGCCACAATTTCTTCTACAACAGTTAAAAGACGGTTTAAACAGTAGGAGACCAGCCACTGCGCCCTTGCTTACTAGAGAGAACAGAGTTGCCAGGTTACGTTTTGCTCGAAATCATGAAAACTGGTCTGTGGATGATTGGAAACAAGTTTCCTTCACAAATGAAACTAGGGTTAGTCTAAAACATCCAGATGGTCGTGAGCGAGTATGGCGAAGACCAGGAAAGAGGTTTGCTCTTTGCAATATCTTTGCAAGGATTCCATTCGGCGGTGGCTCTGTTACGTTCTGGGGTAGCATTTGCTTTGAAGCTTGCACAGAGTTAGTTCCTGTCCGTACGAGATCCATGAATGCTGACTACTATCTTGAGAATATTGAAATAGAACATGCGATGCCTTTCGGTCATTTTGTGGGGCCCAATTTCCTGTTTATGCAAGACAACGCTCGACCTCACGTGGCTATGGAGGTACTCGATTATCTTAATCAAGTTGATATACCGATTATGCAATGGCCACCAAAAAGCCCGGATCTGAATCCGATAGAACATGTATGGGATCACCTTAAGAAAAATGTGAATCGTCATATACCTGCACCTAGAAACCTGAGGGAACTTGAAAATGCAGTTATCACAGAATGGGAGCAAATTTCTCAAGATTTTATCCAAAATTTAATTAGAAGCATGCCTAGGCGCATAAACGCTGTCATCCGAAGTAGAGGAGGCAACACACGCTACTAGTGTCCCAGTTACACCATTAATTTTGCTACTAGTGTCCCAGTTTATTTTTTTCATTATTACATAATTTCAACGATTTTGTTATTAGGTCTTAAGAATAATTTTAATTCGAGTCTTATAGAGAAATTTGGTAGCTAATTCACTTTTAAAGTATCCGAATAAGTTTTTTCTAACTTTTAGTGTAACCAGTGTTCATAAAAAATTATTAAAATTAGTTCTTTATAGAGATTTGTATGATTTAATATATTGTTGCGTTAATTTTGTCCAGGAGTGTATATATATATATATATATATATATATATATATATATATATATATATATATATATATATATATGTTATTCATGTCATGCATTTTAATTTTTACAGTCCCTTCATTTGTATTTTTGACAAAAAATATTAAGGTTTTTACTGTCTACCAATATGAAACCCTTATTATACATACAAAAGACGTTTTATCCCTTAAAATGCGGTGATGTTTTTCACAAGGAATACGTGTTTTTCATTACAATTCAGTTAATATTTGAGGACAAACTCGCCCCGTTGTTTTCTAGCAGTATTCTAATAGTGGAGATTTGAAGATCTGCCTAATTGTTTTATTGTGATTATTGTTTTAGTATTCTTTAATATTATGTGTATATATAAAATACATTTATTTGTTTTATTTATTTAAAATTTGCAAAAAAAGTACTAAGGATTATCTAAACATACGTATGTGTCAATTTTAGCTCTAGTGTTCATACGACATAAAAAGTTTTAGTCTTATTTCTAGTGAAAGTGTAATTTATAATATCTCGTCAATTCTCTGCAGGTATTAATTTTAAGCATAGTAGGCATTCATCCTTATTTTAAATTTTCTATTATTTCTAGCTTGATAGGCTTTTATTTACCAATATCAGCTCAATGTGGTTTAACTCACAATGGTATACGAGTACAGATAAACGGAGAATTTTTATCTCACTTTTTTTACTATAGCTGTTTCATCTATTATGTATGTTTTAAACTTTCATAAGCTTTTTTTCCAAAAGCTACTCGGCAGTGTTTCTGTTTATCTCAAATGATAGCTGACAGTATTCAGTGTTATAACAAAACTAACTTTTAATGTGTATTACCTAACTTTTAATTACGTCGTTAAAGTTTTCTTAACTGTTTAAAAATCGAGTGACTTTATATGGAGCATTTTTTGTATTGGGACATTATTGTTAATAGGTTGTAGTCGGCACTACAATAAGTCACTTCACTCTATACAACCTATACAAACGTGTGTAATAAAGGCTTCCACATTTCTAAATTCCAATATGTAAAATTTCAGTGTGCCTATCTTCGTCCGTCGGTCGTTTACTCGACACCGATAAGAGGTTTCCATTTAAGATTTTCTATAAGCATCATATATTTATTTTTAAAAAGCCTAGAGCAATAAAACCTAATTTTCTATGGGAAATCAATATAAGGTGAGTAAATAAAAATTGTGCATTTTAAATTATATTCTGTTGTATTTCTTTTCTTATTAATTATATTTCCTAGACGCAAATTATTGGATTCGGTCAGTATTTTCGAAGAAAGATAGAGGCTCCGAGGCTGGTTTGAAAAGTCCGTGCAAAGTCCGAGAGATGGCACCACCGGCGCGTATCGAGATCATGTTTAGTTAGTAGCATCTCTTGAATGAACGCACACCAAGTTTCAGCCATATTGGTCTATTTCTTTGTGTTTGGCATTCGTGTGAATCAAGGAAGTCGAGTGATTTTCAAGAAATGGACGAAAAAGAATTTCGTGTGGTGATTAAACATTACTTTATGAAAGGCAAAACGCCTCAGGAGACTAAAGAGAAGCTTGATAAATATTATGGTGATTCTGCACCTTCGATTCGAACAGTTTATAAGTGGTTTCAAAATTTTCGGACTGGCCATATGGGCACAAGTGACGCTGAACGTTCTGGACGGCCTGTGGAGGTTACGACTCCAGAAACCATTGACGAAATCCATGATATGGTGATGGATGACAGAAGAGTTAAGGTGCGTGAGATTGCTAGTGATGTAGGCATCTCGACTAAACGGGTACATAATATTTTGCATAAACATTTGGACATGAGAAAGCTGTCCGCAAGATGGGGTGCCGCGATTGATCACGCTTGACCAAAAACGGAATCGTGTGAAGTGTTGCAAGGATGGTTTGCAGCTGTTCCAGAAGAATCCGGAGGACTTTAAGCGTCGTTTCGTCACTGTGGATGAAACATGGATACATTACTATACTCCTGAGACCAAACAACAATCTAAACAATGGGTTACCAAGGGGGAATCTGCACCAAAAAAGGCGAAGACCGTTCCTTCGGCAGGAAAGGTTATGGCGACTGTCTTTTGGGATTCGCAAGGGATAATCCTCATCGACTATCTGGAAAAGGGTAAAACTATTACAGGTGAATATTATTCATCGTTATTGGACCGTTTGAAAACCGAGCTACAAGAAAAACGCCCGCGATTGGCCCACAAGAAAGTCCTTTTCCATCACGACAACGCACCAGCACACACCTCAGCAGTTGTGGTCGCAAAATTAATGGAAATAGGATTCCAACTCGTTTCACATCCCCCCTATTCTCCAGACTTGGCTCACTCGGACTACTATTTGTTCCCAATTTGAAGAAATGGCTTGCGGGACAAAGATTTTATTCAAACGAGGAGGTGATTGCAGACACTAATGGATATTTTGCAGACTTGGACAAATCCTATTATTCGGAAGGGATCAACAAACTAGAACATCGTTGGACGAAGTGTATAAGCCTAAAAGGAGACTATGTCGAAAAATAAAAAAGGTTTACCCCAAACTCATAAGTAGTTTTTATTTTTGCACGGACTTTTCAAACCAGCTATAATGAGATGTGACGACTGACGATTTTGTAAAATGGTGGAGTTGCTATTTTTTTTTTAACTTTTAAATATTCTGTATAGCCCAGTCGTCAGAGGACATAAAGCTCTCTTTAAATGTTAACAAGCTGCATACAGTTTTTTCGACGTAGAATACGTTTAAAAAAAGTTTGCTGCTCTAATGTATACGCTAAGCCTACAAATTAGAAAATAAAATGAAAAATTGTTTTTTTTTGCAAATATTTGAACTTGCGCAATTAGTGTTCCGTACTTTGATTGCTTTTAAAATAAAAAATTTACGGAGGTATAAAATGATCAGTGACTTCACAAAACATACCCCAAATGAGTTTTCAACAAAGTTTGTTTTCAATCTTTACTGAAATCTGATGACCTAGAAATTTTTGTTTTTTTTATATACCAGATGAATTATTAAGGGTAATGCACTCGTGATAATTTTCATTCAATCTACACCCCGTGGAGAATATTCCAGAATTTTTTGATAAGTACTTTTCGAGACAGCGATTTTTCGTGATTTTTTAAAAATAACACAAAGAAAATTGCGCGCAAGTATTACATTATATATACATTTTTTACTCGTGTTTTCACAAGCTTTCATTTGACACTACACTCGATGACCTAGTAAAATTATTTTTTTTCACTTCCGATTTCACCCCCCAAAACTAACCCCTTAAGTCAAAATTGAACTCTCAAAACTACATGGCTCTGATGAGGCCATCAATTCCTATATTATTACCACATTTCAACTTTCTATATCAAACAGTTTCGGAGAAAATCGGGTGTGACAGACAGACAGACAGACAGACAGACAGACAGACACCGAAGTGATCTTATAAGTGTTCCATACGGAACACTAAAAACATATCGAAAAGCTAATAGAGAGAGAAATTCTACAAAAAAATAAAATATAAATAATTTTTTTTTTAGTTTTACTGTAATTTAAAAAAAATTATTTAAAAATAAAATGGCTGGTTTAACCTCTTCACTTGTAGTGGGAATCTTGCTTCCAACCTCATTTATGATTAAATTAACGTTTCTGTATACCGCTAAATATTTTGAAATTGGCTACTAAGGGGCTTCTTGAGATGCTGATTAAGAATCCGATGACAGATTTGAAAAATTCAATATGGCGGCCAGAGAGTACGTAATTCATTTAATTTTCCAGTTTTCTTTTTAAAGTGTCTATCAAGGGGTTTTTTGGGGTGCTGAGTAAGAATCTGAGGACAGATTTAACAAATATAAAATGGGTGATCCAAAATGACAGTCAGTGTATAAAAAAAAATGAAAATAAATTTATTTATATAAAAAAAATGGATATATTTATATTTTGCAAGTATATTATACAGAGTGTCCCAAAAAGTTTTATACAAATGGAGAAAAAGTTTATCTTACATATTACAAAAAAATTTGTTCTTGATGAAAAGTTTTGCATCACATGGAAATCCATAATCGAGCATTAAAAGTTCAAAAAATTTGATGGTATATAGGGAAAATAAAAAATAATGATTAATAATGAAGAGTAAAATGTATTTAAATTTAAATACACAGCAAAATATTAATTAAAAATGTTAATAGGAAGTAAAAAATTGTGCTCACGTTTAGATTTGTGGCCTTTCTAGTTAAAAAAAAACTCCAGTAAACAGGTCAATAGTTGTTGGATTAATTAATGAATAAAAGAAAACGAAATCACTACCAATTTTAGGCCGAAAATAAATGAACATATCTTTGAAAATGCTTCACAACTGTCAATAAATTTAGTTCCTGTTAATATTTTCAATTAACCCTTTTGCTCTGTATTTAAATTTTTTATTCTTCATTATGGATCATTATCTTTACTTTCCCTGTATACCATCAAGTATTTTAAACTTTTGATGTTTGATTATAGATTTCCGTGTGATGCAGAACTTTTTATCAAGAATAATATTTTTTTAGTAATATGTAAGATAAGTATACAAAATACGCGAGATACATTCTTCTCCGATAGCCATTAACAAAATTCCTTCGAGTAATTTAGAATATTTGTTTTTTTAATAACTGTTTTCTTTGTACCGGGATATTTAAATCAAATATAAATACGTTTACTTAAAGCTTAGACTTTTATCTTTCATTTCCCACCTTTAAATATTTTTTTAGTGTTCCGTACGGAACACTTATAAGATCACTTCACTGTCTGTCCTGTCTGTCTGTCACACCCGATTTTTTCCGAAACTATTTGACATAGAAAGGTGAAATTTGGTAATAATATAGGAATTGATGGCCTCATCAGAGCCATGTAGTTTTGAGAATTAAATTTTGACTTAAGGGGTTAGTTTTGGGCGGTGAAGTCGGAAGTGAAAAAAAATTTTTTTTACTAGGTCATTGAGTGTGATGTCAAATGAAAGCGTGTGAAAACACAAGTAAAAAATATATATGTAATATTATACTTGTGTGCACTTTTCTTTGTATTATTTTTAAAAATTCGCGAAAAAATCGCTGTCCCGGGCCTTATCTCGAAAAGTACTTATCAAAAAATTTCGAAAAAATTCTGGAATATTCTCCACGGGGTGTAGATTGAACGAAAATTATCACGAGTGCATTACCTTCAATAATTTATATGGTACATAAAAAAAACAAAAATTTCAAGGTCATCAGATTTCAGTAAAGATTGGAAACAAACTTTGTTGAAAACTCATTTGGGGTGTGTTTTGTGAAGTCACTGATCATTTTATACCACCATCACATAAGTTTTGACTTAAGGGGTTCGTTTTAAGGGGTGAAATCGGAAGTGAAAAAAAATTTTTTTTACTAGGTCATCGAGTGTGCTGTCAAATGAAAGCTTGTGAAAACACGAGTAAAAAATATATATATAATATTATACTTGCGCGCACTTTTCTTTGTATTATTTTTAAAAATTCGCGGAGAATCGCTGTCCCGGGCCGTATCTCGAAAAGTACTTATCAAAAAATTTCGAAAAAATTCTGGAATATTCTCCACGGAGTGTAGATTGAACGAAAATTATCGCGAGTGCATTACCTTCAATAATTTATATGGTACATAAAAAAAAAAACAAAAATTTCAAGGTCATCAGATTTCAGTAAAGATTGGAAACAAACTTGGTTGAAAACTCATTTGGGAAGTCACTGATCATTTTATACCACCGTAACATAAATTTTGACTTAAGGGGTTCGTTTTGAGGGGTGAAATCGGAAGTGAAAAAAAATTTTTTTTTACTAGGTCATCGAGTGTGTGTCAAATGAAAGCTTGTGAAAACATGAGTAAAAAATATATATAAAGTAATACTTGCGCACACTTTTCTTCGTATTACTTTTAAAAAATCGCTGTCCCCTACCTTATCTCGAAAAGTACTGATCAAAAAATTTTGAAAAAATTTTGGAATATTCTCCACGGGGTTGAACGAAAATTATCATGAGTGCATTACCTTTAATAATTTATTTGGTATATAAAAAAAAACACAAAATTTCAAGGTCACCAGTTTTCAGTACTTTGTTGAAAACTCATTTGGGGTGCGTTTTGTGAAGTCACTAATCATTTTTATACCACCCTAACAAAAAAATTTTATTTTAAAAACAATCTACGTACGGAACATTAATTGTGCAAGTTCAACTTGCACTTGACCGGTTTTTTTTTATTTTAAATTTAAGTTGTGTCATTAACAATAAGCAAAAAATACGTTTATCATGAACAAGAAAGTATTTTTTTTAAGTTTTTAATTATTTTCTAATATCAAGTATACTTTTAACTGTAACTATAAAAAAATAAAAATTGTCCGGCTTTTTTTGACCGTTTCGTACTCCTTTGAACGTAAAATTGCCGGCGGTGGGGATGAAGCCCCACTGTGCCACTCAAATTACCCTACTGGTCTTAATTTTGAAATAATCGGAAAGATTTTTTTTTAATTATTCGTTTTTTTTTTATGACCAATCGATCTGTCGAGCTAGATTTTAGTTGTTTTTTTCACAGTTTTCTGGAATTTTCAGAAGAAGTATTAATTTTTTATGAAAAAAAACGGCGTTTTTTTTTTTTTTCGCGGGAAAATCACTCTATAGATCTTCATTTTCACTTAATCATGACACTTTTTTTTAATTATTCGTTTTTTTATTGTCAATCGATCGGTCGAGCTGGATTTTTGATTTTCCTCCCGTGGTTCTCACGAATTTGAAAAACAAATTTTTTCCCGCAAATAGTTATTCATAGATGGCTTTCCTTCCATACTCAGAACAGATTTTTCTTAAAAATCAATTCTTTTGATGGACAATCAATCTATCGATCTTGGATTATTATTTTTGCTTTAGGTTTTTTAAAACTTGCAGACGTCTTTGGCGTTACCCAGGATACACCACATGGAGGTAGTGTCTGCTGGTATCACTTTGTGTCTGTGTGTGTGAAAAATTTTGTAGTAATGAATTTTAGGACATATTTTATTTTTACAAGCAATGAAGATGAAATTTGATAGAAATGAATACGTCCTAATCTTTCGAAATCAGCAAAGAAGTGCAGCGAATTTTGTGGTATGAGAAAGTTCAAAATTTGGGTAAAGATTACAAAATGTAATATCAACATCTTTTTTTTATTTCAGACACTTTAATCACCAAATCCGTAAAACGTATCGAAATTAAGAAATTATGTGAAATATTAATGTTCCACATTAACTGTACAAAAAAAGTTTATGATATTTTTTTGAATAGCAAAAAAATTATATAATAATCTTGAAGTAAATTAATGCGAATTTCAGCGAATTCAAACTCAAATCTCCGCAAAATTATTCAATATTCTTTGAAATAATTTAAATTTTCACTGGTTAGCAGGATTTGGAAGTTTGTTTAAATTAGTAGCGATTAGCAAAAATCAGCAAATATTCGACCAAATTTGCCTAAAATTTTTTCAAATTAATTCTAAACTACTTGAATTTGCTCAGTTGCGCGAAACATTTTTCTGATAAATTTAAGTAAATTTATTTAATAAGCTAGCGATTTCTCTAAACTGCAAGTTATTTCTTCAACATAATAATAATGAAATCATTTAGATTTAACGGAATTCTTCTTTGTCGGAACTGTCCTGCAATAAATTGGCGGTAATTTTCGCTGATCTAATACCCAGAATATTTGTAAATTCATTCATGATTATTCCTCGACATCCTAACAATGAATATCGTGGTAAAATTTAAAAAATTCGCATGCGTTCTTTTAAAGTCTAAAACTAAAGACTCTAATATTCTTTGTAGGTTCGTAAGTTATCGTATAGTATCTCGCAAGGGATACCCTCAGGCACTACTTCCATGTGGTATATCCTAGGTAACGCCAAAGATACTTGCAATTTTTGAAAAATCTGGGACAAAAATGATAATTTGAGGTCAACAGATTGATTGTTAATCTAAAGAATTGTTTTTTTGAGAAAAATCTGTCCTGAGTATGGAAGGAAAACCGTCTATGAATAGCTATTTGAGGAAAAATCGCACTTCCATGGAAATACAAATTTCTTCTTAAATTTTTGAAAAACATGGGGGAAAAATCAAAAATCCAGCTCAACCGATCGATTGGCAATAAAAAAAAAACGAATATTAAAAAAAAAAATGTGTCATTATTAAGTGAAAATTACGATCTATATTTTTTATATATATATATATATATATATATATATATATATATATATATATATATATATATATATATATATATATATCTATATTTTTTTCATAAAAATTAATACCCCTTCTGAAAATTCCGAGAAAACTGTGGAAAAAACCTATAATCTAGCTTGACAGATCGATTCGTCATAAAATAACCGGTCAAGTGCAAGTTGAACTTGCGCAATTAGTGTTCCGTACGTTGATTGCTTTTAAAATAAAAAATGTTGCAACGGAAGTATAAAATGATCAGTGACTTCACAAAACACACCCCAAATGAGTTTTCAACAAAGTTTATTTCCAATCTTTACTGAAAATTGATGACCTTGAAATTTCTGTTTTTCTTATATACCATATTAATTATTACAGGTAATGCACTCGTCATAATTTTCGTTCAATCTACACCCCGTGGAGAATATTCCAGAGTTTTTTCAAAATTTTTTGATAAGTACTTTTCGAGATAAGGCAGGTGGACAGCGATTTTTCGCGATTTTTTAAAAATGGTACAAAGAAAAGTGCGCGCAAATATTACATTATATATATATTTTTTACTCGTGTTTTCACAAGCTTTCATTTAACACCACATTCGATTACCTAGTAAAAAATGTTTTTTTTCACTTCCGATTTCACCCACCAAAACTAACCCCTTAAGTCAAAATTTAACTTTCAAAACTACATGGCTCTGATGAGGCCATCAATTCCTATATTATTACCAAATTTCAACTTTCTATGACAAATAGTTTCGGAGAAAATCGGGTGTGACAGACGGACAGACAGACGGACAGATAGACACCGAAGTGATCTTATAAGTGTTCCGTATGGAACACTAAAAAATGGAGAATTAAAAAAAAATCTTTCCGATTACTTCAAAATTAAGATCTGTAGGGTAATTTGAGTGAAATAGTGGGGCCTCGTCCCACTGTGCGGCGTACTACAGCGGGCAAGTTTTCAAATTTTAGAACTCAATTTTTAAATATCACAGACAATGTGGGTTTTTTTAATTATTCTTATATTGAAACTTAAGGATTTTTTTTCATTACTGTATTTTATAAATATTTGTAATTTACTGTATGCCCGTTAAATCATGCAAACAAATATCTCATTTTGAGTTTTCCAAATTATAAAGCAACAAAAATAAAATTTATTAATATCATCGGAAAGCTGAAAGTCTCCTCTTCAATAAGCTATCTTTAATTTTTTTTTTTAAAGCTCTGAAAACAAGTAATATCGATTAATCTTCGAGCGGTACGCGTAGACTTTCAAATTAAGCTGTTTGGCGCACTATACTTTTTGAATCACCTATCCGAATTTTTAATAAATACTCACGCTAATTAAAAAAAATCTACAAAAAAAATCTGTATACTACTTTTTTCTACAATTTCGAGGTATTACCGAAAAACCGAATTTTTTATTTTGTTTTGAATTTTGTGGGCTTAGGGTACATCAAACTTTAACAAACTTTTGTTTTGGTCGTATTCTACTTTTAAAAAACTACTCGTGTGCCAAAATGCAGCCTATTAACATTTAATAAAAACTCAAAACCCCTAAAGACTGGGCTAGTACTTGTAGACGTGATTAATTTTAGTAATTATTATAATCAGGTTAAAATACTGCTTTAATTAAAAACATACAATGTCTGAAATTAATATATATGTTTTCTGTTATGGGCACAGCACACGTGCTGCAGGAGTGCTACAGAAATAATTTGCTTGCGAAAACGGCGATTCAGGTTTGTCTTGAATCACAACAAATTGTAATTATTGTAAAGCAACTGAAAATAGACAGAAGTCCATATTCCAGCAGTTTACTAGCTGTTTTCTTGTCTCTCAAATCCATCGTGAGACGCGTTTCGCCGTATCACGGCTCTTCAGTCAGGCTAGGATTGACAAACAAGAGAACGGTATCAAATGGTACTTATCCCAGAAGTTACGATTTTTTTTTTTTTTTTTTTTTTTTTTTTTTTATTGGTCTAGCACACGTGCTGCAGGGAAGTCCCTAAAACGCTCCAGGAGCGGCACGAGTGCGGAAAAAGCGATTCACGTTGTTCTTGAATCGCTGTAAATTGTACTCGGTGGGAAACACAGCGCTGGGCAAATTATTCCAAAGAGATGATGTTCTCCATATAAAAGATTGCTTGAAAAGCGTCGTACGCGGAGTAACAAGCTGAACCTCATACGGATGCGAAGCACCAGCGCGACGTGTATTTCTAACATGCACCGCTTTGGGAGGAATTAAGCGGGCTACATCCTTCGAACACTTTCCATGAAAATACTTGTAGAACAGACTCAAGTCGCCAACCGTTCTTCGATGTTCCAGCGAATCAAGGCCGCCGGTCAATTCCGGGTCCCCAATCAGACGGACCGCTCTTCTTTGAACAGAATCCAACAAATGCAGTGTATGTTTGGGAGCGGAGCCCCAAACGTGGGAGCAGTATTCCATAGTTGGTCGTATTTGGGCTTTGTAAAGAATTAACAGTTGCTGTGGGGGTGTAAAGCTTTCTGGTTCTAAATAATATTCCCAATTTTTGAGAAGCTCTCCTTGCTATGCCTGCAACATGTTCATGCCAAGACATATTTGCTCCCAAACTAACGCCCAACAAATTGAGCGACGATGCTAGGGGAATGGAGTGCCCCGACATAACTATGTCGGGTTCAGCAACGTTAACTTTTTTAGAAAAAACTGCCGCTTGGGTTTTTGTAGCGTTAAATTCCACTTTGTTACTGTCGCCCCAAGATAGAATTTCTTCCAGGTCTTTGTTAAGTTGAACGACCTCCTGCTGTCTGCGGATATTCGCCTGAGCAGCCGATGTTCGAGCGTTCAAGGTGAATGAAGAGACAAGCGTACTGTCATCTGCAAAGCTATAGATTGGATTCCCGGTCTTTTCCAGCAGATCGTTAATGTACGATGGTAGGATACAACAACAACAAATTGTTTTTGGTGGGGAACACAATTCTGGGCCAATTATTTCAAAGCGATGAGTTTCTCCATATAAAAGAATTTTTGAAAAGGGTGATACAAAGAGTAATAAGTTGAAGTTCATAAGGATGTGATGTATTAATGCAGCGTGTATTCCTGGCAAGCACAATTCTGGAAGGAATTAAGCAAGCTACCCCTATCTCATACTTTCTATGAAAACACTTATGGAACAGGCTCAAGTTGCCAACCATTCTTCGATGTTCCGAAGAATCAAGGCTGCTGGTTATTTTTAGGTCTTCAATCGGGGGAACGGCTCTTTTGTAAACAGAACTCATCAAATCCAGCGTTTGTTTGGGTGCCCCAAAACATGGGTACAGTGTTCCATTCTTAGTCGAACTTGAACTTTGTATAGGATTAAAAGTTATTGTGGAATGTAAAACTTTCTGATATGAAATAATATTTCCCGCTATACATGTTCATGTTAAGACATATTTGCTCCCAAGTTAACACCCAGCGCGTTGAGTCACGATCCTAGAGGAATGGAGTGTCCCGACATAACTACTTTGGGTTCTGTAATGTTAATTTTTTTAGAAAAAACTACAGCCTCTGCGTTAAATCTTTTTTGGTTACGGTCACCCTAAGAAACAGGTCCCCGTTAAGTTAAATAACTTCCTGCTCTCTGAGGATATTTGCATGGGTGGCCAAGCGTTTAAGGTAAAAGAGGAAACAATCGTTCTGTCGTAGGTATTCCAGCAGGTCGTTAATATATACGTGACCTTCTTCAAGTGACAAGTAATATTGGTAAGGCCTTAAGCCGATTTTTGCGACATCTTGCTACAAAAAATTTTATACGGATGAATTTGCTTTATAAAAAAATAATCGACCTGTGTGAGTATAGTGGTTAAAAAATAAGTTAAAAAAATATATATATTTAATTTTAGTTTTTGACAAGGTTCGATACTGCACACAAATCTTATTTTATAGACCTTTTGTGTTCAAGTTTGTTGCTAAGCAAATAATAAACACGTTTCCCTTCTCAAATTGTGTTTGACAGGTCATACTTGAGCTTTCATGTTGCATGAAAACTTAATATTTCCTCAATGTTCGTTAAAAATATAAGATCTATTATTACAACGTATATATATATATATATATATATATATATATATATATATATATATATATATATATATATATACATGTATATATATATATATATATATACTATTTTAAATGATTAATTGAAATGCTTTTCAGTCAGTTATATAAAACTCTTTTCGAATATATAAATAGAAGTTTTTTTTTTGCGAGTAGCTGACATGAACTTTCTGTGAATAAGGAGCTTTAATTAAGATTATCTCTCAGTAGCCTATTGAGGGCTTTTTTCAGTGGTTCGTGAATTTTGAGTATTTTTCTTAGACCTGGAGGTATTCCAACTTTCTTCCTATTTTCAAGTCAGGCGATAGAATGAACTTTACAAATTATGGTGTTATTTCAATTCTCTTAGCCATACCAAGAGTTTTTGAGTCCATTCTCACTGATGACATTTTCACTACTAATACTAATTTCATTAATTACTACTAACCTGGCTGTCTATTTATATTTTCTATATTCAGTTGTTTCGTCTGTGGAAGCTGGGAGACAGGTTGATTGGATCTACACCGATTGATCCAAGGCGTTCAACAGCATCTGTCTTCTGTTACTTAGGAAACTGTCTGAGATCGATATTTTGGGAAACTACTCTCGGTGGCTCGATTCATATATTTTCGAACATCGTGAGCATTTTTATCCGTGACGCTGTTTCATGCGAGGTATTCAAAACGTCGGGAGTAGGTTTCACCTGAGGCCGATGTTTTTTTCGTTATTTACAAATGACGCGACGTCCTGTTTTAGAACGTGTAATTGTCGTTTATATTCGGACGATGTTAAATTTTATAGTATTGTGGACCCGGGTTTTAAAGTTTTTCAATCTGATTTGAACAGGTATGCTACTTGGTGTAAACGTATATATATATATATATATATATATATATATATATATATATATATATATATATATATATATCAAGGATTTTCTAGAGCGGACGCTGTCTTCCTTCTCTCAGCCTTTGATTCCATTCGTTTCTATCTTTCCAGTCTCCATCTGTTAGACCCCTGTCCTCCATAGCCTCGTCCACATCGTCTCTCCACGATCGTCTGGGTCTTCCTCTTTTTCTTCTCCCTATAGGGCTCCACTCCGTTATTTTCTTTATCCACCTATTATCTTCGCTCCGTCTTATGTGCCCATACCATTTTAATCGTTTTTCTTCAGTGGTGTTTATTGCGTTCTCTTTGATGTTCATTCTGCTTCTTATTTCTTCATTTGTTATTCTCTCCATACATGTCACTCTACAACATCTTCTCCAATACTCCATCTCTACCGCGTTAATTTTAGATTTATTTCTTTTGTTGATCGTCCATGTATCTGACCCGTATGTCATTATGCTTTGTATTATTGATTTATATATGCGTGTTTTGTTTCTCTTTGTAATGTGCTTGTCCCACAGGATCGAATTTAATTGTCTTATGCATGTCCGCGTTTGTCCTATTCTAGCTTTAGTCTCCTCTTCTGATGTTGCGTTTTTTGAAATGATGGTTCCTAATATTTAAATCTATCGGTTCCTTTGATTATTGTTTCGTTATCGACTTCTAGATTCTCCACGTTTCCCTCCTTTGTTGTTAGATATTCCGTTTTATCAAAGTTTATTGCTAATCCTGCTTTAGTGTATTCTTCTTTCAGTTTTCTTACCATATAACTGAGGTCTTGCTCATCTTGCGCTATGATTACTTGGTCGTCTGCGAAACTTAGAGTATATAAGTAATCTTCTCGTATTGGGACTCCCATTCCACTACATTTTTGCTTCCATTTTTTTTAATGTTTGTTCGAGGTATATTTTGAATAGTGTGGGGATGTAGAGCATCCTTGTAATAGGCCTTTTGATGTTTGGAGTATCTTCCCTATTTTATGTCCTATTTTTATGTTCACTGTGTTGTTTTCGTAGAAAGCTTTTACTGCGTATATTAGTTCTTTGTTAATGCCTATTTCTTCCATTGCGTTCCATAATCTTTGTCTTGGTACTGAGTCATAGGCCTTTCTTATGTCTATGAAGGCTAGATGAAGTTCTCTATTCTTTGCCAGTTTTTTTCCCATTGTTTGTTTTATAGTGTATATGTGGTTTATACATGATTTTCCGGCCGTAAATCCTGCTTGGTCTCTGCTTGTTTGTCTGTCTGTCTGTCTGTCACACCCGATTTTCTCCGAAACTATTTGACATAGAAAGATGAAATTTGGTAATAATATAGGAATTGATGGCCTCTTCAGAGCCATGTAGTTTTGAGAATTAAATTTTGACTTAAGGGGTTAGTTTTGGGGGGTGAAGTCGGAAGTGAAAAAAAAATCTTTTTACTAGGTCATCGAGTGTGGTGTCAAATGAAAGCTTGTGAAAACACGAGTAAAAAATATATATATAATATTATACTTGCGCGCACTTTTCTTTGTATTATTTTTAAATATTCGCGAAAAATCGCTGTCCCGGGCCTTATCTCGAAAAGTACTTATCGAAAAATTTCGAAAAAATTCTGGAATATTCTCCACGGGGTGTAGATTGAACGAAAATTATCACGAGTGCATTAACTTTAATAATTTATGTAGTATATATGTAAAAAAACAAAAATATCAAGGTCATCAGATTTCAGTAAAGGTTGGAAACAAACTTTGTTGAAAACTCATTTGGGATGTGTTTTGTGAAGTCACTGATCATTTTACACCACCGTAACATAAATTTTGACTCAAGGGTTTCGTTTTGAGGGGTGAAATCGGAAGTGAAAAAAAATTTTTTTTTTACTAGGTCATCGAGTGTGGTGTCAAATGAAAGCTTGTGAAAACACGAGTAAAAAATATATATATAATGTAATACTTGCGCACACTTTTCTTCGTATTACTTTTAAAAATCGCTGTCCCCTACCTTATCTCGAAAAGTACTGATCAAAAAATTTTGAAAAAAATTCTCGAATATTCTCCACGGGGTATAGATTGAAAGAAAATTATCACGAGTGCATTACCTTTAATAATTTATTTGGTATATAAAAAAAACACCAAATTTCAAGGTCACCAGTTTTCAGTAAAGATTGGAAACAAACTTTGTTGAAAACTCATTTGAGGTGTGTTTTGTGAAGTCACTGAACATTTTATACCACCCTAACAAAAATTTTTATTTTAAAAACAATCAACGTACGGAACACTAATTGTGCAAGTTCAACTTGCACTTGACCGGTTTTTTGGTATTAATATTGCATCATCAGCAAAAGAACACACGAGTTCTTCGTCCCATTTTTTATCCGCTTATGACCTCATCGACACTATTTATTATTTTGTCCGTTATTAAATTAAGTAGTGTTGGCCTGTCTAATATCCTGAATGTTTACATATGTACCTACAGTCAATCAAGTGAGAACGTGTTGCCTATAACTTTTAGTCTGTAAAAGAAATTCCTTTTTTTGAAGTTGTTGTTGGTACCCCTGCATACAATGCTTTATGAAAAGAGATACATTTCTAACCTAATGTATGCATGCTCTGCGCACTGTAAGGCTGTATTCTCAGGTAATCATCCAAGAAAGGTCCGAAAATGACGCTTACGACGGGTGCTAAGTATATGGACAAGTCCAGGGCATTCATTACCTAATGGTGAAGCAATACTTTCAGTTACAAAATGTTGATAACCTACCAGAACCTTCGAGAGGAAAAGTGCCGGACAATTACGAGAAAATGATTGTTAACATGTTTTCCCGAAATACTTAATTAACTGTGCGCCAAGAGGCGCAAAATCTCAAGCAGAAAGATATGAACCCTACGGAACGATTTTCACTCATCTTCGGACTCACGATTTGAAGTATAATCAAGAAACCATTGCTTAGCGAAAACTACAGAGAGCAATGACTCGCGTGGGCAGAGGAGAACATAGATCGAGTCTGGAGCAATGTAATTTTTTCCGATGAAGCTTCATTTTGGGGTTATGTTATCACTCCATGAGCCTGGTTAATTTCCACTAGCCAATTGATTCAGCGTACCATGAACCATCCTCTAAAGATAAGAGGATAACAACTCCAAACATCGGAATAAAACTTATTGCCAATTGAAAGCGGCATTCAGTATCGTCACATCAGATTGGTCATCCCAGTCGCTCGATCCAAACCCAATCGAGAACGTATGGTCATACATTAAGCAGAAGTTGCGTGGTTAAAAGTTGTACATAGTGAAGCAGCTGTCACGGCAAATTCGGGCAATTTTTAAATCTTTCCCCCAAAAATATGCGGGAAATCTCATCGAAAATATGCCCCGAAGATGCCAGGTGGGGACATTTAAATAAATAAATTTTTACTGGACATTGCGCAACACCTTCTTGACCGACTTTATATGTCCATCATTCTCTTTTTCTTTCTCTATGATGCCACATCCCCGTACATTAAGAGATCTATAGAAACAATTCAGAATCAATCTCTCCGATATGCAATTGGCGCTTTCCGCACCTCTCCAATATTCAGCATACAATGTGTGGCTTCTCTCCCTCCTCTCTAACTAAGAAAACATTATTCTCTACTAAAATACTACTCATCCTGTCTCTTCCGTCCACATTCCAAAGACCACCTTAACCTCTTCAACATACATCAACCTAATACATTTCTCCCTCTCGCTCCATCCCAAACAGGATTAACTCCTTACTCACCCTACACAATATCTTACCACCTAAATTTAACTATCCATTACATTCTACTTTTCCTCCGTGGCTAACTCCATGCCCCCCATAGATTTTTCACAAACTTGAATTCTCTACCACCTACGTCAACCAAACATTCTTGGAAAAATTATCACGGAATTACTCCCAATATGTCATCATATACACAGATGGTCCCAAGTCTCATGCCGGTGTGGGATCGGCCTTCCACATGTCAAATACAAACATGATGTATAAATTACCTCACTACTCGTCCATCTTCACAGCCGAACTCCTGGCCATCAAGGAAAGTATACGTTTTGCCCTGTCTATACCAACCTCTCATAAATTCCTCATAGTTACAGACTCTCAAAGTGCTCTCCGATCAGTTCAGTCAAAAAATCTGAACTACAATTACATACGACAAATATATGATCTGCTTCACCTAGCAGCTCTGAGACACGAGACATCCTCTTTTTATGGCTACCTAGTCATGTTAATAATCACGGCAATAACAGGGCCGGCTTTTTAGCAAAAAATGCAATCACAAGAGGTACTCCCTATATCGGGAGAAAATCATCCAAGCGATTTGAAAAATTATCTTGTAACTATCTTGCATAATACATTCCAATTGAATTGGGTTTTCGAAGACCCTCTCAATAAATTGTGATCGATTAAACCCATTGTCTACCCTCTCATTCACTCTTATAACTTGAATAGAAGGGATAACGTTACTAGATATAGATTAGCCATTTGACATACCTATGGCACCCACGCTTATTTGTTAAAAGGTGAACATCAGCCAACATGCCCCAACTGCATGAGCCCCTTCGCCGTAAAACACATCTTCGAGGCAGCACATTTTCAAAACTTGAGAACCTCACTCAATATATCTTCCAATCTAGTCAGTGTCATCAACTCTTATGAGAACAACAAAGATAATACCAGGAAATTTTTGAGAGAAGTCAATCTTATAGTATAGCTTCAAAATTAGTCACAATTAATTAGCACAATGGGGCGCTAAATAACCAAGATGTTGACGCGCCCTAAACCCTAAAATCTATCTATCTATCTATCTATCTATCTATCTATCTTTTCTTTGGAGAATTTCACAGGGATGATTTTACCGTATAATGTTTTATTAAAAACTCATGATAACGGATGTAAGTTGACGCATTCAAAATTCAATTATAGTTTTATTTTAACCATAATGGTATTTGTGGGTTCTTGAATCACGAACATATTATTCATTGTTATAACATCAAAATAACATATTCAATATGACAGTCTAAATGTAATAAATTGCGGTTTCGTTCGATTTCGATTAAAATAGTAGCTGGTTGTTTTTGAGGTCGTATATTATGCTCAATATTATTAATTCAAAATGGTGAATTAAATATACGAGACGAACAGTTTAATAGCTACTTATTTTCAACCTATTTTTACTAAAATTGTTATGTAGAGTTGTAAAGAGTATATAATAAACGAACATATTATTTATTTTTAGAAATTCAATATCACGGATAAAGAGTTTTAAAATTTAGCTTTTAATCCGATTTTGATCAAAATTAGTGTCATTTTTTTTGAAAGATTACTGTTATAAAATTCAGTTTTAATAAAATGATGATTTTCGATTCAATACGAAGAATTGAGGGTTTAGTACTTTTTCCTTATTTACTAGGGGTGTTCTTTTCAAGATCAATTATGTGTTAATTATTAACACGTAAGCTGAAAAGTTGCCATTAGATTTTAAGAAAGTACGAGCGTTCAAACGATACGTGTCAAAATTTCACGACATCTCGACGATTAGTTTACAAGTTACAGTGGTTTTAGTGACGCTACTTTTGATATTTTCAAAACAATGAAAAAAATCGAATTTCGTGTGTTGATTAAACACGCCTAAATGAAGTCGTTACACCAAAAAACATAAAAAAAATCCATAAAATTGTTTTGAATGACCATAAAGTGAAATTGCGTGAGATAGCTGACACCCTAAAAATATCAAAATACCATGTTGGTCATATTTTGCACGTTTGGGCATGTTCAAAATGGGTACCGCGTTTGCTCACAGTGGACCAAAAACAACAACATGTTGATGATTCTAAGCGCTGTTTGAACCTGCAATCAAGGGATTTTTTCATGCTATATGTAACATGGATCTACCGCTACACACCGGAACCAAATCAGCAGTCAGCTGAGTGGACAGTAGTCAGTAAAAGCCGCCCGAAGTTACCAAAGATACAACAGTCGGCTGGGAAGGTTTTGGCCTTTGTATTTTGGGATGCGTATGGAATAATTTTCATCAACTATGCTAAGAAGGAAAAAATCATCAATAGCGAATATTATATAAAGTTACTGGTGCATTTGAAGGCATAAATTGTGGAGAAACGGCCCCAAATGACCAAGACAAAAGTGCTCTTTCATCAAGACAACGCACCGTGTCACAGGTCAATGATTACGATGCCAAAATTGCATGAATTGAAGTTCAAATTGCTTTCTCATCCATCGTATTTTCCAGATTTGGCCCCCAGCGACTACTATCTATTCGCAGACCTCAAAAAAATGCTCGCGGGAAAAGAGATTTGGCTCCAGTGAAGAAGTTATGGCCGAAACTGAAGCCTTTTTTGAAGGCAAAGACAAAACCTTCTACAAGAAAGGTATAGAAATGTTAGAAAGGCGTAAGACTGATTGTGTTGCTCTTGAAGGAGACTCTATTGATAAATAAAGTCGAAAAAATGTGTTTTTAGGTAGCTAGACCAAAAACTTTCAGCCTACGTGTATGTATATATATTTATATATATATATATATATATATATATATATATATATATATATATATATATATATATATATACATTTCGTTATCTCAAAGGAACGACAAACTGCGGAAGGACTTCTACGAAAACACAATTTAGCGACCGCCTATGAACGACATAGAGGATAACTACTTAGAAATCCAAAGGATAGGACAGTACACAGCATTCTACTGGGGAATTCCAATGAGGTTTACATAGGACATACCAACAGCAGGATATCTGCAAACCTTGAAGAACATAAACGACAAAAAAAGTATATTAGATCCCTTCCCTAAAATCTATCCAAATTGAGAAAAACTGCGGCTAGATATATTAAAAACTCGGTATCGTTTGTGAAGAAGTGAGTGAATCATTTTAACGAGATGAAGAATGTCAACGACTTGCCAAAACGTGGCTCGGTAGGCAAGTTCATTCCGAAAGTCGAAAAACGAATCGTGACTTTGTTTTCACGGGGTCCGAAATTAACGCTGCGTCAAAGAGCGGCAAAATTAAGTAAATCGGGTTTGAATGTGTCCCATGAAAGCATTCGACAACATCTTCGTGCTCATAATCAAACACGTTGAAGAAACCTTTGCTGGGCGAAAATCACGTCGCAAAGCGGCTCGCTTAGGCTCATGATAAGATACTACAGAAGTCCCCACAGTCGCCGGACATCAATCTTACTGAAAACGTTTGATCCCTTGTAAAGGAAAGATTAGAGAAAAGATTCTCTGAGGACTTTGACTCGCAAAATTCAAAAAATTTGTAAAGTCGACAACATGCCTCGAAGATGTCAGGCAATTATTGATGCAGGAGGCGACTGGATAACTTACTAAGATAATTGTGCGGTTGTTAGCACACCAAAGAATACACTGATGGCAAAATGTGTTTTCGAAACACTTTTTTTCATGAATACGTTCTTACTTGTCAGACTGTAAGCCCAGAGAAGGCAGTACTGACTAATCAACGCCACATCTTCTGATCTCCTCAGCATCTAAGTAGTACGTGCAACTTCTAGCCTCTTAGTTTGTGTCCCTTTTTCTCTCCTAAGTGTATAGAAATGGTTATTGTTATTGGGGAATGCTTTTAACGTTCTATTACTTGCAACGGTTCTTCCTTTATAAAAAATCTTCACCTCAAGTCACTGATTTTTAAATTGGGTATATAAGTATGGTCTGACGACATCAAAAGTCTAGTAAGATACAACTGGCTTAACAAGGCCCAAAACCGAAGAAGATGATTGTAGTTAGGGGAGGCTTATGTCCAACAATGGACTGCATAGCTGTTGATGATGATGATGATTTACGTATTACGTAACAGTGCAGGTCCATTTAAAATTATCCCGAGGAAGTGAACATCAGTTCGCTAAATTTAAAGATTTCTAAACATCTTTAGAAAATTTCGGCTTTATTAAATAACTAGTAAATATTTAAGATATATAATCATCTTTTTCTAATTATTGAGATTGTATATTTATTTGATATCCTCCTAAAAAAAATGACAGGAAATGTTACAAATAATTTAATTTATTCTATATATACTGAACGATCATGATTCCAGTAATCTTATAAAGAAGTCGTCTCGGTGACAGGAGGTTTTCATTGTATTTCTTAGCATAAAATGCACATATATTTCAGTAAAAGGGGACCTTAATAGATGCAAATTATACTGTATAATATCCATTGCAAAATTTATGTAGGTTTTTTTTATGGGCATAGAACACCTTCTGCAAGAAAATCCCTAAAATATCACAGGAGCGCCGCGTTCCGATGGAGTCTCATCCATTTTTTTCAAAGCGTTGATCACTGGTCGGTGTCTTGGCGTTGAATGTCACCGACAGTGATCACCGACCAGTGACCACCGCTTTAAAAAAGATGCATGATATATATATATATATATATATATATATATATATATATATATATATATATATATATATATATATATATATATATATATTTTAACATGTGAACTTGCCCGCTTTTTGAGGCGTCATTTTGTACCCTGTGAAAATTGTTTTTCCCACGCTTGGGCGCAATTTTCTTGCAACCTCTTTTTAATTTCTGAGAATGAATTGAGTGAATAATGATTTTAAAAGAACTAAAGAAATTAAACAAACACTAGCTCAGTTTTCCTTGGTAGAGAGATATGGGTAAGAGATAATTGTCGTACGTCTTTTTGGAATTATTTTCTATTTTTAACAAGCTTTAGTTGTACGAATTTTGGGCACCATTCATTTTAAAATAGAAAGGATCTAACTTCAGCTAAAAAAATGAAAAAATACTGAAATGGTGTACAGTTGTTAAATAAAAAAATCAGTTTGGTACAACCGTCCTTATCCTGAAAAGAAAGATAGGTGTACAGTGAAACACTAGCTTTAATCCCCAAAAAAGAAAATTTATTCATGTTTTTAAAATAAAAGTTCCAACCCTTGCAGTTTTAAGAATTACAAAAATTCTAGCCTAAACAGTAGTTATTAAAATTAGAGTTCCTAAATCAGACATTTTACTTCTAAAACTTTACTACACCCGAAATCGAAGAGTCGTGATATTCACTTCACGATTTATAAGTTCAAATTGCTGTTAAAACACTTATTTGCGGGGAATAGATCTATTGATGTATGTTCTGGTGACTTACGGTTTTCCTACGGGCTTCTAGGCCTTCAATGGAACACAAAAACGATTTCACACATACCATCACTTATGAGAAGAGCCTACTTTGGCTACTCCATGTAGAAAACACACAAAGCCCACTACGGCTTAACGTTAAAAAAAACTCGTGCTTAACTTGGCTCTCGTAAATATTGCCAGAAGCCTCTACTGCGGCTTGATGAGAATCAGCCTTCTCGGCGGCTAGGTGGTAAAAAGCCTGGTCTGCGGCTCGGTGGAAGTAAGCCTTGGCTGCGGCTCGGTGGAAGTAAGCCCTCTCGGCGGCTCGATGGAAGTAAGCCTGTTGGCGGCTCGGTGGAAGTAAGCCAAGATGTGCGTTCTCCGGACCCTTAAATAAGCCGTGAGAACTACGTCTCTAAAATGGCGACGCCGGAACCAAACTCCGAAAACAAATATTTGACCAATCCGGGCGTACTATGAATTCGATAGATTCGGTCGGAAACCCGCACTGCACACTGTACGACGAGCGGCTAGAAAATTCCAGTGTAATACACTGCTCGATACAAAGATGAAAAGAAGTACATTATAAAGCCAAAAATCAGTAACATTACATGGTCTTAAAATCTAGGAAAAAATGAATGTTACAATATATATATATATATATATATATATATATATATATATATATATATATATATATATATATATATATATATATATATAAAATACAATCTTAGTTGGGGAACTCGGCAAAAACAGGGCGTGATAAGAGATCACGCATCTCCTTCTCACTTAAAGATCCAATACTTGCACTTCCCATTTTTATCGGTTCCTTCCAGGTGTCGACCCCGCATTCTGGTTAATTGCGTTTTCTTGACTAAACCCCTTATCTCTGTCGGTCAGCTGTCTCCTGTCATCCTTGTCATCTCTCCTAAATGGCGGTGACCATGTGTGATGGTCACAGGTGAAATAATTAACAATGTTCTCAACATCCAAGGTTCTCAATTACATCCATGTTTTAAATTTGGTTTTTAGAATTTTGTCTACAGTGTTTTAGTATGTATTTTATATATTTTATGGATTAACCAACTTTTATATGTAACAACTTTTTTATGTATAAGCTACCTACGGCCATTCAGGCTAACGAAATCTTTGCACTTCTCATGTGAGTTTTTTTAATTTATTATGACTAATATCTTATTCTTGTTCTACACTAATTTTATTTATTATAACAACCTAACGATAACATCATTAATTTAAAGTTCTGTTCAGTTCTGCCCTGAAGAAGGTCCCAATCCAGGACCGAAATATTGGCTTAATGAAAATTGTGTGATCTCTTATCACGCCCTGTTTTTGCCGAGTTCTCCAACTAAGATTGTATTTTTAATAATTTTGGTAGATACGGCAATCTTTTGCTTTCTTTCTTTTTTTCTATATATATACATACATATATATATATATATATATATATATATATATATATATATATATTATATATATATATATATATATATATATATATATATATATATATATATATATATATATATATATATATATATATATATATATATATTATATATATACATTTCGTTATCTCAAAGGAACGTTAAAACAGCATTCGAGGACTTCTACTACTACACAGTTTAGCGACCGCCTGTGAACCACATAGAGGATAACTATTTAGAAATCCAAAGGACAGGACAGTATACAGCATTCTAATGGGGAATTGCATTGACGTTTACATAGGTCATACCAACAGCAGGATATAGGTAAATCTTGAAGAACATAAATTTAGTATTCGCAACAAAAAAACTACATTAGATCGCTTCCATCACCAGCTAGCGGCAGACCACCGTATAATATTTCAAAACAAAAATTATCCTAAAAGCTATTTAAATTGAGAAAAACTGCACCTTAAACAAAAAAGATGATGCCCTCAACTTCTCAGCGTAATAACACAAAGTGTCAACGTATCAGCGCCGGGCACTCTACTAAACCACTCCGACCTTTCAGCCGTTAAGTAATAACGTGTCCGCGATAATTCATTTTTGGAAGAAACCACGTAAAATCCAAAATGAGTCACTTGTTTCCGCGTCGATTCGAGGCAGTCTTTCTTTGTTCCCATCCAAAGGGGCCTAAAATGATACATTCTGCGGCCGCTAGATATATTAAAAAGTCGGTATCGTTTGTGAAGAAGTGAGCAAATTATTTTAACGAGAGGAAAAATGTCGACGACTTGCCAAAACGTGGCTCGCTAGGCAAAGTTAGTTCGAAAGTCGAAAACCGAATCGTGTCTTTGTTTTCATGGGATCCGAAATTAACGCTGCGTCAAGAAGCGGTGAAATTAAGTAAATCAGGTTTGAATGTGTCCCATGAGATCATTCGACAACATCTTCGCGCTCATGTCGCTCGTTTGGGCTCGTGATAAGACACTAGAGTAGTCTCCATAGACGTCAGACGCCAACTTTATTGAAAAGGAAAGCTCAAAGAAAAGACTCTCTGAGGAATTCAAAAAATTTGCAAAGTATGCAGAAAATCTCGTCGACAACATGCCTCGAAGATGTCAGGCGATTATTGATGCAGGAGGCGACTGGACAACTTACTAAGATAATTGCGCGGTTGTTAGCACACCAGAGAATATATTGATGGCAAAATATGTTCTCGAAACACATTTTTTCATGAATACGAGCGGTCACGTTCTTACATGACACCCTGTAAGCATAGAGAAGGCAGCACTGACCAATCAACGCCACATCTTCCGATCTCCTCAGCATCTAAGTAGTACTTGCAACTTCTAGCCTCTTAGTTTATGTCCCTTTTTCTCTCCTTTGTATTTAGAAATGGTTATTGTTATTGGGGAATGCTTTTAACGTTCTATTACGAGGCTGGTTTGAAAAGTCCGTGCAAAATAAAAACTACTTATGTGTTTGGGGTAAACCTTTTTTATTTTTCGACATAGTCTTCTTTTAGGCTTATACACTTCGTCCAACGATGTTCTAGTTTGTTGATCCCTTCCGAATAATAGGATTTGTCCAAGTCTGCAAAATATCCATTAGTGTCTGCAATCACCTCCTCGTTTGAATAAAATCTTTGTCCCGCCAGCCATTTCTTCAAATTGGGGAACAAATAGTAGTCCGAGGGAGCCAAGTCTGGAGAATAGGGGGGATATGAAACAAGTTGGAATCTTATTTCCATTAATTTTGCGACCACAACTGCTGAGGTGTGTGCTGGTGCGTTGTCGTGATGGAAAAGGACTTTCTTGTGGGCCAATCGCGGGCGTTTTTCTTGCAGCTCGGTTTTCAAACGGTCCAATAACGATGAATAATATTCACCTGTAATAGTTTTACCCTTTTCCAGATAGTCGATGAGGATTATCCCTTGCGAATCCCAAAAGACAGTCGCCATAACCTTTCCGGCCGAAGGAACGGTCTTCGCCTTTTTGGTGCAGATTCCCCCTTGGTAACCCATTGTTTAGATTGTTGTTTGGTCTCAGGAGTATAGTAATGTATCCGTGTTTCATCCACAGTGAGGAAACGACGCTTAAAGTCCTCCGGATTCTTCTGGAACAGCTGCAAACCATCCTTGCAACACTTCACACGATTCCGTTTTTGGTCAAGCGTGAGCAATCGCGGCACCCATCTTGCGGATAGCTTTCTCATGTCCAAATGTTTATGCAAAATATTATGTACCCGTTCAGTCGAGATGCCCACAGCACTAGCAATCTCACGCACCTTAACTCTTCTGTCATGGATTTGATCAATGATTTCTGGAGTCGTAACCTCCACAGGCCGTCCAGAACGTTCAGCGTCACTTGTGCCCATATGGCTAGTCCGAAAATTTTGAAACCACTTATAAACTGTTCTAATCGAAGGTGCAGAGTCACCATAATGTTTATCAAGCTTCTCTTTAGTCTCCTGAGGCGTTTTGCCTTTCATAAAGTAATGTTTAATCACCACACGAAATTCTTTTTCGTCCATTTCTTGAAAATCACTTGACTTCCTTGATTCACACGAATGCTAAACAGAAAGAAATAGACCAATATGGCTGTGAAACTTGGTGTGCGTTCATTCAAGAGATGCTACTAACTAAACATGACCTCGATACGCGCCGGTGGTGCCATCTCTCGGACTTTGCACGAACTTTTCAAACCAGCCTCGTACATACAAGAGTTCTTTCTTTGTGAAAAATCTTCACTCTCAAGCTACTGATTTTTAAATTGAGTATATAAGTATGGTCTGACGACATCAAAAGTCTAGTGGGATACAATTAGATAAACAATGATGATGATGATATACGTATTACGTAACAATACAGGTCGTTTTAAAATTATCGTGAGGAAGTGAAAATCAGTTTGCTAAATTTAGAGATTTCTTAACATCTAGAGAAAATTTCAGCTTTATTAATTAACTAGATATATATTAAGATATATAATAATAAATAAATCATCGTTTTCTAATTATTGAGATTGAATATTTATTTGATATTCCTCTTGAAAAAATAAATAACAGGAAATGTTAGAAATAAATTAATTTATTCTACGAGGCTGGTTTGAAAAGTCCGTGCAAAAATAGAAACTACTTATGTGTTTGGGGTAAACCTTTTTTATTTTTCGACATGGTCTCCTTTTAGGCTTATACACTTCGTCCAACGATGTTCTAGTTTGTTGATCCCTTCCGAATAATAGGATTTGTCCAAGTCTGCAAAATATCCATTAGTGTCTGCAATCACCTCCTCGTTTGAATAAAATCTTTGTCCCGCCAGCCATTTCTTCAAATTGGGGAACAAATAGTAGTCCGAGGGAGCCAAGTCTGGAGAATAGGGGGGATTTGAAATGAGTTGGAATCCTATTTCCATTAATCTTGCGACCACAACTGCTGAGGTGTGTGCTGGTGCGTTGTCGTGATGGAAAAGGACTTTCTTGTGGGCCAATCGCGGGCGTTTTTCTTGCAGCTCGGTTTTCAAACGGTCCAATAACGATGAATAATATTCACCTGTAATAGTTTTACCCTTTTCCAGATAGTCGATGAGGATTATCCCTTGCGAATCCCAAAAGACAGTCGCCATAACCTTTCCGGCCGAAGGAACGGTCTTCGCCTTTTTTGGTGCAGATTCCCCCTTGGTAACCACATATAAACTGTTCTAATCGAAGGTGCAGAGTCACCATAATGTTTATCAAGCTTCTCTTTAGTCTCCTGAGGCGTTTTGCCTTTCATAAAGTAATGTTTAATCACCACACGAAATTCTTTTTCGTCCATTTCTTGAAAATCATTCGACTTCCTTGATTCACACGAATGCCAAACACAAAGAAATAGACCAAAATGGCTGAAACTTGGTGATACGCGCCGGTGGTACCATCTCTCTTCATATATACTGAACGATCATGATTCCAGTAATGTCTTTCTTAATAAAATGCACGTATATTTCAGTAAAAGGGGAGCTTAATAGATGCAAATTATACTTTATAATATCCATTGCAAAATTTATGTTGTTTTTTTTTATGGGCATAGAATACATGCTGCAAGAAAATCCTTAAAGTATCACAGGAGCGCCGCGTGTGTGAAAATAACGACTCACGTTAGCATGTGCATTGTACTCGGCGGGAAATTTCTGCGCAAATCATTCCAAAGGGATAAGATTCGCCATATAAAACACTGCCTGAAAAATGTTGTACAAAAATGCCCGAAAAAAAAACATATTAAAAGAATTAAGGACTTATTTTGTGTAGTTGGATACCCACTTCTCAATTTGATCAATTTGGTTCTGTTGCAGGGCCGTATGCCTCTGTAACTTAAGTTAGTGTCATACGACCGATTGCCAAGGTTACATTTTCCCGTTGCCCTGAGGAATGTAGGCTAATAAATTTATTACCATCGCACAGTGTGTCGCGTAGAACATGCTAGGTGGACAAAATTCATGTTATGATTTCCAGGAAATCTTATTGCAAAACGTAAACAACACCACCAAACCCCGAAAAGGTTGTTTATCAAATTTGCAAGTGGCGAGTCATAAGCGTCAGAAGTCAGGTAATGAGTTTAATGCAGCTCTTTCAATCAATCAGTTGCAATTTAGCGACACTTTCGTGCACATCTTATAGTGATATATTGTAATATTGTGAAAGTTTTTGTGATGAATATTAATACTGAGGGTAAGTACTATTTTTTAATGTATTTTTTTAATCAGAATCTATTAATTTGAATTTTTAGTATTTTTTTTAAATAGCCTATATATTTTAGCGTGTTTTTAAAAAAAAAAAAACTTTGAAAGTTCAGAATATACAGACATTCACCTCTATCCGAGCTAGTTTTTAGATATTACACAGAAATAACTTTATTCTTCGTAAAAATACACATATTGTTTAGCACACTTCAGTACAACATGTTTTCTTTTCTTTTTTTCCAGAACACGTTTACTCTATTTCAAGGGTAGCCTTTTTTGAGGAGTGGTTGAAACACACGAAGAATGAAAAAAACTCGCGTGTATATGACTTTCTTTCTTCAAAATTTCACTTTGGTGACATTACTGAAAGCAGCCAAAAAGAAATAAAGTTGAAGATATCCAACTTGTCTAATAAGTTTGGTGCCAAATGGTTGGCTTCAGGAAAGTCGAAGGAGCGTTTTTTAATTAAAAATAAGAATTGGTTAGATGAAGCAGACATACGGTTTACTGCGAGTTCTTTTGCGCCACGACCTTCAACATCAAGTGAGAATGTGACTCCTGCAGGAAGACCTCGCAAAGATTTCGAGGAATCGTCGTTTAAGACGAAGAAACGTCGCGTCGTGGATCTCGTAGAATCCCGAAGTGTCAGTGAATTGGTGACTGCTGCCGAAATTGCTGTGCGTTCAGCAGGGCAAAGGAAAATTGCCAATGTGATTAGAGACATTAGTGAGAGCCCAGATAATATTATTAAGTCTAAAAATACCAGTTCCGTTAATCCTAGGCAATTAAGTAGTGACGAAGCCTTAGCTTACTATATAGATTCTAAGTCAACAACGCATTCTTACAAACAAACTAGGAAGTGGTCCATGAAAGCGGGGCATAATGTGTTTCCGTCATATTTTAGTTTAAAAAAGTCCAAACAGGCCTGTTACCCTGCAGAGGAGCACATTGCTATAACAGAAACTCGTGCTGAAATAAATTTGCAAGCCTTATTAAATAAAACATAAACATAAAACATAAACAAAAACAAAAATAATATTTTGTTTTTCTTTTGTTATTGCGCTTTTTTTACCGAAAAAAAAATAATGAATTTTACAGGAAAAAATTTTTTCTCTCCATTAATTTCTAAATAACTCCAAAACGATAAAAGATAGAATAAAATAATATTCAATCAACTTTAATAAAATTTTGGTACGCATTTTTTAATGTTTTATTTATAAAAATCTGACAAGTTGTTCCCGAGTTATCGTTAAATATGTCTGCGTAGCTGACTAATTTAGGGGAAAAAATTAGCCACGCCCATAAAAAAAACCAACGCGATGAATTTTTTCTTAAAATAACTTAATATGCCTAGAATATACATAAACAATTGAAATAAGTGAAAAAATAATTTTGTCCAGCTAACTTGTACTAGTCGACACACTGTGCATCGGTTGAAAAAATAATCGAACTAGTAATTAAGCAACAACTACAAGACTATTTAAAAAAAAATAATTTAGTGTATGAGGGCCAGTCAGGTTTTCGGAGCCGGCATTCCTGTGAGACTCCATGCAATATGTGTGTAATACCTGGAGGAGGGATATTAATGAAGCCAAAGTGGTATTAGGTGTATTTGTGAACTTGAAACGGGCGTTTGAAACTATTAATAGAGATATATTGATTAGTAAGTTGGAATCGTACGGTATTAGAGGTTCCGCATTAAGATTAATAAAGGACTATTTGAGTGAGCGTTATCATAAGACCATAGTAGGTAATAATATATCCAGGGGGGCTGAGAGTTGTTATGGGGTGCCGCAGGGGAGTGTGTTATGTCCACTTTTATTTATTATGTATGTAAATGATATTTACGGAGTATTAAAAAAATCATTTGTTAGCCTGTTTGCTGATGATATGCTTGTCTCGGTTTCTGGTGGCGACTTTGCGGATGCCTCTCTCTCTCTATTCGTTTCCTCAGTCTTGAGGGTCCTGATCTCTCTGGAATGACTTGACTGTTCTGTTCACTATTTCTCTCCATTTCTCTCGATCTTCTGCCAAGTGCAACGATACATGGAGTGGTTGATCCATAACTTGTTTTATTTGATCTGACCATCTTGTTGGCGAGCGGCCTCTACTCCTTTTACCCTGGACCTCTCCCATTATTATTAGCCGGTCTACATTATTGCCTGGCCTTCTAGCTACATGTCCAAAATACTGAAGAATTCTTTTCATGCATAGTGATGATAACCTTACAGTTACATTTAGTTCATTCAGTATAGATTGATTAGTTCTTCTGGCGGTCCAGGATATTCTCAACATCCTCCTATAGCACCACATTTCAAAGGAATCAATAGATTTACGTTCCTTTACTCTAAGTGTCCAGGATTCTACACCATATGAAAATATTGGAAATACTAAGGTCTGTACGAAATTTAATTTCGTTCCTTTAGTTATGTACGGACTTTTCCATATCTTAGTAAGTCTCGTCATAGCATTTCTTGCTAGGGATATTCTTCTTTTTATTTCATTCTCGCATCCTCCCATACTACTTACGGATGATCCTAGATATACAAAGGTTGTTACTCTCTCAATGCCATTGAGTAAGTCGGATCTTACTATTTGGTCAGACTTATCGACTATCAACAATTTCGTTTTGTCCCTATTTATGGTCAGACCTAGTTTCTCACTTTCTTGCTCTATCCGATTTAAAAGTGTAGCCATCTCTTCCTCAGTCGCTGCAAGTATGGTGGTATCATCAGCATAGCGCAACTTGTTTATTCGCTCACCTCCTATTAGGATTCCACCATCCCATTCATTCAACGCATTTCTCATTATAAATTCACCATAAACATTAAATAATGTAGGAGACAGAACACAGCCCTGTCTTACACCTCGGCGACGATGAAACTGATTGGATATTGTATTGTCTATTCTCACCACTGCAGTGCTGTCCAAGTAGAGGTTTTTAATCAGTTTAATCAGATAATAAGGAACACCCATTTGCTCTAGTACCTCCAAAGCTTTTTCCAGCTGACAAAATCAAAACCCTTATTATAGTCTATGAAGCACATTACCATAGACACATTATACTCTCTACATTTCTCTATCAATTGTCTTATGTTAACAATCTGATTTCTTGTGCCTCGTCCTTTAACGAATCCCGCTTGTTCTCTAGAGATTTGTTGGTCAACATAATATCTTAAACGATTATTTATGATATGTAGCATTACCTTTCTTGGATGTGATAATAGAGATAATGTACGATAATTACTACATTTACGGGTAGAGCCTTTCTTATGTAGTGGTATTATTATAGAGGTCGTCCAATCTTTCGGCCATATTCCAGTTTTCCAGATGTTATTACATATTTTATAGATCATCCCCACTGTGTCATGATCTAGTTCCTTAAGAATATCTCCCGTGATGTCATCGTAGCCAGGTGCCTTATTGCTTTTCAGTTTCTTAACAGCATCCTCTACTTCACTCCTCATTATTTCAGGTTCTTGCTGCGTGGTATTGATCTGTTGGTGTATCTCTTGTTCTTGTGCATCATAATAAAGATCTTCACAATATTCTCTCCATCTGTCTATTATTCTTTCTTTCTCTGTAAGCAGTGTTCCATTTTTATCCTCGATTGCCCAACTTTTAGGTTTGAAATCCTTATCTATCTCTTTAATTTTTTTAAAGAGATCATTAACTTGAGTTTTCTCTGCATATGCTTGTACTTCTTTACACTGGTTATTGAGATATGTATTCTTATCTTGTCTGCAGTTCTTCTGTATAAGTCGGTTTAAATCTTGGTACTCTTTTATCTGCTGATCATCGTTTAGTCCAGTTTTCTTTACGTTTTTCCTATGCTCTATAAGTTGCCATGTTTCTGCAGACATCCAAGATTTTTTAATACATTTTCTTACTCTTCGGGATGCTATTTCTTCGTGGGCATCTTTTATCGATGTTTTCACTTTGTTCCACATCTCTTCATTATTTTCAGGATCTTCATTATGTTGGATATTTCGGATATTTTTATTTACTAGTTCCGTAAATTGTTGTTTTTCTGGAGGATATATCTTCATTCGTTGCACTTTTATATTTTTTTGAGAAGCTTTGAGTTTAATACGAAGGACTGTAACTAGAAGTTGATGGTTGGAATTACAGTCTGCTCCTGGGTAAGTTCTCGTGTCCAGTATAGATGATCTCCACCTTTGGCTTATCATTATTTAATCTATTTGATTTCTGTATAGATCTCCTAGAGATTTCCAAGTATAAAGACGGCGGATATGATGTTTGAACAGGGTATTGGTGATAGCCAGTTTATTTTGTATACAAAAGTTGATCAATTTCTCACCTCTAACATTTCTCTTCCCCATTCCATACAGTCCAATAATATGTCTTAAACGGTCATCATTCCTTGTTTCCCCAATTTTCGCATTTAGATCTCCTTCAAGCAAGGTAATTTCTCTTGATGGGATTTTTCGCATTGTTTCTTGGAGTTTTAGATAAAATTCATCTATCACATTAGCATTTGCTGCTGCTGTAGGGGCATGCACTTGAATTATATTGAGTCTAACCGGTTTAGTGTCAAGTTTTATGGTGACTATTCTCTCTGTAGCACCTGAGTAAGACAAAATTAAGTTATCAAGTCTCGAAGGTACAATAAAAGCAACACCACTATAATTTTGTTCTTTCTGCCCAGCAACGTATACTGTGTTACCATGTGACGTGGTGCGGAAGCCACCGAAGTATTAAATGGTGAGTTGGCTGTCCTGTATGATTAGTTGTGTGTTAACAAACTCAAGTTAAATTTTGAAAAAACTAAATTTATGATTTTGGGCACAAGGGGTAGGTGTGGTCAGTTTGATAATAATACTCATGTTGTTCAGATAAACAATGCGGTTATTGAATGAGTTTATGAAATTAAATATTTGGAAGTAGTCTTAGATCCACAACTAAATTTTGTGCAGCATGTTAACTATTTATGTAAAAAGTTGGGGAAAAAGTTTGGGTTTTTCAGAAGTATTGCAGGAAATCTCTCGGGGTGGTCTAAAATGCTAGTGTGTAATACAATCATCAGTTCTCACTTTACTTATTGTAACTCTCTATTATTGGCATGCCCTCAGGAGAGTTTGAGAAGGCTGCAAATACCGCAAAGTAATTGTATGAGAATACTGTTGAGTTGTAACATATATAATCCAATTCAAAGTATGCTGCGGCATCTTAATTGCGTGTCTGTTGAGGAGAACATTAAAATGCTTCGTGCCCGGAACAGATGCAAAGGAATTATCGACGAAACCAAGGAGGCACACAACCAACGAATTAGAAACAAACTTCTCGCTTGTCCCAAAAATTCCAAGTCCTTTTGGGCAGTCGCTAAGGCAGTTAGTCAAAATTTCACCAAATCCACCATACCACCACTGACACGGCCAGATAATTCCATTGCAACCACACCTGTTGAGAGAGCGAACTTGTTGCTGAACTCTTTGCTTCACATTCTACTGTCGATTTCCAAGAAAAAACATCACCTACTATTCCCATATTGCGGTGAAAGATGTCCGATGTTGTCTTCAGACAGCGTATCATAAAGCGTATTTTAATGAAGCTAGACACCAAAAAGGCTTCTGGCGCTGACGGAATACCTGCCATAGTTCTCAAAAATTGTGCAAAGGACCAGTTTTCTGTAGACTTTTCAACCTATTCTATAGAAAGGGAATATTTCCGTCCTGCTGGAAATGTGCCACGGTTCAGCCGATACCTAAAAAAGGCAAGAAGACCCGCAGTCGCACTGCTTTCAATAATATCGAAAGTCATAGAAAAGGTTATCAATCAGCATCTTCTAAAATATCTTGAACGATTCAATATTATTAGCGATCACCAATATGGCTTTCGTAAACATAGATCAACAGGAGATCTTCTGACTTATGTAACACATGTTTGGAACAACGCAATTGAACACTTTGGAGAATCTCGAGCGGTTGCTCTTGACATATCCAAGGCATTCGACCGTGTTCGGCACGATGGACTGTTGGCTAAGCTACGTTCTGTGGTGTGTCTGAAAAGTTCTGTTTGTGGCTCTCATGTTTCCTCAGAGAGCGTTCTTTGCGAGTGGCGGTCGACGGATTTGTTTCTAATACCATCACTATCAACGCCGGTGTGCCCAAGGCTCCATACTGTCTCCTACTCTCTTTTTCATTTACATTAACGATCTGCTAGAAAAAACCGGGAATCCAATCTACAGCTTTGCAGATGACAGTACGCTTGCCTCTTCATTCACTTTGAATGCTCGGACATCGGCTGCTCAGGCGAATATCCGCAGACGGCAGGAGGTCGTTCAACTTAACAAAGACCTGGAAGAAATTCTATCTTGTTGTGACAGTAACCAAGTGGAATTTAACGCTTCAAAAACCCAGGTGGCAGTTTTTTCTAAAAAAGTTAACGTTGCTTAACCCGACATAGTTATGTCGGGGCATTCCATTCCCCTAGCATCGTCGCTCAATTTGTTGGGCGTTAGTTTGGGAGCAAATATGTCCTGGCGTGAACATGTTGCAGGCATAGCAAGGAGAACTTCTCAAACGTTGGGAATATTACTTCGAACCAGAAAGCTTTACACTCCACAACAACTGTTAATTCTTTACAAAGCTCAAATTCGACCAACTATGGATTACTGCTTCCATGTTTGGGGCTCCGCTCCCAAACATACACTGCATTTGTTGGATTCTGTTCAGAGAAGAGGTGTTCGTCTGATTGGAGACCCGGAACTGACCGGCGGCCTTGATTCGCTGGAGCATCGAAGAACAGTTGGCGACTTGAGTCTGTTCTACAAGTATTTTCATGGAAAGTGTTCGAAGGATGTAGCCCGCTTAATTCCTCCCAAAGCGGTGCATGTTAGAAATACACGTCACGCTGGTGCTTCACATCCGTATGAGGTTCAGCTTGTTACTCCGCGTACAACGCTTTTCAAGCAGTCTTTTATATGGAGTACATCATCCCTTTGGAATAATTTGCCAAGCGCTGTGTTTCCCACCGAGTACAATTTACAGCGATTCAAGAACAACGTGAATCGCTTTTTCCGCACACATGCCGCTCCTGGAGCGCTTTAGGGACTTCCCTGCAGCACGTGTGCTAGACCCATAAAAAATAAAAAAAATAAATAAAAAAAATAAGTAATTTAATATTCATACATAAAATAGTTCATAGGCAATTTCCAGGCTATCTGAACAAATTTCTAATTCAGCGTTACGAGCTTCACCAGCACAATATAAGATTCAGGGATAATTTTCACATAGATCATACAACAAAATCGTTTTTGATGAGGTAATTGTTCCTGGAAGGAGTCCGACTTTTTACTGCTCTCCCCAATGAAGCAAAAATTGCAAAAAATTTGTCAGAGCTTCGAAAACTGATTAGTGGTTCAATTAGACAAGAAATTGCATAATATTTTGTAAATTATACATTCAAGTATTGTAATGTATTAGCTAGTAGCCCAATTAAGATGCCGCAGCTAGCTTACTCATTTTTTGAGTACTATAGCAGGTACTCCATGAGCAGCAGAAGTTTTTTTGATATTTAGCTTCATCAAAATACTCTAGCTTCCTACCCTACGTAAAAAAAGGCCTCTGCTAAAAAACCTAATATAAAGCCTCGGAATCGAACGGATATACGAAGACGAAAACAACAAAGAAGAAGGACAACGATATGTAGTAGATGGAACATACAAGGTCTCTCCAGGAAAGTAAATGAAGTTGTAAATGAATTAGAAAATCTTCGAGTCGAAATTGCAGTACTGACGGAAACAAAGAAGAAAGGAAAAAGGCTCCGAAAGTTGGGGCATTACGATCACTTTTACAGTGAAGTGCCCTAAGAAGATAAAGCAAAACAAGGAGTATCCATACTAATACACATAACCACCTGGGAACCGATTGGCGAAAGAATCATAAAGATGAATCTCAAAATACTAGGTAATAACACAACCTTACTGGGGGGTATACGCTGTCAATGACGATGATCTGGCTAATAACAAGGATTCATTTTTTGAACAACTAAATGAGGAAATACGCAAAATTGGAACATCAAGCGAGATATTACTTTTGGGTGACCTAAATGGAAGAAGAGGAAGGAAAGAACACGATAAAGTGGTAGGAAGATGTGGCGAAGAAGTTACTAACGACAATGGAAGAAGAATCATAGAGATATGTGAACAAAACAACCCCAAAATATTAAACGGACCCTACCAGCATAGAGATATTCATAAATATACGTGGAGACACAAGAGGTTTAAAAAGTATTATCGACTATATGATAATACGACAGAGATCTAGATTAAACTTCCTAGATGTAAGAGTCCAAAGAGGGGCTTCATGTGGCAGCGACCACTACCTTGTGAAAGATACAAGTACACAGCACACAACAGGTGAAACAACTATAAGATATAATACAAACAGCTTACGAAATGAAAGGATAAGAAATCTATACAAGAGTAGACTGGACCAAAAGATACAACGGACGGGATTTGTTAATATAGAAGAATATAAGTATATAAAGGAATGCCTACACGCAGCCGCACTGGAAGCTTTAGGGTACCAGGAGAAAAGGGAAAAACAGCAAAAACCATATTGGTGGGATGTAGAAATTGAATACGAAATTAAAGAAAAACGGAAAAGCTATCACAAATACTTAAGTTCAAAGAGCACAAACGACAAATTAAAATACAAAGAATCCTAAGCTAGAGTACGCAAAATGATTAGTAACAAAATGAACAACCAATGGGAAAAGACATGCTCAAGACTCAACTCTTCCATAGTAGGAAGAAAAAGCACAGAAAGATGGAGACTTCTTAAAAATATGAGAACAGAACGGAAAAGAGAAATCTTCTCACCAATAAAACCAGAAAAATAGAACCAATACTTTACAAATATGTTAACAGAAGATAGACCAGAGTTTAAAAGTACCCAACATGGAAACCCAAATATAGTTATACGAGAATCCCCAATAAGAATAACAACATCAAAAGAAGTATGTAAAATGCTAAAAAATGGTAGAGCTCTAGGACCAGGAAACATCCCAGGACAGATAGTAAAATACGCAACAGAAAAGCTATTTAGCGCTTTGAAGAACTTATTCCAAAGATGCATTAACACATCAAGAGTACCTGAAGAATGGAAAATATCATACATATCAACAATTCATAAGAAAGGAGACAAAAATAATTGCGATAACTATCGGGGAATAACGGTTACAGGATCTATTAGCAGAATATATGGAAAAATACTTAAAAATAGAATAGAAACGCAATACGCGGACGTAGAAGCGGAAGAACAGGCAGGCTTTAGAGCAGGAAGATCCACAATAGACCATCTTCCTCACTGACACAAATCCTAGAAAAGAAAACCGCATTTAATCAGGAAGTCCATGTCTTGTTTGTTGATTTAAAATAGGCCTACGACAGTGTGCCCCTAGTGAGATTGTGGGAAACACTACAACAGAGTAACGTAAGCACCGAAATAATTAAAGCCGTAAAATCCTTATACTAAGACGCAAGAAGTAGTGTGAACACCAAAAATGGTATAACAATAGGGTTCCAGGTCACAAAGGGTCTCAAACAGGGCTGCTGTATATCCCCAACGCTATTTAAAATCTATTTGGAGAATGCACTGAAGAACTGGAAAAGGAAATGCAGCAGTATGGGATTACTACTGGATGACGATACTATATTGTACACGCTATCATTCGCGGACGACCAGGTAGTAGTCGCTCAGGACATCGATGATACATACATGACACGAAAACATATGGGAGAAATATGAAAAATGGGGCCTAGAAGTCATATTAAAAAGACCGAGTACATGTGCGTCGGAGGACAACAGCAGGACTTGAAACTGGCCACAGGACACATCATCAAACACTGTGCCAGTTATAAGTATTTGGGAACGAGAATATCTAGGGACGGAACACTGGAAGAAGCAATATTCGAGAGGAATATCCAAGGAAGAAAAGCGATTGCAATGCTTAATAGTATACTATGGGACAAAAACATAACCATTGAAAATAAGAAGAGAATTTACAACTCAATAGTGAAAAGTATAATAACTTACAGCTCCCAGGTGTGGCCATTGAAGGAAAGAACAGAAAAAATACTAAAAGCTACAGAAATGGAGTTTTTGGAGACGAGCAGCCAGAAAATCCAGAAAAGACCGCATACCGAATGACATGATAAGACGAGCTTTAGAAATAAAGCACGATATACTGGACGAAATCAGAACCCAACAGTGGGTATGGTACGGACATGTACAGAGAATGTCACAAGATCGACTACCTAAAAAGATCTTAAATTGGAACCCTCAGGGAAGAAGAAAGTGAGGAAGACCATGCCAAAACTGGAGAGCAAGAATCAACAAGGAAGTACTAGAGAGAGATCTGGAGAAGGTGGGATGGAAAAATCGGGAAGAGTGGAAATTAGGCATCGGAAGACGGAAGACGTTATAAAACCGATTGATTTTGAAGCAAGCAAGTTTTTAATTTTTATTTCTTGTGTACCTCATTAGTTTCGTCTATCATTTCGTTAGAATTTTCACTCCACTGGCGGTAGACAAGAAGTCTAGAAGCAACAGCCTCTTTTTCGATCTAGTCAAGGCTTGCCGTTGCAAGGACATTTCCACGAAAAAAGGACTTACGCGTCCCTGCCAACCATAATGCTATCAGAAACCTCTATTAGCGCAGTCAGATGGATCATTGAATCTAAAACAAACCTCAAAGCTAAATCAATCAAGCTAAATTTCGAAAATATTGCATGAGAAATTTCCATTCAGAAGACGTATGGGAGAATACTATGAATATTTGGTAAAAATATTGTTGATGTCTTTCGTGTACCCATAATTGTTTTAAATTGATCTGATTTTTTTTTATTTCGTCTCTTTTGTTCGAATAAATCCTTAGTGTAACTTTATATATTTCTTATTAATGCCTTTTTTCCTAAAACAGCGAGGAAAATCTAATAAATGGCATAATTTGTCGGTAAGGCAACAATATCACACATGATCATTATATAAATAATTATGAAGGCAGCTGCAGTGGAAAAACATATCTTAACATTATTCATGGAGCTAAAACAGAGTCATTTATGGTATTTTCTTTGTGAAAATACTTCTCAGCAATATAAAATTCTATTTGAAATTGTTGCCCTACTTTTTTAAAACCGAGCAATTTTAGGCCTTTATATTCATAAATTAAATCGAGCTTTGTTAATGGATCCAAATATTACTGACACTAAGCTGAACATAATTTTATACAACCCTTTGCTCCTATAAAGCCATGTATATAAATTACAAAATTCTCCGCTACAAATTTGTGTATATAAATAATTTTCCACAGTAACAAGATCCTGTTTTACTGCTACAATCTGTGGCGTAGCCAAGAGGAAGAGGCATATATCCTTCTTTTCTATAGATGTAAAAACTCCCTCTTGCACTGCTTTCTTATTTTTGTAAAAAATCTCTGCCCTTTATCATCGATTTTTAAAATGAGTGTAAGTTATCTTGCCTCCCTCTTCAACACTTCTTTCAAACTCCCTTGTTTGCTGATTGGTTCCCCCCTCTATAAATTGCCTCGCCTGTACCTCCCTAAAGAAATGTCCATTGTATCCAGCCCTTTCAGCCTGACTACGCCACTGGGTTCAAGTAAAATTAAAATAAAGCAGATTTAAATTTTCTGTTATTTATTATATTTTTCATTGATCCAATAAATTATTTTTATTTCTGTCTTGTATTAGATCAAATATATGAAATTTATGCTCGTTGTAAAACCTGTTCCGCTAATGTTAAATATAAAACAACTCATACAAAAAATATTAAAAATTTTTATTTTAAAATTTCAAAATTCTCTATTTTAATGGATGAAAAATAAACTACACAATATATCTCACCACTAATTCAAACACTTTATTTTCGCACTCGACGCCCGTTTCGCTAACTATATTAGCTTCATCAGGGGCGATGATTGACAGTTAATCATCGCGCCTGATGAAACATGGTTAACGAAACGCGCGTCGAGCGCAAAAATAAAAATATAGAATTATTCAGATTAATTCTGCCATTTGTGTTCTCATACAAGGATCGGATAAGGTTTACAAGATGTATAGGTGTTCCAATGCTGATTAGAATCGACCAAAATTTGTTCCATTGTATGCAGTCGAAAGCTTTAGAGCAGTCTGTAAAACAAATATAGGTTATTATTTGGAATTTCCTGACTTTTTCTATTATCTGGCTAATATCTAGTGGGATAAAAATCTAGCTATAAAACTTTATTTGATCGCGCATATTTGTTTATATTACCCGTGTATCTTTGATTGTGTTAGCCGATACTTGTTGGAAATTCATAATAAAATTATATAAAAACAATACTATGTTTTAATTTCCAGTATATTTGAAATAACTTGACAATTGCTTCACCATAAAATGGCTTCTTCAGAAGTAAATAAGAAAGAAAAATATTTGGTAGTAATCCTGGTTATATAGTGCTTAAAACTACCCTTAATTACCTAAGATTATGCTAATCATTTTATTATATTATTTACAGGGAGAATTATTTTAAGAATGCAAATCTGTGGTACTATTTCAGAGAACTAATAAAGATTAAGTAAGGGTGAATGGTTTAAGTCTACCTGTTCGTTTAATAATAGATTGGAGTTTTTCCGTTTGTTAATTTCAAGACATTCAACCAAATTTAATTTTTTAGATTTATTTTCTACATGTAGGATTTTTAACGTATCATCAAAATTATGGGATTCGTTTATTATATGGGTTGCGTAATGTGAATTGTTCTTATTTTTTAAATAACTATGTTTATGTTCTTTAATGCGAATTTCAAAAGATTTACCAGTTTGTCCTATGTAGGTTTTAATACAAGATCCACAATTTAATAAATAAACTCCTGATTTTAAGGATTTCTTAGATTTGGTTTTGTTATTCAAAATTATACTCCCTAAAGAATTGGGAGGAAGGGGTTTGAATGCTATTTTATTGTTCTGTTTTATTAAATGTTTGGAAATTGTTCTAGTTATTTTCCCTGTGTATGTAAATGTACTAAATTTTCCTCTTTTGTGTGAGATTGCTTGTTTAAAGGATTTTTTATTCCAGATATTATCTATAATATTGGGGTCATATCCATTATTAATTGCTATTCGTTTAATTATGTTGAATTCTTTGTTAAAATTAGTTTTAGTCATAGGAATATGTAACAATCTATTTATGAAAGAGTTAAAAGCTGCCATTTTTGAGTATAAGGGTGGGATGAACTATTATGTATGACTGTGTCAGTATGTGAAGGTTTGTGAAAAATCGAGAAATCGTGTTTATTGTTCACTTTTGATATAGATATGTCTAAGAAATTTATAGAGTTATTGGTTTCTAATTCTAAGGTGAATTTAATATTAGGATGCAATTTATTTAGGAAGTTAAGGAGGATTGTTAGTTGTCTATCTGTTCCCGTGAAACAGGAAATGATATCGTCAACATCTAACATATACCAGTAAACAATATTTTTACTTACCGCGTTTTGATGAATTTTTCGTTCTAAATGATCCATGAAAATTTCCGCTAGTAAACGGCTTAAAGGATTACTCATTATTAGACCTTCTTTAGATGTATAAAAGTTATCGTTGAATTCAAAATAGTTTTGATCCAAGCACGTCATAAATAAATCTAAAATATTCCGTTTAATAATTTCGTTTACTTTATTCTTGATTAAGAGCTTATCTACTAATTCTATGAAATAAGTTTTGTACATCAAATGAGATAATTCTATAATTTTCCGGTAAGTTAATGTTTTTAATTTTATCAATTAGTTCATAGGTATTGGATATACTATATTTCGGTTTAAATTTCCAATGTTATCGTAGCAAAGGGATGAGTTTTTGTGATAATTTAATTGATGATGCCGTAACAAACGATACAACTGGTCTAATAGGGAAATCCTTTTTATGTAATTTAATGTGGGTCATTAGTGTTAAAGTACTTTTTTCAAAATCATTGAAAATTGTGAAATCTTTTAAAGTAGATTTTTTTTTGTATTTGGTAGACTTTTGTTGGGTCATTATTTAATACTTGAAATTTGTCTGTGTTAAGAAAAGAAAGAGTTTTAAATATATATTGTTTTCTAGAAATAGCTACTCCAATCTATTATTAAACGAACAGGTAGACCTGTTCGTTTAATAACCATTCACCCTTACTTAATCTTTATTAGTTCTCTGAAATAGTACCACAGATTTGCATTCTTAAAATAATTTTGTCTGTAAGTAATATAATAAAACGATTAGCATAATCTTAGGTAATTAAGGATAGTTTTAAGCACTATATAACCAGGATTACTACCAAATATTTTTCTTTCTTATTTACTTCTGAAGAAGCCATTGTATGGTGAAACTATTGTCAAGTCATTTTAAATATATTGGAAATTAAAACATAGTGTTGTTTTTATATAATTTTACCCGTGTATTATAACTTCAATACCTCCTACTTTAAAAAACCGAAAGTATACCCAACTCAAAGTTTGTCATGAGTAAGTCCTCATCATTAACAATCTTTTAGCATAGAATTTGTATCAGAATATGAAATTGCCAAAACGGTCGATTTTTGGCCTGTTTTTGGGGTCACCCTTTGAGGTATAAAAGGATACTTTACTATACTGGTTGAGAAAATAATTTTTAAGGAACTAACTTGGTTATTTAAGTTACAATAACCTGGTGACAATTGTTGTGAGCACCATCATTGACCAGCTACACAACTTTACTAAACAGATACTCTAGAAGTCAAAACCAGTAAGACAAGGAACGATGAATGCTATCTATACAGAATATTATATCTTAATTAATCTACAAGGACTCTGTTTATTAGCTTGTAACAAATTTGAAGGCTTCCTAGGGCAGTAATAATAAGAGTAAACTCTAGTAGTGAATAAATAACATTTCAAGTGTAACTGTAAGTGTATCCATTTCCTTGTAATTTCTTACATACTATAATGTGTATTCTTTGATAATTTTCTTGATTGCAGCTTCGAAATTTACTTAGAAAGAATATAATTTGCATTTGTAACAGAAATTGAAATACAGTTTAAACAAATTTAATAGCATAAAGTTATTTTCAAATTAAGTCCGCATCTCTTTCAGTTATAATATTTGATTTATCTATAATCTATAATATATATAAAATGCAAAGTCTTTCTGCCTGTCTGTCTGTCCGCTGCGCTTATCACTGGAGAACCACTTATCCGATTTACGTACTTTTTTTTTTTAAACATACATGGTTCTCTGGCGTATAGGCTATATTTTATTCCGATAGGTAGTATAAAGAATGAGCAGTGATGATAATAGTGAATGAAGTCGGAAATAAGTTTGCCGCTAGCGCGTTCCCTTGCAATACACAGCCTAAACCTTTAAATATGGAACAATATTATGTAGCAGAGAATATCTATAATCTATAATATATATATAAAATGCAATGTCTCTCTGTCTGTCTATCTGCCCATAAGTACGTTTATCACGCGAGAACCACTTTTTATCACGCGAGAACCACTTATCCGATTTACGTGTCTTTTTTTAAATTCATACATATATTCTTTGGCCAAGTTATATAATAATAATCTATATCTTTAATATATATATATATATATATTATATATATATATATATATATATATATATATATACATATATACATATATATATATATATATATATATATATATATTTATATATATAAAATGCAACGTCTCTCTCTCTGTCTGTCCGTTAGTGCGCTTATCTCTCGAGAACTACTTATCGGATTTACGTGATTTTTTAAATTCATACATATGTTTTTCTGACCAGGTTATAGATATATATTTTATTACATCTATAATATATATATATATATATATATATATATATATATATATATATATATATATATATATATAATGCAACGTATCTCTGTCCGTTTGTCTGTCTGTCTGTCCGTTAGTGCGCTTATCAGTGGAGAACCACTTATCCAATTTACATACTTTTACATACTTCTGGTCAGGTTATAGGCTATATTTTATTACGATAGGTAGCATAAGGAATGAGCGGTGACGATAATAGTGAATGAAGGCGAAAAAAAAGTTTGTCGCTAGCGGGTTCTCTTCCAATACACAGCCTAAACCACTAAATATGGAACAATATCATGTAGCCAGTCTCCCTGCCTGTTTGTTTGTCTGTCGGTCCGTTAGTGCGCTTATCACTGGAGCACCACTTATCCGATTTACGTGCTTTTTTTAAAACATACATATGTTCTCTGGCCAGGTTATAGGATATATTTTATTGCGTTAGGTAACATAAAGAATAAGCAGTGACGATAATGGTGAATCAAGTCAAAAAAAAAGGTTACCGTTAGCGCGTTCTCTTGCAATAGACTGCCTAAACCATTAAATATGGAACAATATCATGTTGCAATGAATATAATATATATAAAATGCAACGTCTTTGTCTGTCTATATGTCCGTTAGTGCGCTTATCACTTGAGAAACACTTATCCGACTTACGTGTTTTTATAAATTTATACATACGTTCTATATAATTCGATATAAGCCTAGCTAATGGGAGATAAGGTGAGATAATGGGAGATAAGGAGAAATAATAGGAGATAAGCAGAGATAAGTCTAGATAATGGGAGTTATGGTGAGATAATGGGAGATAAGGAGAAATAATGGAAGATAAGGGGAAATATTGCGAGATAAGTTGAGATAAGCCTAGATAAAGGGAGATAAGGTGAGATAAGGAGAAATAATGGGAGATAAGCAGAGATAAGCCTAGATAATGGAAATTATGTAGAGATAATGGGAGATAAGGAGAAATAATGGGAGATAAGGGGAAATAATGGCAGATATTTTATTACGTTAGGTAACATAAGGAATAAGCAGTGACGATAGTAGTGAATCAAGTCTACGCAAGCAGAGCCGCGGGCACGGCTAGTTCAGTCATAATATTTGATTTATTTATTATAATTTAAAAAAATTTAAATTCTCTAAGAAATTAGATTAAGAATCAAAGGGTCGGAACTGTCGTCTTGAAAGAGCTGAGTCAAAAACAACTGTTATCACTTCATGGGTGTCGTGCATTCAATTATACGCCTTTATATTAACTTTTTATATATCTAAATATTTACATCTTTATCTCTTATCTGGCGCTGAAAATGGCAAAGTTAAAGAAAATAGCTCTAAGGATAAGTTTTTCCTGTAACAGCGTTCAGCGTTTTGAGCAATTCCCAGAAGTGGCAACTTTAAAACATGGAATATTTTATTTATTCTTGGAAATAAAATAACACCTACCCGGAAATTCAAGAAAATATAAAGTTTTGGGGTCTATGTCGTATTTTTAACCATTGATACAATTTTGGTGGTAATGCTTACTTGAACCCTTGTTAACAAATAAAAAAAAACACGCACGTATGAGTACAACGTGGCGGGAATACTAACAAACCGTAAAATTGCCTTGGTCTGTGGAGATCTGAAGGATTGCTTGGACGTACGCTTTATATATACGGATTTTAATTAAGAGGTTTTCAAAAAAAATGTCATAAGGTTGAAAACTATTAAAATGTTAATTATAGTTCCTAAAAGTTTCCGGAAACCATACAGTCTTCCATATACTAGTAAAATGCAAAAATGTATTTTTTCGGAAATCACAATTTTGTATCCTATGCTTAACGATTAATTTAAATTTCGCAGGACATAATAATTTATCAAGAGTTATGAAGAATCTTGTATTTGCTCAAATTTAGTTGTTGATTGATTGATCCGTTACTTTGTGACAGTACATTTTAACAATAAAATAACGTATTTACTTTGTTAACTGACACTAAATATATTTTTTGTAGACACAACTACATTTTTAAACGCTTAACTAACTGTTTTAGTTGTTGTTTGATATACAATTTTCTTGTCGCACAGTTTTTAATATATATATATATATATATATATATATATATATATATATATATATATATATATATATATATATATATATATATACAGTAGAATCTCACAAATTCGAAAACCGTCACAAATTCGAACCGTCCAGAAATTAGAACCGGCCATTTCAATGTATTGGACGCTCTGAAATTAGAAGCTGTGGTTCTAATTTCTGGAAGTGTTGTTTTTTTTGGTTTTTATTTCCACTAGAAAAATATTTTTTTTCTATGATTTTGAACTAAATAGGCGAAAAAAACCAAATTAAACGCTCTAAAATTAGAACAGGGGGTTCTAATTTCTGGAAGTTTTTTTACTTTTTTTTTGTATTTTCAGTACAAATTATTTTTTTTTTCGCTCATTAAAGTAAAAATAAAACGGGGAATCACCAAGTTATTCGAGTGGTGTGTACAATTCGGTCATATGCGTGTGAAATTTGATATGCTCGTACAAATTTGGGTCAGTTGATGACTGAAGGTCAAAGTGAAGTGTTCATACGTGTGAAAGTTTTAAAAAAAAAAGCCAAACAAACGTAAAAAAAATACCTTATCTTTGGATACTAAGGTTAAAATATCAAAAAGACTTAATGAAGGCGTGTCCAGAAATTCGAACTTTTCAGAAATTCGAACTGCCTGGTGCACAAAGTGGTTCTAATTTGTGAAATTCTACTATATATATATATATATATATTATATAATATATATATATATATATATTATATATATATATATATAATATATATATACCAGGTGTACAAGTATGAAATGCGGATTTCAGTCAACAGATGGTGCACCAATGCAGTTTGTGCTATAAAAATTTGACACTGCGCCATTTTGTTGTGTCATCAACAAGTGTCAGACGCGCACGAGAGATAAACTGGAAAAGTGTGTGCATAGTGTTGTACATTAATTTTTTGTTTTCATTTGAAGAAAACTGTTGTTGAATTACACCAATTACTTCGAGAAGCTTATGGTGAACATGCTCCATCGCAAGATACGTGTTGAACGATGGTTTCGGCGTTTCAAAAGTGGTGACTTCGATGTTGCAGACAAGGAACGTGGGAAAAACCGTCAAAAAAATACGAAGATGTGGAATTGCAAGCATCGTTGGACGAAGATGATTCACAAACACAAAAAACAACTCGCAATTGGGCGTTAGTCAACAAGCTGTTTCCAATCGGCTACCAGAGATGGGAAAGATTCAGAAGCCGGTAGATGGGTACCACCCGAGAAAATTGAACGACAGAAAATGGAAAAGCGCAAAAAACACGTGTGACATTTTGCTCGCTCGGTGCAAAAGGAAGTTGTTTTTGCATCGTATAGTTACAGGGGATGAAAAGTGGATTTATTTTGAGAATTCCAAGCGCAAAATATCATGGGTAGACCAGGCGCACCATCCACATCGACCGCAAGACCGAATCGCTTTGGCAGAAAGACGATGCTCTGTGTTTGGTGGGACCAGTGGGGCGTGGATATTATGAGCTGGTAAACCCTGGGGAACGGTTAATACTAAACGTTACCGACAACAATTGACCGATTTGAACTGTTCGCTGCTTGAAAAAAGGCCAGAATACCGAAAGAGGCAACACAAAGCTATTTTTCTTCATGACAATGCTCCATCACATACGGCAAAGCCAGTTCGCGACACGTTGGAAGCACTCAGCTAGGAAGTTCTACCCCTTGCGGCTTACTCTACTTGGCTCCTTCCGATTACCACTTGTTTGCATCGATGGCACGCATCTGCTGAGCAGCGCTTTTGGTTCGTACGAAGATGTGAAAAAATGGCTCGATGAATGGTCCGCAGCAAAAGGGGAAGATTTTTACTGGCGTGGTATTTACAAATTACCCGAAAGATGGGAAAAATATAGAACAAGCGATGGAGCATTACTTTGAATAAAGCACTTTTTATCATTCTTCCGAATTTAACATGTTTTTTTAGAAAAAAAATCCGCATTTTATACTTGTACACCTGATATATATATATATATATATATATATATAATATATATATATATATATATATATATATATATGTATATATAAGAGAATTCACAAATATTGTGAGGGTAGCGGTCAAAAGATTTTGGCCAAATAAAACTCTTAGTTAATAGTCTAGCTTTCGGAAATATATTTCTTCCTTCATCAGGACACTCTACAAGTAAAATGGACAGTAAATTTGTGCTAATTAATGAAGCAGATGGTAAAAAACTAATTGGTATCACTGAACAGAGAAATTACAGTATTAAACTTACTTAACATGAGTTATCTTCCAAGATAAGCATTGTTCAATCAAAAACAACTCGTAAAAACAATTTTATACTAAAAACTAAAAGACTACATATTTTTAAAAAATTTTTACATTTTCTTAATCATTACTAGTGAAACATGTGGTTTCAGGAACCGAAAAAGTGAGAGAGGTTAGAAAAATCCCGGCATTTTTTGACGTTTGGCAGACAGTTCGCGTCTGCGTATTGTACCACAGGGGGCTCAACTATGAACTTTACGAGGGAGTAATCATATTATAAAAATCTTTTATTTTATTTGGTTTTTTTATTTTATTAAAAAAATTTTTTCAAAAGGAACCTGTTTAATAATTGTTTATTTGGAAGGACTAGTGGTCAACAGGGGGGGAATCTGGAGAGGTAGATAGCTGTAGTAAGTAAGAGTACACGACGCTAAGGGCGTCCACATCAGTTTTGATGTTCATATTATTAGGTGTGTTATGAATGGCCACCATCTCCAAAAACCTCCTCCTGTAGTAGTTGGTCTCTGAGTAAAGTATTTCAGCCTCTCCGAAATTAATCCTGTGGTCGTGCTGTGTAAAGTGATGTGCCAGGGCACAAGATTGAGTGCTCCTTCTACAGTCGCTCTTATGGGATGTTATTCTCCCTTGGAGTGATCTAGAAGTCTGGCCAATGTATGAAAGTTGGCAATCCAGACAAGGGATCTTGTATACAATTCCTGTCTTTTTTAGTTTTGGTACTGGCTGTTTCAAATTGGTGAATAGGCATTTGAGGGTATTATCAATCCTCGTGGCAAATTTAATATTTTCGTTCTTAAATACTTTTATTAGTTTAGGGGTTAAGCCCTTAATATAAGGTAAGCTTCTGTATATTGTTGTGTTAGGGTCTGGGGTGGCATGTGGAAGCACATTAGGGGTGAGAAATTGATTCTGAATGTTAAGAAGAGATCTACTCAGGTCGTTATTGTGAAAAAACAAACGTTGGACTATAGAGTTGGGTAAGAATTCTCAAGCAGAAGTGACTTAAGCTCATTTAGGGACTCCCGTCTGAGGGAAAAGTGTGTGGAGTCTGGTTACTCTGGTGGCCAAGGCCCCCACCAGCCCCAATTTCATTTTGGTGGGATGATCTGAGAGAAAATGCAGGTATCGACCACTACTTACTGGTTTCCTATACCATTTTGTGATAATTTGGTTGTTCGGCTGTCTTATTAACGTCATATCTAGGAAGGAAATGCAGTTATTAGATTCCTTCTCTATGGCAAATTGTATGTGTTGGTCAGCCAAGTTGAATACAAAAAGTGTTTCTTCAACTTTATCATCTGGTATGGCCAGTATGAGGTCGTCTACATATCTCTTGACAAAAGGTGGTCGAAAGGAGAGTAGTGGAAGGGTCTGTGCCACCAGATCATCCATCACGTAATTAGCCAGGATAGGTGACAAGCTAGCCCCCATGGGAGAGCCAAAAATTTGCTTATAAAACTGATTGTTGAAGACAAAGCAGGTGGAATCAAAGGTGTATTCCAAAAACTCGAGAAAAGTTTCTAAAAATCTATGGGGGAATGTTGAGAGATATCATCCCACTGACTGGCAATGCTTTGACGAGCCAGGTCAAGTGGAAGGTTTGTAAACAGGGAGACCACATCTAAGCTAATAAGTAATATAATCCTCTCTGGTAGTTGGTATTCGTCTATAAATGTGCTAAAGGAGAAGGAGTCCTCAATATAATAATCATTAGTCCTGTTGTAAGCCTTTGAAAGTATGCCCGTTAGAAATTTGTCAATTTTGCTGTTGGGTGTGTTGATAGATGCAACAATCGGTCGTAGCGATAAGGTAGGCTTATGTATCTTGGGTAAAGCATAAAACCTTGCTAGGACAGAGTTATACATCATCAAGTTTGAGGCCAACTCATTAGTGATTTTGTTAGACCGTTTAAATTTAGAAACCAACTTATTGGCTTTTTGTTCTAAAGTGCCAGCTGGGTCTCTCTGCAGCCTTACGTATAATTGTCTTCATCCAACAGTTCGGTGCATAGGTCAACATAGTCAGCTCTGTCCATAACAACCGAGACGTTACCCTTGTCGCTTATGGTAGCAAGGATTTTTTGATGGTCTTTCAGAAATTTTCTGGTTTCTTTTACATGCCGAGCAAAGACAAGGTCAACGTGCCGGTCCCCATGGACAAAATTGGTGATCACATTGGGTATATTTGCCTCTAAAAATGTTTGTTGAGTTATCATCAAGGTGTGAAATGGCAGATTCTAGGTCTGCGAGTAAGTGAGGAATTTTTTGACCCATGCAAGGTTGTTGGAAGATTAAAGTTAGGGCCCCCAATGACAAAAGCTTTACAACGTTATTGGGAATATGTGTATTAGAGATGTTCCGGAACCACCTGTCTCGTACTTTGATATTATTAAAAATTGTCAGTCCTGAGTCTGGACAGATTACTTATATTATTACGTTTTATAGAATTGAGCAAATTGTTAAATCTATGAATCTGTCTCTGGTTAAAATCCGAATAACATTATGCGGTAATAAAGTGTCAAGTCTCCTCAGCAACACAGAAATCTGGTTTGTAATTTAGTGATGTTAACGAAAGTAATTTTAATCTCTATATCAAGAACTCTCTTTCTCACCCTTGCATCCATGTTCCTAATCTGTTGTCCAATATGTCCGGTGTCATGCTGTATCAAATTGTTGAGGTTGTGTAGTCCCTGTGTGATATGGTTGGGGAATAATTGATGTTGTCTGCATTTGAGTAGAAAAAATCTTTCTGTTCTTAAGTGAAGCAAACTTGGTGTTGAGGTTGGCCCAGGTTTTTAGCAATCTAAAACACAATCACTGCCATAAGTGTGATTGATGTCTCGGTAAAAACCCCAATCCTATAAAAAGACAGGAGAAAAGTAGTCGTGACCGACTCGTAAAAAGAGAATTCACAATATTGTGAGGGTAGCGGTCAAAAGATTTTGGCCAAATAAAACTCTTAGTTAATAATCTAGCTTTCGGAATATATTTCTTTCTTCATCAGGGACACTCTACAAGTAAATATATAATCCGAAAGCTAGACTATTAACTAAGAGTTTTATTTGGCCAAAATCTTTTGACCGTTACCCTCACAATATTGTGAATTCTCTTTTTCACGAGTCGGTCACGACTACTTCTCTATATATATATATATATAATATATATATATTATATATATATTTATATATATAATATATATATATATATATATACACCGGGTGTTTTGGAATTCACTGCATATATTGGATTAGCGGATTGGAAAAACTTCACCTTAAATAGCGGATCTCAATAATAAAGGAAAAAACTCGACCCTAAAAAAAAATGATGAATAAATGTGACATGAATATTTTTTTTTACGCCGCCTCTGGGTAACTATCTACAGTGTTATCAGATTTAGCTAAATTCTTACTGAATAAATTTAATAAC